>JADKXX010010540.1:0-69924 GCA_017310255.1 Butorides virescens
GCCAGGATGCTTGTTGGATGGCACAAGCCAGGATGCTTGTTGGATGATACAAGCCAGGATGCTGGTTTGGGCATGCTAAGCCCAAACCAGCCTCGCTGCTACAACAGCAATAAAATCAGGTGGGCAGAGAGACCTTATCAAGCTGCTGAGCTGGCAAAATGCACTCCCATGCATATCATCTCTAGCAGCTAAGAATATCACGAGCGTATAGATGCAGCATTCCTTCACGGCATGCACTGGCACAGCGGTGCAGCTGCGGGAGGCTGAGGTCCATTTTGCATAAAACCAATATGAATTGCAACAAGTTAGGGGAGCGGGTGTGGGGGGGTGCTAAGTGGAAAATTACCGAGGGAGGAAAAAGAAGATTGAGAGGGCAGAGGCGGGCCTGTGTGCCAGCTGGTCTGCAGAGGGTATAAATAGGAAGGCTGAGCTCAAATCTTTGGATTTTTGATTCGGACTGAGGAAGGGGACAATGCAGAACCTCCCTGGCAGCCCCCGGTTGCCCGAGGCCAGAGTGGACACGGGAGCTGCGGTCAAGGTGATCTCCTGGGGAGCTGCCGTATTCACTTTATTTCCAAACCTTGCCTTCACGCTCCTTCTGTCAATAAAAATCCCTGCTTGAATAAATAAGCTGAAGCCCGGTGCCTCATTAAGCCTGAGAATTCAACCCTCTGCTTCAAGCTGTGCCCTCCTACGCTACTTTATATCATTAAGAAATATTGCCCAAGCTGATCCGCTAAATCCTGGTATTAGCCAGTACAATTAAATCTAATACAGAGGAAAAAATGGGAGCTCGTGGGACTTCTCGGTGGTGCGAGTTCCAGCTTGGGAGCTGAGCGGCGCCGAAGCGATGTAAAATGGCGTGTTACCCCACCTTCCCGGGGTCGTAAACGGTGACATCTGAAGGATGAGGTATCTTAGAAATGCGTGCAATAGAGCTATGCAGCACAGTCCTCTATCACTAACGGGTTTTGTTAAGTTTTGTTAAACGAGTTGAATGAGAAAGGTGCGTTACAGCGTGGGTGAACCTGAAAATTGTAACGTCCCCCTGTGCTTAATTGAAAAGCAAAAAGTTAGAGATGGATAGACTTACCGACCCTAAATCATTCCATTTTAAATTGCTTAAGAAAATGCTCAGAGCTTCTCAAGATGAATTGTGGAATACCTTGAAGGGAGAACATAAATCCCAATTCTGTCATTCTTTTTCTCCAAGGAGTTATTAAATGAAGCATCCAAAATAAAAAGTCAGGCCGGTGGTGCTTCTAGGATTTTCCTTCTCTGCCAGATGAAAACTTTGTGACTTCTGAGTTTCAAAACAATGTCCTAAACATGTCAACCATTAGCAGTGATACTTAACGAGACCCACAGATAACCCCTTAACAGAGTATGCAGTGATTAAGTTAATTTAAATGATTCATCTCCACTGCAGCCTGTTAGACTTGTACATAACAGGATTTGCATAGCCATAAAAATCTCCATCTATCCACGCGGGACAGTTCTAGAAAGATATTCCCAACCTTGATAACATCTGCTCTCATTTGTTTGGTTGGAAGTTTCTTTTGACAACTCCTTTTTGCCGGGTGCTTATCCTGATAAACTACATAGGAGGTCTCCCAGAAAAGAATCCACTTCTGCAATGCCACAACTGCGACGCTTCTCAACGGCATTACCAGCCTGGCTGTCAAGAGCTCTTTTGAGGTTTTGGGGTGAATTTTACTTATGTGACACTACTGAAATTGGTATGGGGCCAAGGTCTTAACATGAACATTCCAATTCCACGCCTGCATGCGCAGAGGGGAACCACAGAACCTCTAACGAGCCCAGTTCCAACGACTGCGTCAGTCTGCATTAACCTGGGATTTAAGCTCCAATCTTGCCTCCGCTGAAGTAAATTCCTAAACTTGCTCCAACTTCACAAGGTGCAAGATCAGATCCTTACAGCTGAAATAAATCAAAGAGAAAAGCTCTGCCAAGTCAATTGTTGGCAAGTTTGTGTTTTCTGGAAGATCTTATTCCCTGCCGCATGGAGCCGCTTGGCCAAGTCGGCCGCAGGATTGTGTAACATGCAAATTCCTCCTGCTCCCCCCAACCCAAACAATTAATGACTAATTGAAATTACTTCTCCTGAACTGACCTAGAGCCATATGGATTAAAACAGATTTCTGAATGCTAATTACACTACATCATTTTCCCAATTATTTTAAAAATTGGATTATGTACCGGGAGATGGGATGTTTGAAGCAGCCACTAATGAGCAAATCATGCATAAAAACTTGTTTGTTATGTTGGTGATTGAGCAAAATAAGGTTGCAGGCATGATGTCGTGTCCAAATAAACAGGAGAAACCAAAGAGATTCTGAGAGCAGCACCAATTTGCAAGGTATAATTTAGGTAGCTTCAAAAGCTATCTTAAAGCCAGAGAATGTTTTAGAGTGTTTTAACAGATATTTCCCTTGCTGGAATGGCTCTAGCAGGGCGACCTCCAGTTCCACCGATCTGCCTGGGAGCTGAAGCAATGATGGGCAAGGAAAAAGGTAAGCTTGAAACCAAGGTGAAGGATGGGGACAGGAGCAGAGCAGGGAAGCAAGGAGGTCCCGAAGGTGCTTGCGTGCCACAAAGCGCGGAAGGGTTGCGATCATTCAACTGGGCGAATGAAGGGAGCGCCGGTAACTCATGAAGCGTGGTTTTATCAAGCAACATAGGTGCAAAAAAAAAAAGGTGCTGCTGCGTTACTGACTCCATCATGGGTGGCTGTGAGGCATCAGGAGAAGAGGGAGGCGTTGCTGGAGCGTGCAGTCAATGTGCTGCCGTACATGCACCGCTCAACTCGTCTGTCTCCTTCGTTCTCACCTTCGCCAGTAATGGCCAACGTTGCTGCTGGGTTATTGGGGGGGTTCAGGGTATTTTCCTAAGAAATGACTGTGTTACCTAAGTGACCAAGGAGCTTATAATCTGTTTTCAAAAGTTGCTGACGAGCTTAAGAGTGTAAATCTGATTATCAGAGGGACTCCAGTCTTGCATTTTTCTACACTTTTGCCCCAGCTTTCCGATCTAATCAAGAATAACACAGCAATTTAATTGCTACAAATGCTCTCTATATTCCAGCAGCTAAAACTCTTTAGATTTCCTGCTCAATTATTATCAGTTCTAGTCTTAGTCCCTTTGTACGTTTCTGGCTGAACAGTTTTGCTGTGATTCCAGGGCACTTCAGGACAATATTCCAACCGGGTTTCCAATTCCTGTACAGATCCGTAGATCCATCTATCATTCCATCCGCCTACCTGCCCGCATACCTACCCACCCACCTATCTTCAAGTGGCCGTCATACTGCATGACAAGATTTATAGCTAATTTGTCCTGGAGATTCTTATAATACAATTTCACAGCAAATTTCAGTGCTGTATATTTTTCCTCACGGAATTAAGACGTTTACTGCTTGGAAAATAAAACAACCCAAAAAATAAACCCAAGCCATTTATGCAGTATGTAAAGAATGAGGTTTCTAGGGTATTTGCTCCAAAGCTTCAGATTTAAGTCTACAAATAGGAAATAATACTCATTTCTCAACAATACAGAATGTGTAAGTCAAGATGTTCTTAGCTTTAAACCTAATTTTTCTGACTATCATTCCTAACAGAGAAATTCTGAGCTCTTTGCATCATTTGAAATAAGCTTGTTTTTCTCTTTAAAGGAAATAAATAAAAAAAGACTTTCAAAACCTCAGGACATTTTCGCTCCCTGGGTTGATAAGGTGGGTGAGCTCTGCACCATTCTTTCCTCATTCACAATTCTCCTTACCATCTTCAGGGTCCCTATTGCCCACAAATTTTTTGAAGATCTCTTATAATTACCGAGATCATTCTTTTCTGATGTAACAATTCTGTTATAACTTTGAAACGTAAGCTAAGTTTCTATTCTGATATCAAAAAGGTATACAGCCAGAAGAGAACGAAATTATAATGCACTTTGTAGAAACAATCCCTGCCTTTGAGTCAATCTCCCATTTACATTTTTTAAGCTATTTTCTCTGGTAAGCCTTAAGACAAGAACTTCCATAGCAACAGAAACAAAAACTAGCTCTACCTTGCAATGAAGGCTAACAAAATTGCAATAAGAAAACAACAGTGGTGGGTGATTTATTTTTAAGTTATTTGAATGAGGAACAGTTAACCTCAACGAAAAAAATAATCCAGTGTTCTTCAGCCCAGCCGTAAATCAAGACCTAAATGGCGTATTCTGCTAATTGCTCTGTTCAAAGCATTCTCACTGTTTTCAGTGGAGTGCAATGGTAGAGAACAATTCTTGTTGTTTTTTTTTTTTTATTTTAAACCTGAGATACAAAGTTCAGTTTCCTCCTGATGAAATCCTGACCTCACGGAAACAGCAAAAGGAAAGCCAAAGAGCTTTTTGCCATTAACTTCAGTGGTCAGGATTTGACCTGGAAGACGCATTTGTTTTGTTGCCTTTTCTTCTCTGCTCTGGTTACCCAGAGAACCAGGTGAGTGCCCAGGAACACAGCCAGAAAGCAGCATCACTTCACCAGATTCCATCCTTAGTGTATTAAGGGAAGTTCTTTACGTGGCACCGATAGCATAAAGGGCTGCAACGACCCAGAAAGAAAACCTATGGGTAGAACCAGAGCCCGTTGCAGCTCAGTGAGTCCATCTTCAAACAGCTAAAGCCGGCTGGGGTGGGCAGAGTGAGAGCTCTGGGGGACGAGCGGAGCTTGGACAGGCTGGCAAGTTTATGGGTTCCCATTACCCAGCCGGGTGCGGAGCCAGCTCAGCTCCTCCTCACCCGCAGCTCAGGCCGCTGGCCCGATCCGGCGCTGTGGGTGCTGCCGCGGCCAGGGGAGCCACCACGGCCCCTGAGGCTGCTGCTATTTTTCCCAGCAGGATTTTCTCTGATCTTAATGCCTTTTGGGAGGTGCAGCAGCAGACCCGCGCACCGGCAGTAAGTTGTCGTCACCTTCTGAGACGCCTTTGACTCCCGTGCAGGGCAGCGTGTGAGCCTTTGACAGCGAGTTTTGGACAAGAGCAAAGCAGTCCCAAGAATTAAACATTTCATTCTAACGAAAAAATTCGGGGGTCTTTTTTTCTGTGTTGCTACTGCTCATAGATAATTTCAGGTTAAATGACTAGCAGGTCTTCAGGAGACTTGAAGCAAGCGTAGGAATGGGAAAGAAAAAGTCTGCCTGAACTATTTCAGCCCCTTACTCGGGTTCATGTTCAAGTGGTAGGCTGAGAAACAAGCCATCACTTTCTTCTTGAGAACATGAGTATTGTTTTCATTTCAGGTTTTGACTGTATTTTTTTTTTCCCTTTGCTTCCTTCCAAGATACAAACAAATACTGTCGAGGCAGCCACTGGATTAATGGTGCAGACGCTTTTCGCATGCCTTTCGTGCACATGAACTGTGGACAACTGACTGTAGGTGGTTCAGTGACACTAAAGAAAGTGTGAGCCTTTCCTTGCTTGTGCCTGCCTAAACGGCGTCATCGTTGAGTTTTCAGCATTAGAGATTGCCCCCGAGCATCTCCAGCGGTAGGTGGTCACCAGACCCTCAACGTGCTGCTGCCTGGGAGGGAGCTGGACCAGGGGCTGCACGGGCAGAGCCCTACCACCGGGGTTTTTTCCCATGGGATTTAGTTTTACCTGTTCTCGTGACTTTCATGGAGCTCATTCCTGAGGAGTCGTTCGAGAAATAAGCCTAGCATTAGCTTCAGTGAAATATTTTTTAACCTAATCTGGTTAAAGATGGCCCTGCTCACTGCAGGGGGGCTGGACTGGATGGCCTCTAAAGGTCCCTTCCAACCCCAAACATTCTATGATTCTATGATTATTTTGCATCCACATAAACAGGACGGCCTCCATCTCTGTTGGTTTTTTTTCTCCTTCCTTCACTTCAGTATCCCCCCCTCTTTGCTTCTTGTTTACTTCTTTAATTCTATGTTAAATAATTGTATATGCCAACCCTATAAATCCATTTTTTTTGTACATTTTACCCTGTAGCTAATGTAACATTGTTTTTCTTGCGTTTCTGGTAGGACCTAAATAATTCCACTGTTTGAAGCATTCACTGCTCCTGAGACTCTTAAAAAGGAAAAACACACAGAAAAGCCATTGCTGCCTGCAGTTCCTTCCCTGCATGTAACCTCTCTGCCCCTAATCTGCTCACTCTTGTGCCTATTAAATCAGAACTTGGCAAAACCAGGCTGAGCAGACCTGAAGGCGTGGGAGCGCGGACCCTACAAAAGCACAAGCTCCCCGGGTAGCAGCGAGGTATTTTTGTTGTACCAAGAAGTTTCATAACTCTCAGCTGTTTTGTGTGTTTTTCCACGTTCCTTGAAGGCTCAGTTAGGGCATGGTGCCGGAGATGTCAGGCAGTGAGCAGGAGAGAGGAGTTGCAGAGGGTAACAAGGATTGCCTGCGACAACGACCTTTCCGTCCCATCAGGGAGGTCATCGCCCGGCATTCGGAGCTGTTGAAAAGCTCTCAAGTCTTCCACAGCCTGAGATGACTAGCTCAGCGAAATGACTACGAGTCCTGGCTACGTATCTTTGTGTCAGACACCATCTGGCTCTGAGCTGAACCTTTCCTCTAGCCTAATCGCAAAGTGTGACCACACGTTGCAGAGTTTGGCCCCCACAGATGACACTGGTTTCATTAAAGGAACGGGGCTGGATTTGCAAACAATTTATGCCAACACACTGACGTTGCTGGTCGTATAACTCACTTGTGCCGCTGTATTTCAGCGATGCCAGGGTGCGCTGCTACAGTTATTTTTTAAGTGGTTTGTAAGAAAAGATTGCCATCAATATTTAAAATTCATTTTTTTCATGAAAATTTAATTGCGTGATTTTAATCTAACCCAGTCAGCAATTTTTCAATAATCCCCAAAGTCAGCAACAGCACCCCCAGCGACCAAAATCCTTCTCATGTTGTTTTGCTTGGAACTGCTTTATCATTTCGAAATGTTTTGTTTATAAATCCAGATTTACCTGACGCCTTGTCATTGCCGTTACATTATGCTCTTCATGTGTAAGCAGAGTGTACTTCAAAGAGCTTATATCATTATTAATAGTTAATAAGAGAAATGGAAATAAGAGCTCCACAGGCTGGTCTTGCAGCTGGGAAGCAATTCACCGCACTTTATGGGAAAGGCTTTCGTTTCTCTTAGCTATCTTCCCCAGACGAGATGACTCTCTCGCAGAGACGTAAAAACAATCCCCTGGTTTTGCACTTACTGGATATGTAATCTTCAAATAATGAGTATCAGGATGAAAACAAGTCAAAGGAGTATCCTGGAGCATTCTCACCCTCTCTCACTAAGGCCAGCAGTTTTGCTTGATGAAGGGTTACAGGATCAGCCTCCCAATAAGCAGTTTGCTGTGGAATTGAATGCATGATACATTCCTTCTCCTCTCCCCTGAGCTAACTCTGCCACAAAATGAAGCTGGGATATTGATGACTTCAAAGGAACTGTAAAAACTAAGTAACAAGCCATGATCAACCAACAGACTTAGAAACTCTTAGAGAGGGAAGAATGATTCTGAGGCCGTAGTATTTTTCTGCAAGGTACAACGAAGCTAGCAGGGTTGTATACCCATAGCACGCAACGCAGCGGCGCGGGAGAGGTGAAATGCTATTTATTCACATTTTTGTTAATACAGTTATTAGCTCAGCAGGAGATGCTGTGTTTAATTTATAATCTAGTTCACTGTGGGTGGTGGCCACAGGCAAATGATCAGAGTGAACTTTTGACTCAACCAGCCCTCACAAGTTCCAGGACTTTGGCGGTTTCCCTGAATTACAGCAGCTCCTTGAGGCCCCGCTGGGAACGGGTTCCCCGGTGCTGGGCAGTAGGCAAACATTGGTATAAATTACATTTTTGAGGCTGAATTTTCCAGTGCGCTGCATGCACGCACTCATTGCTATTCAGTGAATACGGCAAAGGAGGAAGCTGTCTGTTATCTGGTTGGGACTGCAGCAGAAGTCCTTGATCAAAGGACAACTACCTTTATATTTAGTGATTCCCTAATCATTCTCTTGAAAAGGTTTAACACCAGCAAGTGTCTTTGGTGATGGGATATTTATTTAGCCGTCTATGTCGCTCTCTTCACATTAATGACATGCTATTTTTCCTTCTACTTAATTAAGCCTATCTTCAAAGAGACCCTTTTATAAACAAATTAGGGTTATCTGGCTCAGAATTTAAAATGGAGCATTGTTTGATCAATACAATTGATTGAAGAGATCTAAACCCACCTCTGGGATACTTTATTTCCGTCTTGGAAACTCCTTAATGCCTTGCTTAAGTAGGGGTTGAAGCGCCTGACAGCCTCCCAGCATCCTACACTATTATCTGAGCACTTTTAGAATGGGGCAAATAGCACTAAAAACCCCTTCAAATGGAGCCATTGCCTTTAAATGAAACTGTGTGAGTGGGAGGTGGTGAACCTGCCATGCTTTTAGAAAAATTAGGGATCACGGAGAAGATGATGCCGATGACAAGACACCCGCTCATGTATTTTTAGCTTCCACAAGATGCTGTCTAGCAGATAAGAGGAGGAAAACCCTTCATCCACCCACCCATTCACTGATCTATCCATCCATCCACCCATCCTTCCATCTATCTCCCCATTCATCCTTCCATCCATCTCTCCATCCATCCATCCATCCATCCATCCATCCACATCTCCATTCACCCATCCACCCACCCGCCCCTACCTGAATACAAAGTTGTGTACTGATTGAACTGGAAAGAGCTTTAACCTGTCTTTTTTGTAAAGATAACAGGAATTCAGATCAAGCATGTTAGCATGTGAAGATCCACGTAGATTCAGATGCGATGGATTAGATGCGCTATTAATTTATAACTCTCATACAGAATGCAGGCTTGGAGTTGTGAATCTCATTTGGGATGCTTTGATACAGGACTTTTCAGGCTTGCCCTCATTACAAGTAATGTTGAGACTGCAGCAAATCAATGGATTTAGAGAAATATTAAATATGTCCTGCAGGACAACTTTTCACCTTGTTGTATACCTGAACATTTTATCTGCAACCAGGGAATCTGCATTTCTACATACATCTCTTACGTTCTTTTGATGATGCAGACAACATTGCACTGTACAGACTTCTAATAAAAAGCCAAATTACGCTGCAGACCTGCAAGCAGATAAAGCCAGCCTAACGATGGAGCAGGAAAAAGCAGAAAAATGAAAGAAAGTATCTGAAGAGTTAGCAGGCGCGAGGAAATGACATCGTTGCCTCACTAATTCAATATTTCCACAAAATTCATGACAGTAACTGACAATTTCATGATAGTTGTCCACCAGCTCAACAGTAAATTCTCTTATTCGGGAAATAAAAAATAGTCATGCCTGCTCCTGAGTAGGCTTAGAAAAGTACTTCTGTCTGGACATCTCTACTCTCTTGCGTCTCATTTATTTCAGTAGAAGACGCACGCTTTGCAAAGGCAAAATTAGAGTTTATGGAGGTACTGCCTGCATTTCCAACATCTGTCTGTAATGGAGGAGTCTGCACTGGGATCCATTTCTATCCTACGACAGTAATCATTTCAATATGATATTGATAACATACATTTTTGGATGGTTAATTTAGTTCAAATTTATCCGTGCCAAGATATCAAGCTGATAATTGATCTCCAGCTTTGTTCTGCAGCATTAATTAAGTTTTAGAAAAGCTTACAGATCAATTTATTTTAGTTAATGCAAATCTGCACCTATAACAACACGACTCAGATATTTATCACTCTGCTGTGATTCCCTTTTCATGCTCCAGCAATTCATGTTTACATCTGGTTTAAGTTTTTCTAATCTAAAATAAATCAGCATGAAAAAGCATTTGATTTCTCATCTAGATTCTCAATTGCCTTTTATTACAAAGACAATATCCCTTGTTTGATTTTAAATGGTAGAATTGTTAGGTTAAAAAATAATGAATAAAAATGTTGTCACGCCAGAGTTTTTGCAACCAGCTGAAATTTTATTTGCCTTTAAAAGAAGTAAAAGCAAATCAGGGTTCTTTTCTACACAAGACAAGATGATACGACGTTATTTAAATAAATAAATACACTTGCATGCATTTTCAGCTTTATGCATTCACGTACAACTGTAATAGGTGGTCTGTATTTTTTTTTAACCTGTGGGGGCCAGATTGAAGATCAGGGGGTGTAGAAGGGTGCTGCTGCTGCAGGGAGCTGAATTGCTTTACACGAGCTGGCTTTTCCGATGGCCACATCCAGCCCATGCCAGTCCTTCACCTCAAATTGGCGCAGCGAACTCATTTCACCTGGGGAAGAGCTTTTACAGCAATAACCTGATAGCTGCCTGCTATCTCCTAGGGGCAAACCTCCCTCTCCCGAAAATGCTGTGTGCCTGAGCTCCACGTGTGGGCTTGAACAGCACGGAGCCTTGCGCAAAATCCCCGTCCTGGCTTGTGTTTTAGCCAGCTTGGCTGTAGCCGTGATTAATTTCTTTGCTCGAACACTATTGACTTCAGTGGCGTTTAAAAGTTGATGTGAAAAGCTCTTCACCATCACAACCTGACTTCACTTGGCTCTCGCACAGCCCTTCAGGTGTGGATGGAGAAAAAAACCAAAAACCAGCTTGGGTTGGATCGCATCGGTTACAGCAGCATCAGGTTTAGAATCTGTTTTTAAAATGCAAAAGACGGGTGTGTTCAGGTGGGTGTAGATCCTGCACGTGGATCCCTGCCTGACGGAGGGCTTTTATTGCATTTTTGAGTTTAAAGATAGCTTCCATTCCCTTTAAGCAGTGGCCAGGCCTGGGGATAAGCCCCACCAGCTCCAGCTCCACCCGCGTGTTGCAAATAGCAGCCAGGGTGCGGTTGCGACACGCGCTGCCGTCTCCTGGCCCCTAACGTGGCGCTTCTTTCTCTGCAAAATATGTTGGGGTGCTAAAAAGTCACAACTACAAAACGGTTCCCACAACCTCCTTTGCAGGGTCTCTGCTTTCTCAATTTTGCTTCAGAGCTGTTTCAAAGGCATCTAAATCTCAGCTGGTCACAGTGACCTTTCAGCGTAGCATGCTGAAAGGATGCTCGGGATCAGCTCTTTTCTCTGCAACCCCCATTCGTACCTAATGTTGCACATTTCGTAAGTACTCATTTAAATACTTTGCATTATTTCTGTAAGAACAGATCTGCAGTATGGCGAAGAAAATATTCGCCCATCTCAGAATTTTTGCTTCGGCCACTTAGATTTCCCTTGACCTGTATCTGTTATAATTCGATATCTAGCATTATACAAGGGAGGAAAAAAAATCAGTTTGTAAAAACATGAGCTCTCTTTATTTTTCATTAGAGATTTTTGTGTACATTGTGTTACGCCAATGAGGTGCGATCTGTCACTTAGTTAATGGAGCAGGATACTGCCAATTAACCAGGTGATATACAAGCCAGTAGATCCACCTTGATCAGGGGCAGAGCAAATGGCTGCAAAAATTTTCCCAAAGTATTAGGTTCTGGGGTTTGCATGGTGTGGTATGACTCTGCCAAGCACTTGCTGCGAAACTGCAGCCATAGCCAGTACGGCAGCCGCCAAAGCGGTACGAAGAGTTAAAGGATGCTTTCTGAAGAAATGGGTGAGGTTTTGCCATCTGAGTCTTGCCTTTTATTTTTTACTTGACCTTTTCTGAACATTTCAGTGGGGTTTTTTTTTTACAGCCCACTCATCCAAACCCCCATGTAGATTCTGCGCTGTATTGATTTTGTTCATCGTAGAAAACGCTGACTGAAGAAATAGAATAGAACTCTACTCCTCTTAGCTTTTTACAACTTCCATTGGTTCATGAAGGTCAGGGGAAAATGCCATACCCCACCCTCCAAATGATTGGTTGCTTGGGAACTGGAGAATAATTTTCAGATTGTTATATACAGCATAAGCTACTGTTCAAACAGCCTCGCCGTTCTAAAGAAAGACCGGCAAGACCAGCAAATTCAGGTCTTGGTCATCGATTTTTTTTTTTTTTTTCCTGCTCCCCGTAATAATTTTAGTCTGGATGTCAGGAGCATGTCTTAAGCGTGCCTCTTCACTTCTACCGCCCGCTTATCTATGCAGATCAATTATCAGGAGGAAGTCTTCACTGAAGGATGCACTGCTGCTTGCAGAGCACCATAAGTAACGAGTCCTTTTTTTTGCATTCAACTTGTGGAGTGGGTGAGAAAATAGGGACATTACACAGCACTTGGTTTAATCTGCATGAGTCAAGTTGCAATTTTTATATCCTATCTGGAATTTGGGTTGGATATTTTTTCCCTAAATTAGCTTAGCTGGATTCCCATTTCTATATTTGATGGGGTTTTTAGTATGCAGTTTTAAAACCAGGAATAAGCTAAAAGCAAAAAAAATTCACTCTAGCTTCCTCTGGCTATAATATCTAAGGCGGAGGACCCTCTTTGAAGCAAGAAAGCATTTCAGCACAGCGTGAAAGGCACAATGCGCCGAGGGAGACGGTGCAATGCACCCTCCGCTCCTCCTCAGCTACTCCCAAAACGAGGGGCGGAAGGAAGGAAGAGCCCGAGCTCTTGAGGAAGTTTGGCATGAAAGGACACGTTACACAGAAAGAATCAGCAAAGACACAATCCTTGCCCTTTCCTCCTCCTAAATTATACTTTTCCTCCTTATTTTATAATCCAAAACATTCCGGGGTGCTTTTTGCACGGAAGACTATAACATGTTGTTCTATTCTTTAGCTTTTACTGACAATTTTATCCCTCTGGAACAAAGGATTAATTTATTTTTTCCTATTAATAGGCACATTTTTACAGTACTTGCACAACGGTGGAAAATGGGCGCCACAGCATTATTTTTTAAGTCTGCTTAGTCAATTATTGCCGCACCAGACAAGCTCTTCCAGAAATGTCTTTCAAAGTAGGTCAGGACAGAGCTCTACAAGCAAGTAGTCTGTGAGTACCTTTCCAAAAATAAGTGATATACCCTGATTTGACGGAGGTTCTGGGTTTCTGAAGACCTCATTGGCTATACCACTGCATTTAGAGGAGTCTTAATTAGGAGTGTAAAGCTAATTATGTGGTTCAGCTGCCTGTGCTGGAGCTGGAGGTGCTGCCGACAGCAGGGCCCTGGCAGATGGGCAGCGGCGTAGCAGTAGTTGTGATGGTAAAGGTGATAAAAGTTTAGACTCTTATGTTCTGTGTTTCTGATTTGCCTCTTTTTGAGCTGTTTTGGATTATCTGTTCAGATCCGCTAGCAGATGTGCAGAATTTGACTTTTAGGGGAGATTCATCTCCTTCCTTGTCTGGGACACTGTAGATGAAGCTACCGAGGGGGATGCTGGAAGATTTCAATGAGATTTTGAATGAGGTTGGGTTTTTGAGGGTTGGTATTTTTTTTCTTTTAAACTTTGGAATGTCATCGGGCATTTTAAGGTCTCCGCAGACCAGAGCCTTGGTTTCTCTCTGCTTCAGTTCCCTGCCTGTGTAACAGATTAATCACGTTTACTCATCTCACAGGAGCATTGTGAAAATGCGTACATAAAGACTGTCAGACGTTCGTGTATCATTTAACAGGGAAATATTGGTACCTAAAATAAACATCTGAGAGCCTTCCTGTCCAGGGCAGAGAAATACAAAGAACATTTTTCCATGCTAGCAGCCAGCAAGTAATTTTGAGAGTGAGTAATTCTTCCCTTCAGAGACAAGCACCAAACACATCCACTGAGCTGTAGATTTAACTGAAAATGTGTAGTTATCAAATGTTCTACCAAGTCAGGGGGCCCGTAGGCTGATCGCGCTCATTAATCCAGACTTTGGCATAAAAGGGATCAGAAAATAGTGTGTTTGTTTAATTGTTTTTTTTTACTCGGGTTCCCTCTGAATCCGTCCTTTCCCATTAACAACAGCCTTAAAGCATTTCCAGCCAGGCAGACACCGGGAATTAATCCCCCTGATAATGTGGTTTTCTGGCACTGCTGCGGTGTTGCCAAGTCTCACCGGTGCAGACGTGTTCCCAACGCTGCGCTCCTAAAGGCGACTGACTGAGCTCTGTCCTTTGCTTTCCTGTTCTTGTTTTTTCCTTTTTTTTTTTTTTTTTTTTTTTTCTTGTTTTACGGTGAAAATCTGTTCCAAGCCCCAACAGTCATACACACACTTCCAGGTTTTTTTGAGCAAATGCATCCTACACACTCAAACCCATAAAATAATTAATATATGTACACAGATATATAGTAAATGAAAGTATAATTACCTTAATACCATTATTTTTGAGCCAATAACTTTTTTGTTGACCTGATCACAATTTTAATGGAATCACAGCTCTCCCCTTGCATATTGGCTGCAGCTTTACTGCAGACAGAGGAAGGATGAGGAAATTGCTCTCACCTGTAGAACAACACTGCCGAGCCAAGAATATCAGCTATAACCTCGACCTATATTTCTGCAAACTTAAAATGAGAATTTTGCATGGCTAACAGTTTATAGAGCTTTTTGGGGAAGGGTGTTAGAAGTTTTTTGGTATTAGAGGTTTTTTAGTGTTCGAGCAATGCAAAGGACTTCAAGGTCCTGGAAGTCGGTGAGACTTAATGAGGCTGAAAAGCTCTTTGGTGGAGTTGCTCTTCACGTGTCTGCGTGAGGACTGAGCTGATGACACCCTGATGGTAGAGTGGTTTCTAAGACGCTCCTTTACTATAAAGCAGAGTTACAGAACTTGTTTGGAGGTTCCACCAAGTTCTAGCTTATTTTGAACGTTTCTGTTAAGTTATCAGCAATAGCTTGACTTCTCAATACTCTTGAGACTCGTGGAAAAAGCCCGTTACTCTTTTGCTCCTTCCCCAGCTCCTCAATTCCTTTCCAACTCCTGGCCAGAAGGAAACCAGAAATCAAGAGAAGAGGTCTAGGCCCTGGGGGCATTTTGTAGCAAGATCCTTCCCTACCTTGTCAAGTAAAATAATCATTGCATTGTCAAGCAAATTACATCTTCTGTTTCAGTCCTCCAGCTGTTTTATTTAGCGGGAGACTTGTGTAATTTGGCGAACTCCCACTCTCCTTGCATCCACCAGCTCACGCGTGCCGGGCTGATCCCATAGGAGAGGCTGAACCAAGAGGCAGTTTCTCGGAGAGGTCAGTTCACCAACGTTATTCTATTTTACTGCTGATATTATCACATCAGCACTTCCTCTGCTACTCAAATGTAACCGATCAGTTAAGCAAAGCAATGACCCCCGCCGCAGGCGAGGACATGCGCCCAACCACCCAGCCTAGCCCCCAGGCCAAGCCGCCCCTTGGCAGGTTGTGCCATGGCCCCTCCAGCAGCACCGCTCCGGGCAGCTCAGCCAGCCAAGGTTATTAAAACCTGCACAGACAAACAGACAAATGGATGGACGGCTCAGCCGAGCAGGGTACTGACTGCAGCCTGCTGCAATGCCCTTCAGGACACCAGGAGGGCTGATGTTGGACAAGTGCTCCAACCTGGTAATTAACCCAAGCAAGGAACAGTACATGTCACCAAATGCTGTTGGGGTTTTTTTATTCATTTTATTTTTCCTTTGCCAAAGGATCTTCTAGCTTTGCCTTTAAATAAGAATAGAAAGGTAATCCTTCAGACTTCCTCAGGATTTGCTTCTTTCAAAATATATTTCTAAAAATCCTCACCTTTGGTGATTTGGATTCTCACCTTCAGATTCTTTTTTGCTGCCAAATAAGGAAAAGGAACATTTTTGCACAAATAAGAGCAGAGCCATAATTTCAATCCCATTTATCAGCAAATGTTCTGCAGCAAGACATGCCTATATTGCTTTGTAGCCCTATCAGACAAGGCATTAGCAAAAAGTACTCTCACACAGGTACTTGTGAAAAGCTTCCAGCAGTCCTCCTTGCCGGCATTTCACAAGGGGGGATTGCCAGGTCACGTATGGAGCGCCAAATTGAGATCCTTAGGGAGCTCTTCCCTTTCTGAAAAACAGCCTTGCAGGGTGTCTGAAACTGAGACCAAAATCATTGATCCCAAACCATTTATCTGCAACAAGTTTAGCCATTCAACCCAAATTTCTATCATCCAGCCCAAGTAAAATAACTTCCCGGTAATTCCCATGGCTGGTGAATTAAGACTGACTCCCTTCTGAATGAGGTTTGGATTGCGTGCTAACCCCAGGTCTTCTATCCTGACCGCTTTATACCACTCTTAAAATGACTTGAAACCTTTAATTCTTTGACATCGAGAAGAAAATTTATGAGAAGACTGAAGTCTAAAGAAAGTTCATTTGCACGTTACTGAGCAAGTCCCTTCCCAGTAAGGGGGCTTGCTTGCTCTCAGAGAGGCACAGAAAGGTCTCTGAACGCCTGTCATCTTCCAGAATAACAGCATCAATATGCACGAAGGTTAATGTCTCACAAAGGACTGGGAAATCTGCATATTACATTTATCAAAAGATGTGTAAATGAGCCATGTAGGAGTCGACTACAACGCCTTGCATAATTTATTCCATGTACAATAAAAAGCTGATCAGATTTCATGCATGTTTATTTTTTGAAAGATAACTGCTTGAGTGTTTGAACTAGCTGTGGAATACAAATACGGTTCAAAGTAATGTGTTTATCTCCCTGACATTTTAATCTTGAAAACTTTCTTATTCTCATTGTTTTGACAAAGCGGTTCTCTTGTGTGAGAATAATCTCTCCCAAACATGAGAGGACTTGCTTTGTTTGAGACATACAATATATCTGAAAGTTTATTAGATAGGCAGAGAGGAAACAAAAGACCCATAGTAAAAGCATCTATATTTCTGATATTGTTTATTTTCTTTCTAGAACTTTAAAGGATAGGAAAATTAATTAAATCTGAAGTGACATGTTGAAGTTTTAGAAAGAGAGAAATCTTTGTTTCATAAATAAGTGACAGTGTGTAGAGCCTCACGCTCTTGGAGCAAGGTCCTTGACAAGTAATAGGCTGTAATGCTGGGCCCTTGTACATCCATTTCATTCTCCATGGTGGTAAATAGCTACTAATGCAAACTAGCTCATATTCATCGTCTTAGTCTAAGTATTATCTAAAAGAAAAATGCTGTTTAATTTTTTTATAATTCAGGGTTTCACATTGCTGTGGCATAAATTCGAATGCCTGAATCTTCTACTAAACATTTCCGATTTCAACAGATGGACATTTTTCCCACAATTATGAATTTAACTTTATCTTTACCTTCTACTTGCTAGTTGTTATGGCTTTGTTCTCCAGAGTCTAGCAGGTGCAGACGAAACTTTTCTTTTTTTTCAGTTTTCCTTTTTCAGTTACTTTCCACAAAATCGTTTCTCACAATATGGACGTCTTCAGATTCTGCACGAGAGGATCGTACCCGGTGTTTCTTGAGCACACATTCAGCATTGCTTGATGAGTTTTCCCTGCAAGAGATGCAGCAGAGTTGCCCGACTCCGTCATGCTGGAGGGAATCCTGCTGCTGTTGGGAAGCTGGGCAGAGGAACAGACCCCTCTTTGTTTTCGGCTCAGGTGCTCAAAGCTTTTTGGAGCTGCTGTTAAACTTCCTCATTTAACCTCCCCGCATAATTACTTTCAAACCGTGAGATAAAGTTTTCAAGCCTGCTGGATCTAAAGCTCCGGAGAGGTATTTTGGCATGCAGAAGCCTCGTCCCCGGCATTACACTGCCCTACCAAGTCCTTGAGAGCATCAGCCATCCCACGTTTCACCCTTTTTGTGGTGCTGCTCCATCGTCCCAAGGTTATCGGGCATCTCCCACCGCTCCGGTTTCAGAGGCACAACGTTTATTTTACTCAGGGTAAGATACTCTGAAATGAAGTATCTAATTGCAAAGCAAGTAGCTGTATTTTTCAGCCTCAAAACTCTGGTTTTAAATAATTCTTAAACATCTTTTAGAGAGTCTCCAGAGCTCTGGAGTTTTGCAGAATTCTGCAAAGGCTTTTTTCCTTAACAGGACTGGTAAGGAGCGTGCATATAATAGATGCAGCGTCCTTGCAGTCAGAAAAGGTAACATATTCACTCGAGTAAGAAATAACTTCCTACACAGAGTACATTTTGTCAAATTATTCTTTAACAAAAGGGCCTCACGTGTAACAAAGCTGCAATAACAACTTCTGTACACTCCTGTATGCTTTAGGACAGCCAAATTCTTACAAACTCACAGGACTGTATTAGTAGATATTTCTCGTAACGTATTTTGAGTTACAATAGCAAACCCTCTTTTCTGAATTTTTACATTATCACTGAGACTTTGTCTTCTCCAAGAGGCCACGTCTTTATGCTAGGGTCGTACCAAAGCACAGCAAGGAAACGGCCACAGTTTCAACAGGTCTGGAGCACCAAGCCCAAACGGATTGCAGAGACGAAGAAGGGTCACGGCAAAAAAAGGCAAATGAAACCTTGGTGTTAATACTGTGTGCTCATGAAGTTGATTAGTGAAATTCATTCATCTAGAGGAACTCGGATTTCACTGCCTGCTGTAGGACATAAGTTGGGGGTGTTCAGCCTGGAGAAGAGGAGGCTGCGGGCAGAGCTGAGTGCGGCCGGTCAGGGCTTCAAGGGGGCCCAGAGGAAAGGGGGGGACAAGCTTTTTAGTAGGGCCAGCTGGGACAGGACAAGGGGGGATGGCTTTAAACTGAAGCCGGGTAGGTTTAGACTGGATCTAAGGCAGAAATTCTTTGCAGTGAGGGTGGTGAAACCCTGGCAGGGGTTGCCCAGAGAGGGGGTGGAGGCCCCATCCCTGGGACCATTCCAGGCCAGGTTGGAGGGGGCTGTGAGCAACCTGATGTGGTTCAAGGTGTCCCTGCTCCTGCAGGGGGGTTGGGCTGGGTGACCTCTGGGGGTCCTTTCCCACCCAAAACATTCTGTGATTCTATAAACTCTCTCCCACGGTGCAGAAGTGCTGCTGTGGCTGAATTCCAGGGAGGATGGTCCAAGGCTTGCAACCGTTGGGTCTACAGGGGAGAATTCAGTGCCAAATCTGGGCAGATTCACTTAAATAGGCAAAATGAAAAGAAATGGACTGCATTTAAAGCGAAAGTACTTTAAAAAAACCCAAACAAAAAGCCAGTCCTTTCATTGCAGCGACTCTAGTGAAAGTCAGGGTTTGCCTACTGCTGCCTTCGTTAGGTGGAACCGGCAGCCAGCCCCTCCTCTGTGTGGCTCATCTCATTCTCCAGTTGCAAGTCTGACACCAGGGTTTTTTCAGGAGACGTGGGCATTACGGGGTACAAGCAACATTTCTTCATCAGCTCACAAATGCTCACAATTCAAATGTGTCCAGTTACTATAGCCACATGGCTTGAAAAATGTCAACCATTCACGTGAAATACTTTTCTGCTACAGTATCCGTATGTCATAGAATCATAGACTCATAGAATGGTTTGGGTTGGAAGGGACCACTAGAGGTCATCGAGTCCAACCCCCCTGCAGTCAGCAGGGACACTGCTAACCAGATCAGGCTGCTCAGAGCCCCATCCAACCTGGCCTTGAATGTTTCCAGGGATGGGGCCTCCACTACCTCTCTGGGCAACCTGTTCCAGTGGTTTACCACCCTCATTGTAAAGAATTTTTTCCTTATATCTAGCCTAAACCTATCCTGATTTAGTTTAAAACCATTACCCCTTGTCCTAACGCAGCTGGCCCTACTAAAAAGATTTTCCCCCTCTTTCCTATAGGCCCCCTTTAGGTATTGAAAGGCCGCAATCAGGTCTCCCCGCAGCCTTCTTTTCTCTAGACTGAACAACCCCAACTCTCTCAGCCTGTCCTCATAGGAGAGGTGATATGTCAGTATATCAGGTGAGATGTCAGTAATACTTCATTTAAAAAAAAAAAAAAGTAGTTAAGGTTTTTTCAGAGGAAACTTCATGAGAAGGAGCAGAACGACCCTAACTAGCAACCATAGAGACTGTATAGAGATAACATTGTCTCAGGAGACAGATTGATTTCTCACCCAAATTTAGATGGCCTATTAAGGTTTGTGGCTTCCTCCTCCAGGCCGTGCCGTAGGAGACTGTCCTTGCTAGTTTATATATAAACTGAGAGCTTCTGGAAAATGCATCAGAGATTGCACTGAACATGTATTATATACATTAAAAAAGAAAATCCTGTTGAAGCAGGATCCCTGAAACACTTGCTTTTTATGTGAAAAAAAAAAAAACCAAAACCCAAACCCTGCTACAACAGTGTTTTATTCTGGGAGACCAATTGCCTCTGTGTGAGTCATCAGAGGAGTTGAAGTCAGCGAAAACATTTGTGATAATACAATGAAGCAGCAGAACAAGTTTTTCCACAATGAATGTATTCAAAAAAGGCCTGTATGCTCACAGGCATGGCTCGGGCTATATTCACAGCGCGCTGCGAGATTCGACGCAGGTGTGTGTCTTGCTTCAAGATTGATGCTGGGCTATTTCAGCCTATTTTCCGTGCTAAAATTGAAAATGGCCTAGGAAAACCAAACAAACAGATGAAAAATACGACTTGGCAGCAACAAGTCATATGAATGGAGAAATACACTAACACTGTTCCATAAAATTATTAAATCAATGGTGTCAAAACCCCGGGACTTCTGTGCTGGAATCACTCACAGGGGCAGAGCGAGCCGCCCCGGGGCACAGCAGAGGAGAGGTCATCTGGTGTGCAATTGGTTTTGGGGATTGTAGCTTTTGTATACCCGAGGAAATCTGCTCTTTCTGTCAAAAAAAATTTTAATTTATAAATGTAATTTCTGTAATGTCATTGTACTTGTGTCCGTTAGGACTTCTACAGCCTGTTCCTGAGCTGCCCTTGGACTGAAGTTGGAGTACTGATGTATTTCAAAAGGATGTCCTGGGAAAGGACAGAATTTTCCCCCTTGAGAGCTGCCCATACTCTTACCCCCCTGCTTTTTGCACACTGAATTACCAGGGCTGGCTACTGCGTGTGAAACTTTCCCCTCCGTGCTGATGGAAAGGCTTTCCCCGCGAGCTGTGAAATGCAGCATTTTGTTCTGCTCTAATTATGCCCTGGATCTTGGGCGGTGTTGCCGGGCTACGTCCTTATGTTCCTACCGTCTGAGGAAACCAGCCAAGTGCTAACGTTGGACAAAGAGCAGGGAAAAGGCATCAGATCTATGATTTGTTTTGCCTCTTAAAGAAGAGACATATTGCTCTGTTAAAGCACAGCCATGTGCGACGGGGCAATGACATTGCAACAGCAGCTTCAGGGGAAAGAGAAGGTTTGTTTGTAGCAATCATCATGTATCTCTCACCGAGTTAAACAAGCTCTGGGTAGGGTACTGAGCGGGACAGGATCACTTTTTCCTCTGCATTTCTCCCTGGGGAGACCTAGGGTCTGACTGCACCGGCAGCCTGGTGCCGCTCGGGCAGCTCCGATGTGCCCATTGCGTGGATGGCCAGGGATGACCGAGGGGCACTGCTTTATTTTTTAGTCCTCCTACACCTGACCAAAAAAATATGTGCTCTCCCAAACCATTCCCTAGTTCTCCCTGTGAAAGAAACACATTTTCACAAATTTATCTTTCAGTGTATAAGCAATGTATATAAGCTCCAGTGACCGGGAATTAATCTGTTCTTCTCTTGCGATGCAACAGAACCTGCAATATTTAGTATGCATTTAAGCATTTAAATAATGAATTATTTAAAAAAAACCACACCAAAATAATGACAGGTGCTCTATGCCAGATATTTGTGCCTCGGAATTCTTAATCTATTTTATAGTGAGATTAACATTCACTGCTATGAAAGATCTGCCACTGCAGGTTATGCAGCATTTCTGTGCTTATCTGCAGGGGGCCGTGCGGATCCAATAAAGCATTAAGAAGCAGGAAAATAGATTACTCTGAATTCATGAAGTGATAACTTTTAGTTTCTTTTGAAATGCTGATGACATGCAGCTTTTTACTTCTAGGTACTTCACGGGCATAGTCAGGTATGTGGCTTCATATAGTTTGTCACCTTCTTGGAAACAGAGTCCCTGAGGCAGAAAATGCAACCAGTAGCGAGTGGTTTTTATGATGCCAAGGTGTCCTTCAGCTGTAGTTATTTAATTGCTGCGTCAGCCAAAAGCCTCTTCGTTCTTCCCCAAATCCACTGGGAAACACTGGTTTCTTGGTTTTTTGAAAGAATCGTAACGTGAAGCGGCACCTCCCGACACCGCAGTGCTCAAGGTGGGTATCGCTGCTGAAAACCGAGACAGAGAGAAGGGATAGGCAATATAGATATTATAATATAGATCATTTCCATGAGAGGGCATGAACCAACCCCTCTTTGGCTTGAATTCTGCTCATGATTGAAATCCTGATGCATCAGCCAAGGAAAACTAATGGCTTCGTGTTAGATAAACAAATTGTGAACAGTTTCAGTGTATACGACTGGCAAAAAAGGAGAGTCGCTTCCATGTTTGCCTTTTAAAGAACAGAAATCTTCTAAAACTTCTAACACTTTTAGTATTTTGAATAGAAAATGTGGAGATGTTATCCTCTGGAGAGGATCAGCCGTAAACACTAAAGCTACCGAGCACTCTAAAACAAAGAGATAAGAGGAGCTTCGCTCTTGCTGCTCTCATGTTAAGCTTCAAGTGAATTCAGCAACAGTCAGTATCACCTTTAGGAGTTTTCTGTCCAGCCTTTTTGCCTGAAAATATTTTCCTTTTGTAACTCTGACAAGCATTTTCCTTGAAAGACTCTGCAGATCACTTAGAATCTCTGGGGGGAAAAAAAAAAAAAAATTAAAAAAAAAATCTCTTGTTTAGAATCTCTGAAAAAGTTTGCTCTTTCTCAAACAATTCACAGCATATTACGAATCCCAGTACGAAAAAATGACCTTCTGTTTTCCCTCGGCGAACAAAGGCAGCTCTGTGGCAGGGGAAAGAGGGAGCCGTGCAGATGGGGTGGCAGAGGACTACTGTTCCGCCACAGAAAGTAGGGTTGGTATCACAGCTCATGTTGTTCTGCTTCTGGTCCCTGGGAAAACAACGACGGCAGGAATTCAGCTACAGCTGCTCTCCTTCGCTTTTCTTTGCCCTGAATTCGTATTATGTTGTAGTGGTTTTAGATTTGGAGGCTAAAGAAACGCGGCGGGAGGAGCAAAGTCAGGCGCCCGAGCTGCCCACTCGCCAACCCACCCTGTTTAACGAGCTGAGCTGTCCCGTCAAGGCGCCCCATTGAACCCCAGAGCTGGCCACGGCCCTTCGCCTGCTGAAAGCAATGAACTTGCTTTCAAACCAAAACTGGTTCTACATTTCCCCTCAAAATTTAGTGAATCAAAACCACTCTACAAACCCACTATATTTTCCGTGCTTTTAATCAAACCTTTGGTTCAAAAAGGAGGAGGAGCTCTTTATTACCTCTCATGGATTTAATTTTGTAAACCGCTTTAACCCTTGCTGGTCTGAGTGGATTTACAACGTGCTCACCCATGCCCAAAATGTCGGGCAGCCTCCGGTTTACAAACTCTTTCTTGCTAAGAATAAGACTTAACACAGTGAGCTGCGCTACGGCAGCTGAGACATTAAGTTACAGCAGGTGAGGGCAGAAGACAGAATCCCAGATCTTCACATATTCCACCTCAAAAGGAAGGAGTAGTCATTCAAATCGTAATCCTACAATTAAATGTAGAAAACTGATGGACCTGACAGTGCAAGAAACCACAAACGGAATGAGGCCAAAGAGGTAAAGTAAGAATTGCAGCTGTGATCTGTTAATCGAATTAGAAATGAAAGCCCTCTGAATCCATCTTATCTCATTAATAAATGTACCTATATATCCATTTGAAAATTTCCATTGCCTATAAACGGAATAACTCCCCAGCTCGCTCGAGCTTTCTGTCCATCCAGGCTCTGCCTCCTCCCCTTGTATTGCACCTCGTCCGGTATCCGTAATTTCAGTGACCTTTTAGTTGGCATGTCTTTGGTTGTAGACACTTAACTTACTGCAAGAGTGATTTAATTTAAAATTAATTTGGTGCTGTGTGTAGTAACATTAATCACAATGATTTTATTTGTTATAAAACAGGATAGGGTGATTAAATTCACTTGCATTTCATTGTAATTTAAAAATGAAATGAAGCACCAACATTCAGAATTGTTTTTATTTATGGCTTTGGATGTTTTCCTGTGTCGTAAAGTTATATGTTACGTATTTGGGTAAGAAGGGAAGGAATCCTAATCTATATGGACATTAGGAAATGTATCTTGTCCTTTCCTTGCCATTTTCAGTATATTTTAACCATCACAAGGCTTTGTTTAGGGTCTGTTATGCCTTTCCATGGTCAATTTACAGGGAAAGATGACACAAGTACTTCCAAAAAAACCCCTTTCTGGTTTTCATTGACAATATACAAATCGCCTGCCTTACCTCCACGTTCGCATATGCAATGGTCCCGTGCATGGGTTACCGCAGAACTGAACTGACACTTGGGTGTTCCTGACATCAAGGAAGGGAACACCAGCTCTCCACTGCTATTATTAAAGTCTAGATAAAATATTACACAGCTGGCATCTTGTTTAAGTAGTCCTTAAACCACTACTTCTTAAAACAAGCTATCCACATAACCTTTAAAGCAAAATAAGTTGTAAAGAGCAGCAAGGATGAAAAATGCTGGAATTAAATAAAGCTGAGAAGAATAAGATCCTCTGTGCTAGACTACCTTAAGTGACTTGATTTATACGACCAAAGCAAGTGTTAGACAAGATAATATAAATGTAGAGCTTAAACCTATTAATCAGATTAAAAAATAACATGAAAAGGAGCACAGACTCATAGACTGAAAGAATAAGATATAAAATGCAGCTATAGTTGGTCATCCTAGCAGGAAATTGGACAAAAATAATGGGCAGTTACTGAAGACTGAATTATTGAAGAACATATAGCAGTGGATCGATGCTGATCCCATCAGACTCTTGTAACGGCAGTGCTAGGGACTTGACTGGTACACACCTTTGCAGCTAAGGAAAGTGCTGGCCCTTGGGGTAAATAACCTATTTTCCCCACTCAGAATACATGATCCAGGGCTTCAGCTTGTGCTGGTTTACCAAGTTTTACTCTAAAATAGCATCTGTCAGGGTTACAATGTCCATGGAAGATCACATTGCATTTTGAAGCCAGAATGTCCAGCTGTACAGCGAGCCATAGGACCTGAATTGTCCTACCTGGGGGCTTGTCTCCATTACTTGGCCAGATTTCCCCTTCTGAGAGATGGAAAAATGAGGGAGCTGTTATGGGTTGAGAGAACATGAGAGAATTAGAGAATCTAGGCTTGGCCAAAACACCCCCATCTTGTTAATGCACAGGGTCGTTGCCTGAATGGGGCACGTGGACTGGATCTGGGAGTTAAAGGGTTGTGAGGGGAGAGGCTGTGGAGCATCACAGGACTCTGGCTGCCATGAGCATGAAGTCATGGGGTTTCCTCTCCACACCTTTAATCTGCGACATGGCAATGGTAGAGCTGCTTCAGCGGCCTTTCCTTGTGTGCATGGTCCACGTTGCAAAATATTTTTAAAAATGCTTGCGCAACCATGCGCCAGGTGAGTAGGTTCACATGTATAACAAGAGCAGCACCAGCAGCACCTTTCCCTACAAGCCAGCCACGCTGCAATTCGTGTGTTTAGCAGCTAGAATAGCTGTTGTGCATCAGTGGAGGGATTTCTCTATGGGCAGGGTCGAAGGTTTGTGTTGCTCCAGGTCACAGCTCCTTGGGTCCCTAAGCCCTGGAGGGAAGAGGGTTGTGGGTTTGAAACCACCCCTGCCTTTCAGGCATATCTGTTTTTTGATTTAAATTTGCTCTGGATCAAACTCTTGCACTCCTCTGATTTAAGCTATTTCTTAGAAACCTGTTGTGTAGCGTGTTTTGGGAGATTAGCCCATTTGCCGGGATGTGGAACAGAAAAGGTTTCTTTTTCTGTTCTCTAAACTCAAACCAATATTCGTACCTCAGAGAAATAATTAGGTAAGTAGTTTGTCAGTTAATTTCAGCCCCAGCATGTTAATATGTACTTCTGTTTTTTCCAATTGCCTTGCCTAAAGCCCTAATTGACGAAAATTCATTGAAATTATGAATAAAATAGAATTAATTTTTCATCTCGCGCATAGCTGGCATTTATGTCTCTTTGCCATAAGATACTGTTGAGGCTGTGTTCAATAAGATTCAGTGAAGACACTTTCAGGGACAGAAAGAACAGCCTTAAACAGAATTTTATCCTGTGTCAAAATAGCCATGTTAGGAAGAAACCCCATGGGCAGCATCCTCCTTTGGGCCCCTCCAAGGATGCTTGCTCTGCTCTCACTCCTACCACGTACAGCACCAGTGGTGCCATGGCCCACCGTGGCCATAGCCGTGTATTCTCGGTGTCATTTGAAATGAGGCCTCTTTGATCTTTCTCTTGGTCAAGAAAATCTCATTCTGAAGAAAAATAAACCAGCAGTTGGCATCAATGCTATTAAGAACAAGAGACTTGTCTGCCTACATGTTAAGAACTCAAGCCAGAAGATATTTAAGCATCAAACAAATCAATTAAGATTGTTTGCATGCTGAAAATTGACCATATTCTACAACAGAAAATAAAGCAATGAAAAGCCTGCATTTTAATATATACAAAGGATCCGTGTCTGGCTTGATTTTTTCATTACTCAAGAAGCATGCAAACCGCAAGAATAATGTGTGAACATAACTGTGAAATGATAGCATACAGGCAGGTTAAGCAGCCTGTCCTGACCTCCACCGTTATTTATACAGAAATAAAACTGCAACATAAACCTATGCATCACATGGAACATAGTTTTCTTTTGGATAACAGATCGTAAAAAAATAGATTTATCAATATACAGTAAGATATACCTCACTGAAGCAGGTATGGATTTAGACATTAGGATCAATGGGCAATCAAAGGAAGATCAGTGTTTAAAGAGCATTAAAATGTCTGTATTATATTAACAACAGCAGGGGAAAAAAGCAGATAAAGGCTCAGGAAACTGGTGGAGCTTTGTTCCCATTATAACTACAGCTTCAACATTTGCTTGGAGAGAAGGAGGATACCTTGAAGCATGAATATAAAATCACTTATTTGGACTGGCAAACTATAGGATCAAAAACTAGAAGTTCTTTTTCAGTAAAACATGGCTAGTTTTATTCTAGGATATTGTCCAAAGGAGAGCTTTTACATTGCTCTCAAAGCATTTTACAGCCTGCATAGTCTAGGGCTTACGGTAATTAAACACGTGCTTATGATCATCCAGTAAACACCGAGGTGAGATACTGCAACAGGAATAACCGTGCAGCCCCGCTATGGCCATGCCTGTTTGCTACAGATTCACGTTCTGGTGTTCAGAAACTCTTCGTGTCCTTACCGAGCTGCTGCCCACAGATTTTTCACGTACGGACCCAGAGTTGCCTGATGCAGCCGAGTTGATTTAAACTGGTGGAGGACTGACTCTCGCTCGCCCCAAGGCCGTTTAATACGTGCAACCTATTATTCAGTAAAGCACACAAAACTTCCACATTTTCCCATTAAGAACCCTCATAATTAACTTAAAATACATCCTCGCACATCTCTATCACTTTGAAGCTTGATCATGATTTGAATCTACGCAATATTCAAGACCTGAATCAGAGGATAATAATAACCGAAGCAGTAAAAAGAGAGAGGACCAAGCTTACCCATTGATCTGCTGGAGATGAAGAAATCCAGAGTATCATACAAAAAGAGGAAAGCATGCATATATCTCTCTATTCTATCTTATATCAATTTCTTTAAGCATAATGTACTCTCAGAAAATGTTTTTTTGAAGTAGCTATGGTAATACATCTTTCTTTACATCTTTCTTTACAAGCGTATTCTATTCCCATCACTTCCTTTGAAAATATTCCTTGTAAGCAAAACAAGTCCTTAACACCCTTAAATAGCAGTACGATTCCCAATAGTGACTTTGGAGCACACTCATTTTTTATCGGCAACGTGCTTCACTGATTTCGATAGGGCAGGAGTGCCGTTTGATTGTGAAACCCCCAAATAATAATAATAGTCATTATGTGGGTACAGTCTGTAGCTCTGACTATGTGCCAGTTGCCATCTCTCCTAGGGCTTGGGTTCACTTTATTACCTACTTCACAGGCTCCAGTTCCTAAAGAAATAATAACTCTTTTTTTCTGGAGAAATAACCACAGAGTTTAGCCTTCCTTAAGTGTCCGCAATGGATTTATTTGCAATCCAGTTATTCCATTTCTTCTGTCATTAGAGATTTCGTTTCTTAGCCGTGCCCATCACCTAGCAGCAGCAGATAAGGGGTCCCTCTGACAGCGCTCGTGTAATGGAGTAGGACCGAGGTCTGTGATAGCGGCGCTAAGTAATTCTGCGGTGAAGGGACGCTGCTCATCCGCCAGCAGCTCGGTGAGAGCGGCAATCAAGCCACAGGAAGGCCTGCAATGTAAATCACTTCTATTTTGGAAATGTTTTTTTCATGCTCTGTACAGAATTATAAAAGCTTATTATGGAAATGAAAAATTAACACACACTTAATTACACGCTTTTTCGAATTAAGCTCTACACCATCAGGGACAGCGCACAACACACAAAGTAGCATCAGCAGCTTTTTGGTGTCCTTGCACAGAACTGGCAATCAGAGCTGTGCGATAAATATCTTGTCTGGATTGGCGCCTCTCAGTGCAAAAAATACGGGAACCAACCAGAGGTACAGAGGAGGAACAACAGCCTGGTACTGATTTCTGGAGACTGGGCTGGGAAAGTTGGGAAATGTTTACACACAAGTGCAATGTGGGGTTTTCTAAACCTTTTAAGTGAAAATGTGTTTTGGTTGTAAGGACCATCTGATTATACACCTGGTTTTTCCTTTCGTATGTCGGCCAATGTGTTTACTTTGCCTACAGCATTTTCTTAATAACCCCTAATAATAATTGAATTTTATTTAGTGCCAAAAATGGACTTATCTACAATCCTCTTATTCTACTTTTAACATTTCTGGAGCAATCGTTTCTCTGCCATGCTTCATAAAAGTTCACTTTCCTCAAAGTGAACGCATCTTCTCATCTATCCATAAAGACGTATTTTCAAGCAAAGGGAAGAAATTTAAGTTATCTGTATAAACTAAACAGATGAATTCAGTCTATCTGATAAGCTCAAAAAAGGCAGTCATGCATTCAAAATCTTCATGGGTTGTTTAATAATTAACGGGATTCTAAAAAGCTGGTTGAGGTTGGTTTTTAGACCAAGA
Organism: Butorides virescens; assembly: GCA_017310255.1. Taxonomy (NCBI): domain Eukaryota; kingdom Metazoa; phylum Chordata; class Aves; order Pelecaniformes; family Ardeidae; genus Butorides; species Butorides virescens. Next base: position 29,214 of record JADKXX010010540.1, read on the forward strand.
GCTTGTGCTTATTATAGGCACAGTTTAGTGTGTGTGTTTGTTAAGCAGTGCTCTAACAGAGGAGTATGATATTAGAACACAACCTGTGTTTTTTATTCTTCCCTGTGCAAAGAGAAATGGTCATGTTCATGAAATCCTTCATGGTCAAATCGTCTCAAAGACAGAATTAAAGCCCAAATGCCTGGTTCTGCATTGCCACGCACTGTGTATGGTAATTTCTGTCTGTGCAGAAGAATGATGGCGTGGTTGTAAAAACTTGGGTTTGGATACATCACAAGCCCATGCTGCCTTGCTAGGAGAGGAACGGCTGAGGGAACTGGGGTTGTTCAGCCTGGAGAAGAGGAGGCTGAGGGGAGCCCTCATCGCCCTCTACAACTGCCTGAGAGGGGGCTGTAGTGAGGTGGGGGTCAGGCTCTTCTCCCTGGTAACAGATGATAGGACAAGGGGGAATGGTTTGAAGCTGCGCCAGGGCAGGTTTAGGCTAGACATTAGGAAAAACTTCTTCACCGAGAGGGTTGTCAGGCTCTGGAATGGGCTGCCCAGGGAGGTGGTCGAGTCCCCATCCCTGGAGGTATTTAAAAGAAGGATGGATGAGGTGCTGAGGGACAGGGTTTAGTGGTGGGATGGCAGGGTTAGGTTAATGGTTGGACTCGATGATCTTAAAGGTCTTTTCCAACTGAGGTGATTCTACGATTCTATGATTCTATGATGAAGAATAATGAAGAACGAGCTAAGCCTATAAACTTAAGCCCATAGTACTTACCAGTTAAGAAGGTGTGATCATGCTTTGTCCCATCTATTGCTTGACAAAAACAAGAGTATGCAGTTATTTGCTGTAACTCAGGGGAGCTGGTGTCGACGAAGAAGAAATCCTGCCTAGACAACAATACTCTACTCAGAGTGAAACAAGCAGTATTTGGGTGACGTCTTACACCGATGGCCACAATTACACCTGAAAAGCCAACCTAGGCCAGGGACCTGGCAGGGGGGCAAGGACCTCACCCCCTGGCGCAACCACAGCTCCCACCTGTACAGACCCGGGGAATGAAACAGCCAAACTGCAACGCCCTCACTTCACACTGCCACCATCTGAAAGTCACGATATCGCAATATTTTTTCCCACAAAGCTTCATTTTCTTCAGCTAGCACTTTCCTGCTGCTAGCTCTGTAGAACAGATAAATTTTAACTGCAGAGGTCTGGTCTGAGAAACCCCATTTCTCTCTAAATATTTGTCCCGTTGCCCAGATGATGGCTTTCTCCATTAGTGTTTAATCTTTCTTAACTGTTCACACATTTGAATAACAGGATTTTAGGAAAAAAAATATTTTCCAGTCTTTCAGTCAAAACTAAAAGAAAAGGCCCAGTCAGGAAAATTGTAACAAATTAGTACTGGCGAGAACTTAATAACAAAAAGCGTTTAATGCTTGGCCTCCATCTCTGTTTTCCCTGTGTCCTTGAGATGGCCTCCTCTGGTGCTCGCGGGAATTCTCTGACGTTCGCTGGTGAAGCAGCTCCTACTGACCACGGCCGTGGATCAGCCTCAAATGGTCGCCCCCTTTTTATTACCATTTCTCCTGAGTTTTCTCTCTCAAGACAACCAATATTAGTCCCTTGCTTAAGGAGATTTCTTTAATTTATAGATTTCTAAAAGTATTTATAAAAAAAATGAATAGCTAGAGTAAAAAGAAATTTGAAATGCAAGCATATTATTGCACTCTATTCTTTAAATAAGAATGTTCCTATTTGTTAAAAAAACCCCATTCAATATCTTCAAGGAAAAATAAGAACTCAATATGTTAAGCTAACTGATTAATTACATTTAAAGAACTTATTTTAGATCATAAACTATATTTAAGATCAGCGTGTGCTTAATCTGTGGTCCACGTACATATCCCCTGAAGAAAGGTTTCCATTCACCGTAATAAGCGCTATTGTTGAAGACAAAAAGTACTAATGAGAAGTAGCTGAGGAAAAGGTTTTCATTGTAAAAAGCACATGAAAGTGAGACATTAAAGGGCTGTCATCCACGGAGAGGGAGGGACGACTCCTCTCTCGCGTGGCTCCGAGCGCAGCGCTCGCTGGGGCTGGAAAAAAGCACCGCGCGGTGGCTGGGCACGGGACCGAGTCCAAACCTGAAACCTCGGTTCCTGGCTTTTCCCCCAAGTCACTGTTGCCTGGCCAAGCACCCTTCGTCTTGATGGAATCTTGTCACTTCTGGGTTTCCCAATTTCCCATCTGTAGAAGCATTTAATTCCTTTAAGCGCACGGGAGTAGAAGGCAATACGCAAAATGCCGTTCGTATGAACGCTTCAGCAATCCACCTGCAGGTGGGCCTGGAAATGTCTCCCCATTTCAAACCTGGTGACATAGAACATGGAGGCAAGTTTAAATGATTCCTCTCCTATCAGCTTAGGTCCTTATCTTAGCTTCTGTCATCAACGGACTTTATTAGCGTGGTCGGCTGTCTCTGCTCCTCTCTGCTTGTCTATCTGTGTACATACAGATGATAAGCTTTGGAGGCCAAAAAATAATTTACATTTCTAAGCAGGTTCTTGTGATTTTGCAAAAGGGGAGAAAAATTATGATTTTTAATACACATAAAGCCATTGTATATAAGCATCATGGTTTAAAGTTTCTTCTTCACATCTCTTTCTTTTATAAACTCTCCTTTGAGGGCGGCCCCAAGCCAGAAGGCAACAGGACCCTGTGCCGTCCCTCTGCTCCTCAGCACGAGGGTCCCAGCATCACCAGGTGACCACCACCCGTGCTTCCTAGGGGCTGCGCCCGACAGTAACGACTGCCTCCTGAAAAGGGGTTGGAAGTACATTTCTGTCAAAATAAATTGTGGAGTGTATGCTAGGGCAAAATGCGTGACAGTGAAATATGATTTGAAAGTGTCAGGCTTGATGTGAAATGATAGAATGAGTGTGTGTTTTCTCGGGAGAGCATGTCACAGCCACGGTTAAGGAAATGATGAACTGTATTTTGAAGAATTCTCATCCCTTCTTTTAAATCATTGTGGAAGGAAAAGTACCCCCCTTCCGGAGATTATTCCCTTCCCAGAAGCTGTTTACATAAGAAAAATGCATCAGGAATCAAATTCCAGGGGAACTTTTTATTCCGAGGAGGATTTTTCTTCTAGTTTAATAAGCGGGAAGAACTATATATATCATGCAGAAGTTATATAAATACTGGTCAAAATGAAGAAGGGATGCCTTCAAAAGCCCATAATTGAATCTCACACATAATTGCATGCTCACTGAACCTCAGGCTCACGTACTGCTGCCTTGCATCTGCAAAAAGAGTTCAGCCCCTCCAAGCCCCGCGTGGGAGGCCCACAGCAGTCGTGCATTGAGCCGTCGCATTGCTCCGGGTCCCCACCTCTCCTCTGGAGCGCCGTGCCCGATCCGCACACCGGCTGCGAAACCCACCCCTGCGGCCCCGCGCAGATTTTCTGCTACAGCGCATAGTTCATTATTTTCAGATATTCCTCGTATGCATAATGGGAGGAAACTGCTGCGTGGGCAAATGGCAGCTAATTTAATGGGGTTGGGGTTTTCTTCCACGTAGTGGGTTTTGTCTGAAGCTCTGGAGTGTTCACCCCTTGGGGGAAAAAAATGAAAAGAAGTGAAATTATTTAAATTAATTATTTGGAGGGTGAAGAATATTCAGGTCTATGGATATTTTAGTTGGCTCTTATAGGCAGTCGCATATTCACCAACTCAAACGTGCGTTTGCGTTTTACCCTAAAGCTGCCCTTTGAGGGCTGTCCCCACTTCCAGCAGTCACCTCTCAATTCTGCAGATGTTATTTGCACTGAGATACTTTCAGGTCTGTAGTTTACACGCTTTTCACGTACCATTTGCTGAAATGATTTCCCCAGATCCATTTATGTCACCCTCCAGTACAGCAGCGTGTAAGGGCCCCATGCTGGGGGGTGGAGCAGAAGGGAACCCCAACTCCATCCCTTCCCCTCCGGCCAAGCCCACGGCCGCACGCGCAGCCCTTTCTGCCTGCTGCGAGCTGGGCACCTCCTAGAGCACCCCAGGAGCAAACCTTTACCCCGCGCATCTGGGAGGGGAACACAAGATTGCACATCGGGTCACTTATAAGCAAAAATACCATTAGAAGAAGTTTCTTTTAAAATATGATTACCTAAAACTTCAGTTTTGTGACTTCGTTCCACTTTTCCAATAGTAAAACAAAAAGAATTTTTTAAGGTTATATCATTCTACACCAGGGGAATAGACAGGATAGAGAGCAAAAGTTATGATCTTTTTTACTTTAGGGTCCCAGATAATGTGCTTTCATATTGCCAACAATTTTTACAAGACTTTTCTTCCTTCTTTCTTGGGAATGGGCAAAGGAACATCACATACAGAGGAAGGACTCCATCACCATCTTATCCTCCTTCCAGCCCTTTTTTTGTTTCATGTTCTTATTGCATAGCATACCTATTGCAAAATTAGTCGAGGGCTTCAGGCTTCCTCTCCCTGTTATAACCGTTAGGGTACCGATAGAGCCCAATGTATCTCATTTTATGACAAATACTAAAAGGATTTTTTTGCCACATCCATAATAATTTTATTTTTGTGAGCATCAAGTGAAGGCAATAAGGCAGAGTGAAATTGTGAAGGGCCATCAAAATTAATATTACTTTCCTCTGTGCAGCCAATATTACGAGGTCTGGTTTGGGGGACCCTTCCCATTAGGTTGAGGAAACAGAATCTTCGTCACTCTACAAAATATTTCTGGTTACTTTGGGTGAAATATATAAAAGTTATTTTAGCTTTTGTCCTTTAAAATAATTTTTAAACCCTCTAATGTCAGCCAAACACAAGAATAGTCAGAGTTCTTACTTATACTTAAAAAGAACTGAAGCCTGATGACTTGAACATGTACATTAGAGAGTCTCTGGCAATTTTACGGTTCATATATCTTTCATTCAGTAGCGTGTTAGCTGTCTGTTCCCCTCTCTGGAAATAGGAGGAAAAAAAATAGAGCCACCTTAAACACCAAGGTAGGGGGAAATAAATACTTTATGAATTGGCATCCATATTTGCTAAGAAGTAAATTATTTCTTACATTTTAAGCTAAAATAAAAGTTGGGTGAGGGAGTAGAGTTGGTAGGACTTTGACAATTCTTCCTTCGCTGTATTTATATTTAAGCATCGACTCACCTTCACGTAATGTCCACGCTCTAAGAGAATTCACGGACGTTTCCAGTCTTGCCTGCTGGCAGCAATGCAGTGACCGAGCACTAACAGCACCCACCCAGCCAAGATTTGCAATATGAGTCCCCATCCCCATTTCACAGAGTGTTCCTAAAGCATTCTTGGGGTAGACCACGGAAAAAGTGCAATTTCCAGCATGCTTCTGCATCTGGGATGCAGGACCAGTCTTTCAAACTTGCTTTTTTCGGTTGAATACATCCAGTGGTTGAAAGTTACGGTGCAGAGCTCTTGCCTTCAGGCTGGAGAGGTGCAGAATCTTCTGGCCAAAGACACAGTCCAGGCATGGAAGGAAGGAGTTAGGGAGAAAGCCATGGAGTAAAGACCTCATCGCCAAGAGCTCGTTGGCTGTTGGTCATTACACAGTCGCAGTCGCAGGGCGTGTGGCCCCTCATGGTAGATATTTCTGTGTTTAGGCAAGTACCGGGTACAATGAATTAATACACTGTAATTTTTACAGTTTTTCAGGAAAAAAAAGTACTCTGTCTTACCACCCTTATATCTGCATGCAGAAGAGGAAGAAAATTATTTTATTGTTAAAGGAAAGCAAGAAACCAACAGAGAGGAATTGAAGGGACAATTATAGATAAGTTCAGTAGATGTGTATGCAGTACCGAGATAGAGTAATGTTACAGCGAGGAAAACAGAGATTTTAGGTCCCCTCACTTTTCTTCTGAGATCTTGCCCGTTGTTACAGTGGTTTATTGCTAATGTTGGATTTTGCCAGAAGAAATTCAAGGCGACTTTTGCAACGGTTTTATTTCTAATAAATTTCCTTAGTTACAGCCTGCAAGTTTAGGCCTAATTTTTCAAATATTATGTATAGATTTGATTTAATGTGGTGTTTTGCTCTGAATTTGGGTTAGAAGGAGAAAATAATGTGTATGGAGTAAACGTACAGTCTGAGAATAGCACAAACGTTTTGCACTTTCACTGATCCTGATATTTTACTGCGTATGAGCGGTACCCCTGAAGGACAGAAGGGATCCAAGCTTTCTGGGGAGCCAGCTTTAATGACCAAGTGCGTACCTTTGAAAGGGCAAATGCTCTGCAAGGCAGCACAACTGCAAACTTTTCAGAAATGCTGACTGCATTTGGTGAAGAAGATCTGAGTTAGGCATTTGGTAAAAAAAAATAAATAGATTTTTCCTCTCTTAATCCTTTCAAGTAAGGAGGAATCTTCACAATAAAAAAAAAAAAAAAAGAAAAAAGACACATTGCTCTCCATGTGATACTCGGAAACATCTGCCATCTCCTGGGGGCTCGAGGAGAAAGAGAAAAGAAGCTCATGAAATATAAAATTACCCTGGAATCCATATTAATGACTGCAGCTTTTTTTCCAGTGGGCTCCACTGTACTCTTCACCCCGCGCTTTGCATCGCTGCTCGGGCTCGGGCTGCCCGGCACTGGCCGCCGGGCGCGGGGCCATCAGAAGCCCCCCGGCAGCGGGGTTCTCTCGCCTCGGCGGGAGTGAATCAGCAGGCAGGGTACGGCTGGAGAAGTGGGGAGGATCTGTCGCAGGGCTGTGCATAAACGCTGCCGTGTAACTCGCCCGGGAGAGACCGAGGGCCATGACAGTGACGTCCTTTTCGGGTTTGGATTCTTGTGTCGGGTCCATCCCTCAGCAACTTCCAGTTTCCCACGGAGGAAGTTTGTGGGTGTGCTGCCTCACTCTCCCACTTGGGAGGCTGATTCTTTTTTTTTTTTTCCCCCAATCGTCTGGAACCTCTAGGGAAGCTTTTCGTCGCTGGAGGTTTAACCAAACACAAGGGAAATTAAAAAGAATATAGTTTCTCCTCATTTAATCTTGTTTTACTAAAATATCCACAGATGTGGAGCTGCGTGTCCTAGATAGCACATCCATCACACTGCTTTTGCTTGGATAAAGTTTGCCCTTAGGGACTCTCAGAAAATCTGTCTTAAAATTACCAAACCTACCATCATCTGAAATGATGTAGTTTGCGAGTTCCAAATCAGTAAGAAACTTCAGCCTCCTTGTTTTGCTCCAATTTAGCTGAAGATAAGAAAGGTGCTTTGAAACTATTCAGATGTATTTCAAAGCTCAGTTGAAGCTCTGCTCTTTCCCATCTGGGGCTTCCCCCCATGGGATGCCCATGCAGGAGCAGCGGTGTCTTTCCTCGTCGGTGTGTGTGGATCTGGATCCCCCCCGTGCCTCTCACCTTCTGTACAGGGTTGCTCAGACTCACTTTTGCATCCCACAAACCTGTGCATCTCCACATGAAGAGACTGGCCTCAAGTTGTGCCAGGGCAGGGTGAGGTTGGGCCTGGGGAACAATTCCTTCCCCAAAGGGCTGTCAGGGGCTGGAAGGGGCTGCCCAGGGAAGGGGTCGAGTCCCCACCCCTGGGGGGATTTAAAAGCCAGGCAGATGAGGTGCTGAGGGCCAGGGTTTGGGGGTGGGATGGCAGGGGTAGGGAAATGGTTGGGCTTGGTGATCTTAAATGTCTTTTCCAACCTAAATGATTCTATGATTCTATGAAAACTTTACCTTTGCCCAGGACCTGTACACCAAAGGAGAATCCCATGGGAAAAGCAGAAGATAATTACTATATCCTGGTAACCAAGCAATTAAAATTCCTTTTCTTCCACATCTCAGCAATAGCTGACAAATGCTCTGAAACCCTTGAAATGGGACAGTGGATGAAGAACGAAAACCCCCAGCCTCTTTAGGCTGTAATCCTGTAAGTGGGAAGCCCAAATTATTGGGGGCTTTTGAGTGTGGGGTCAGGGGAAAATGGGGTTGTAATGTTCAAGGAAAAAGCCATAAGAAAGTTGGAGAAAAGCCGTCCGAGGTCTTTTCACTTGATTCAGATGGCCAGCGAACTGGGGAAGAGGTGTTTTTTCATGTATAGCATAGTGCTCTCAACAGCCTTCAAACTAATTGAAACAAGATGTTCAACTGGTGGATTCTCTGAAGATGCAGTGGGTGCCTGAAGAGAACCCGCCGTCGAGTGATGACAAAAACACTAGTTAGTTATCAGAAAAATAAACGTACCTCACTTACCTTTCCAACCATGACAGAACTCAGTACGTACTTCAAAGCACTCTTTCCCCTGCTCCTTCACAGTTTGCAGTTACCTTTTCTTCTGCTTTCCTTAACTGGAGGTCAAATAAAGCATCAGGTAAGTTTTCTTTTCTGATTCAAGTAAACAATACAAAAGATTAGACTGTGGGATGACAAATTTTCTTTTTTATGCCCGTTTTGATTGCTCACAAGCTCCAGGAATTTCCCTGGGACAAGACTGCAGATCTGTGGGTGCGACGACGGCATCATCAGATCTTGACTGTGGGAGGGCTCCTTCCAGACCCACTTCCCGACTTTAGTTTTTGGTAAGTAATTCTACACATTTCACAGAGAAATTACCTCTACCTACTTTGCATTTCTGCCTGTGATACACGGCCAAAGAATACGGTTCTAACGTTTCACGTGGTAGCAAAGGATATACACTCAAATGCTTTGAATGAATAAGAACATATAAAAACAATGCTGATCAAAAAGAAAAAGAGGGAAAAAAAGTCCTAAAATTTTTCTGCTTTCCAATCAACCCTTTTATTTGTACCTCTCATAATAATGTATATCTATAAGACGATACCAGACTAGCAAAGACATAACCCATTAGGTAGAAGCTGCACCACTGTTGCCAAAAAAAATGCAATCTGGGATTTCCTTGCTCTGCTCAGCATGAGGTGGGACATCCTTGGATATCATTATGAGCCTAGAAGATGGTTATTACAAAAAAAACAGCTTTGAGTCTCTTTTTCTACCCATTCCTGCCCCTTGTCTGGTTCCACGGGGCAGTTATTCCTGCCTTCCCCAGTTGGGTTGAGTTCCTACTAACTCTAAGGTACCAGTGAATCCAGCCCAGTGAACAAAGCCTGCAGCGATGTGTCCTGTTCAGCAGGTATCCTTTTACCTGACAGGCGCTTGCCTGATATTGTCATAAAATACTTAAAGATGACAAAGGACCAATTATGCTGCTGGGCATAGCCCGAGACAGCACCATTTGTAAAAAGGCACTAAGATGCTGGGTGGGAAACGGGAGGAAGAAAAGACACAGAATTACCAGTGTCGGGTGTAGGGAGAGGATTTTTAGGCAACAGCACAATTTAACCTTGCTGACATTGATTTATGACTAATTATAACTGAGCAGGACACGGACGCTCGTGTCAAAGGTCCAAGTCAGGCAGCGCCACGAGATGGGAAAAGCACAACCGATGGTCCCAGTTTGACTTTAAGAAAGGGAAAGCCAAAATAAGTTATGACCAGAGAAATGTTCTCCTTACGTGCCCAAAAGTCACAACTCAAATAGCTTGGGCCATGTCAGAGAGCATAATACAATTAAAATTAAGTTTATCACAGAATTGTGACTGAACCCATGCTTTGAGAAGCAAACTAGTGAAGGAGCAACTCCAAAATTTCTTTTCTGGGCGTATTCATTTTTGGATACTTTGTGATTGATGTGTTCAGTGTTCAAAAGGTATTCTTAATATATTCAAATGCCAGAGAAACCACAGAAAATCCATCCACTGACCTAGATTTACCTGTTCTCAAAACTGAAATCACGCTTTCACTGATAAAAAGATAAAAAGCAATTTACTGTTTCTTGAACTTAGGCATATATAATAGATGATAAATTATTTTAAAATGCATTAAGTTTAAGCACCTTTTCATTTCCCCTCTAAGGTCAGGAAGGCTGTTTGTTATGTTGGTGATAGCATACAGAACAAGATACATAAGGACCTCTCTGGCAAAACCCTTTCTTTCCAGCTGGAGTAGCTTTCTTTTCCTAAAATGAAAAAAAAAAAAAAAAAAAAAATAAAAAATTAACAGTCGTTTCCTATTCATTCACCCTTGCTATTTTGGGATAGTTTTTTTTTTTAAGATTTAAAATGCATTGAAACAAGTTCATGTGGATTTCTGCTGAAATATCAACAAGAGCAAACACAGATCTTTAGGCTTTTCAAAAGGATAATAAGCCAATTTATATGGAATAATCGTATTACAGAATTGGTTATACCGCTGAACTGGAAGCATAACATAGCTCAAGGGAACACATAAAACTGCTCTCTAATTCTCTGGAAAGATCCAGGGTCATCAGCTGGAATAAGGACAGGCTTTAACATCTGTGTCTGGTAGCCCTCAGACCATGTAACATAGGGCCAATGCTAGAAAATAACTGCAGATTTTGCAGTTTTGAGGACAATCCTATTCAATGCTTCTCCTGTGGCACTCCCACAGAACTGAATTTGTATTCTGCAGAAAGTTTCAGCAAACAATTTCATGCCTTCCAAAATGTGTGGGAATTGGAGAACTTTGCTACCGACAGACAACCTCAAGGAGTGCCCAACGTGAAGGCAGCGCCTCGCTGCAGGGGGACGAGGCGGGGGGGTTACAGGCTGTGGAACCAGGGAAGATGCCAACGAGTGCCGTCGTTTGGCCAACTAGGTACTGCCCCTTCTTGCAGATCTACTGTCATATTGGAGAGGACATTTCCTATCTTAAATGGGCCTTGAATTACCGACCGGTGACGTGGATGAATTCTCTTCACCTCCATCAGCTGCACGCTGCCCATCCGCTGAGGGATCCATTAGAACAAACTGTATGAAACTGCAGGTCAAGATTTTTTTGTTCTTTTCCTTACGGACAACGAGTGGAAGAGTTGCAAATGGATGTAATAGGTGGAATCTCCCTTAAAAAATTGAAAGGAAACCGAGTCAGGCAAGCATGCAAAATAGGCTCTTAGAACATCTGTGCATCAAATATATTTATAAAAACTGCTACAGTCAATCTTTTCCAGCCGAGTGTTCGGCAGTTAAAATATAGATCATATTCCAGTGACTGTTAGAGGAAACAAGAGAAACAGTGTGTTGTCATTTAATGAAAGGGAACGTCAGGCCTTAGACGGAGAAACCAGCATCGCATACTGTTCAATCGCAGGGCAGTAAAAAGCAGTATATGGTGTAATGGCATGAACTCAACTTCCATTACCGCCCTCTTTCGACACATCAAACCGCTTAATACAAACTAAGGCGTTTCTTACAACTCGTCATGATTTTATATGCCTATGTTTTTATATCCACGCGCATTTTGGTGGTGTATTTGCTGATTATCAGCCCAACCAGTACTTACTGGGCTGGGGGCTCGTGTGGCAGAGTTCAGCGTCACCAGAATAGTGAAAAACTGATGATAAGAATGTCTTCGCTATTCTGCCCAGCAACGTCAGCTATATATAGAGCACAAGTGGGAATGGGATGAAAGTCTGGAAGGGACCAGACGAGTGAATCTTCTCATCCGTATTCATCAGTTCCCGGAACTCCACAAATTCAGCCAGGTCTTACGGACCTTCCCGTAGCATTGTAGCCATGCCGATGAACGTTAATTGATGCATCTATAATTGTACCTAATTACTGACACTGAATTATTTAGTCTAGCAAGAGGGAGCATAAGCAGAAGTAATGGGATTAAATTAAGACAGGGAAAAATTAGGTTGACTATAAGGGAAAATTCTCTGGCAATGAGATTCATTAGGATGGGTCCCAAGGGAAATGTTGGGCACTGCTTTGCTTCAGACATAGAAAATTAAGTTAAACCCATATTCAGGAAATTACCTAGATAATTTAGTACGTCTTTTCGATTTTTAAATTATTGAACTCCTCAGCAACTCAGCTGCCGAACAAGTTTTTGTAGGCAGTTCAGGTGCCAGCCAATCTTATCAATTGACGTCTCTGAAGAGACGATTGCCCTCAAAGCGCTTCCATGAGAGCAGACCCAGCACTTATTCAAAGCAGGTTGTACCTAAGCTTTACTGTAAAGCCAGCAACGCTTAACCTGTGGTTAAGTCATGCTTAAGTGCTCCCCAGGGTGGCAGTTAGGAGGTAGACAGTTGTTTTCCCATTCTGGGATTATAATCATCTCCTGTCCTCCCAGGTAGAAATATGCGATGGCAGGACACGAGGAGATAGGAGAACCCTTTTAGAAGAGGCATCCTTAATGCCTCCTTTTATCATTTGACCTATGAGAAGCTACCCGTAACAAGCTAGCAGAAGGAACTGCCAGCATAATAAGACATATGCAGAGTGAACTTTTATCATGACATGATTAATGATGTTTGAAAGGGCCGTGAGTGGCAGGAAAGGTGAAGGAACCGTAACCAGGGAATGAAGGAGACATATCCTGCTTATTACATTTTGCAATGCCAGCTCAAGGCAGGCAAAGAAGTGTGAACCTTCTCAGCCTTATGCGCTGTAAATCCTAAATATGATTCCTATTAGAATTGTCTTAAAACTTCCCCGCAATGACAGGATCTCGGAAGACAGATAAAATAACTCGTGTGGCCACTGATGCTTGCTGCTTCTATTTATCTTCATCTGTTTATGTTTAACAGCCGATGAGTTTTATTTTAGCCTTTCTTGGCATTCAAACGGCACGTAACCAGCCTCGGCAGGAATCGCGCGTGCCTTTTGGGGGGGAGCGTCGCCAGTCCTCGCTGCCCACAGAGCATCGGCCGCCTTCCAAGCCGGTCCCAGGCTGCAGACGAGACGATGCCCACTCCATGAATCATCCGCGCTCCTCGGCGCAACCGGCACCGCGTCACCGCCTGCACGCTCCGCGGCAAACAGCAGACCGGGATATTTCCAGAGTTAAACCCTAATATCTTGCACGGCTGAAGGTAGAGGGAAATCGCCCATATTTCGGCATGAAGTAGCAACTAAATAGGAAAGAAGAGAAACTCAGAAACAAACGGGGAAAAAAAACTCGTTCATTTTGTGTTTTTCAACACTGCTAGAAGCTTGGATGAAAATAGGGAAAAATATTTCCAGGTCTCAAACACTCCCATCGCTATTTCTGCATAGTAACTCCCCATTATTCTTTGCTCCTCTAAACATGTGGGTATGTCAGCACGCAAAAGCAACACTAAAACTTTTGCATTATTTGTATTTCGTGATATTTATGAAAACGAAGGGGAAACATCTCAATTCTCAGTACCAGTTGAATGAGTTAACATTTCCTTTTCTTGAGCCACTGACTGCTGCTTCCCCGTAAGCTGAAATCCAGCGCGATGGGTCAGTTTTGGAGATATTCACCATGCCTCCTTGTTTATGAAGACCAAGACCTTTTCAAGGTCCAGAATGTGCTTTCAGACTTCAGCTGCTCAAATCCTTTCATATCTTTTCTCAGAACTTCTCCTGATCAATTAGAAAGCTAATTTAAAGAGCTTTTTTCAACCTTTATTGACGATCTTTAGCATGTGCCTAATTTATAACAGCAAACTCTCCCGATTAATCCCCAGTAACTCATTTTTCAGCGAACACCACCAATGTTGCAAAGTTACACGATCTCTTGATTATTTTCAGAACTTATTATTCATTCCACCTTGTAGAGCACTGAGGACTGCATTGCCCCCTAACCAGTAGCGTTATGTACCATAATTTAATTGCAGTAATGTGGGGCTGGATGCACTTCTCAGAAACTCGCTCTCACCACTGAATGGCTTTGCCTTTCATCTTCCGCGAAGACGGAGCTCTGAACTATCATGCACAGATTCCCAATGGGCTCCACTAGGAAAGATGAGTGGAGCATAAAAATCTTCAAAGATAGCTACTTTAAACTCTAGCAAGCTTGCACCTCTCCTTTTCTTGCCCATTTTCTCTCACTCCTTTTGTGTAACTCTTTGTTAATGCTTTCATTTCCAGTTCAATTCTTTTTTCCCCATATGTAGTGGAAACCTGGCATCCACGAGTGGTTTCCTGGCCCTACAGTAGGTTCTCTCATGGCTCATATGGGCAAAAGCTAAGCGAAAAATAGGTACAAAGCTAATATATCACATACAGCAACCTATGGTGCATGCCAGCTACTGTTAGACACCTTTCCAAATATCACTCATTTCTTTAATCCACGGGCCCAGCACTATTTAGAGCATGCGTGTGGGCATAATGGAATTCAGCCAGACTCGGATCATAGAATCATAGAATGTTTTGGGTAGGAAGGGACCCCCAGAGGTCACCCAGCCCAACCCCCCTGCAGGAGCAGGGACACCTTGAACCACATCAGGTTGCTCACAGCCCCGTCCAACCTGGCCTGGAATGGTCCCAGGGATGGGGCCTCCACCCCCTCTCTGAGCAACCTGTTCCAGTGTTTTACCACCCTCACTGCAAAGAATTTCTGCCTTAGATCCAGTCTAAACCTACCCTGCTTCAGTTTAAAACCATCACCCCTTGTCCTGTCCCAGCTGGCCCTACTAAAAAGCTTGTCCCCCCCTTTCCTCTGGGCCCCCTTGAAGCCCTGACCGGCCGCACTCAGCTCTGCCCGCAGCCTCCTCTTCTCCAGGCTGAACACCCCCAACTCTCCCAGCCTGGCCCCACAGCAGAGGGGCTCCAGCCCTCGCAGCATTTTAGTAGCCCTCCCCTGGCCCCGCTCCAACAGGTCCATGTCCTCCTGGTGCTGAGGGCTCCAGAGCTGGACGCAGGGCTCCAGGGGGGTCTCCCCAGAGCAGAGCAGAGGGGCACAATCCCCTCCCTCCACGCTGGCCACGCTTCTCCTGATGCAGCCCAGGGTAGGGTTGGCTTCTGGGCTGCCAGCGCCCATGGCCGGCTCATGTCCAGCTTTTCATCCCCCAGCACCCCCAAGTCCCTCTCGGCAGGGCTGCTCTCCATCCTTTCTCCCCCCAGCCTGTATGGATACTGGGGGTTACCCCGACCCAGGTGCAGGACCTTGCACTTGGCCTTGTTGAACCTCATGAGGTTCACACAGGTCCCACCTCTCCAGCCTGTCCAGGTCTCTCTGGATGACATCCCGTCCTTCTGCTGTGTCAACCGCACCACTCAGCTTGGTGTCATCTGCAAACTTGCCTAGGGTGCACTCGATCTCACTGTCTAAGTCATTGATGAAAACGTTAAACAGAACCGGTCCCAGTACAGACCCCTGAGGGACACCACTTGTCACCGATCTCCATCCGGACATCAAGCCATTGACCACTACCCTCTGGATGCGACCATCCAGCCAGTTCCTTATCCAAGGATCCCTGTAGGTTTTATCACTCTTTGTGTTCCTCAGCCCAGTCCTCTACACATGGAGGCTGACAAAAGGCAAGGAACGATGTTTTGTGGCACTGGGTTCTGTTGGTGGGTAGGTACAATTTTGATGACGATGAAGCCATTAGGAAGATCCCCACTGAATCCACATGAAGTTACGGTTGTAACTATACCAAAAAGTTCTCTAAAGGGCTGCTTCGTGGATCTGTGTCATAGGGATGCATTTCTCACAGGACTGTTGAACTGTGTCCTGGAGCTTTGGTTCCCGGGGGGAGATTCCCACTGACACCGGGGAAACCAAGATTTCACTTTTGATTCTCAGGTCTACTGAAGTCTATTTAAATAGGATCGATAAAGTGCATATATCCTTCTAACATCTGAAAGAAGCTATGAGATCAGGTGTGAAATTAATTGTGTAATTAGGGGAACAACAAGCAAAGATTTTAAATCCTTATTTATTTGCCCATCTATTAACAACAGTATTGAGTTACAAATACCTCTGTCATTTTAGCTGGGTTTGTTTGTGCAACATTCTGACTAAACAGTAACAAAATTACGACGTCATTCTGTGTCATACCTGTCGTGTCTGGGAGGGAAACAAGGGATATTTGTTGCTTTGAGAATGCAAAGCCCACTAACTCCCCTGATAATGAATGGATTCTTTTTTTCCGTAATTCAGAATGTCACTAAATAGTAATTCCTAATAAATATTTGCAAGTAATTTAAAGACACTATTTCAAAAGATAAACAATTATACCTTGAAAGAAGGCAGTCAAGACTTGAGAGACTTGATTTAGGACATTAGGAAAAAATGTCTTCCCCAAAGGGCTGTCAGGGGCTGGAAGGGGCTGCCCAGGAAGGTGGTCGAGTCCCCAGCCCTGGGGGGATTTAACAGCCGGGCAGAGGCGGTGCTGAGGGCCAGGGTTTGGGGGTGGGATGGCAGGGGTAGGGGAATGGTTGGGCTTGGGGATCTTAAAGGCCTTTTCCAACCTAAACGATTCTATGATTTCCTACATCTCATTACTAAAAATTACTTTATTTTCACATCATGCTTTTCCCCGCCTATTTTGTCTTTCTCTCCTGCCTACTAGAAACCAGTGAATGTATTGGGATCCTAAGAGAGTCTTGCAGAAAAACTGATGCCATTTTTAAAACCTGCAATTTTTAAAACCCAAAGAAAGCGTGCAAGAGGGGGCTGTGTAGCATATATGTACATCACTGGTGACCTCTATGGACACCAGTGTAGTCCCAACAGCTCTTCTGCTTGATGGCATCAGAACAGACGGAGTTTTAACAAGCTATGATGCTCTCATTCCAGACCTGTCATAGGAGCTTTTTTCAGGATCTGAAGAAAATTTTGGACTATGCTAGCATAGTTCATAATCTGA
This sequence comes from Butorides virescens, assembly GCA_017310255.1. Lineage (NCBI taxonomy): Eukaryota > Metazoa > Chordata > Aves > Pelecaniformes > Ardeidae > Butorides > Butorides virescens. The sequence continues at coordinate 45,885 of JADKXX010010540.1, forward strand.
GTCCTGAGATGGAACCCGAAGGATGTATTTCTCATTTTGCATTCAAAATTGAATGAGCTGTTATTAGCATAAAATAATTTTGGAAGCATAAAAGATGGGTGAGGAAAGATAAAAGAACTATGTGCAAAGTTACAGTTTTCAAATAAAAGAATGTGCTTAACCACCGTTTTCCATCACACCAGTAGGTCTCTGCTTTGAAGGATCTGTTTAATTATCTTCTTTGTTTAAGCCCTCGAGGGTGTAAATTCAAGCATATTCCTAGGGAAGAGCACTCCCAGAAAATCAAAAACTTCTGGCAGAAAGTCAATTCTACTTGTATTTTTAATACACAGTGATGCGATTTTCAAAATTCTAGTTATTGTGTTATGGTTCCCACCAAAATATCCATCCTGAGGGTTAATAGAGTAGGGGTGAAAATCCTCACCTCCGGCAGTGCCGCACGAGCATTATTTGGATTCCAGCTCCATAGCAGACACAGTGCAGGGCAAGCACCCTGTCAGCAATTAAGAAAGAATGAATTTAACAGAATAATGGATATTGATTAGTGACATTTATTTCTGATAAAATGAGAAGAGTCAGCAAAATGCAGAGATGTTGAAACTAATTATAGCCGAAGCAATCCACTGAAACAAAGTCAAAGCAGTCATCTGAACTAACTAAGCCTGGGACAAAGAGGAGCAGCAATACCCACGGACCCACGGACCCACAGAAGAGCTCCAGTAGGGAGGAAAATTCTGTTTAACCTAAGCCTGAGTTTTGTCATAGCAAAGGTGGCCAGACCAGGCTTACAGAGACTCTTTGTACCTTTCCATCGTGCCCTCCTTCCCGTTTGCTGTCATTACTGGTCTGACTAAATGCTGCTGTTGAACAGAAATGGGATCTACATCGTGCTTCCTGTCTTTTAGCACTGCTTTTAAAAAAATCAACCTACAAATTAAGTCTGGAATCTGCAGGGCAGTTGTGCTGTCAAGATTTTGGGAGAATGACCCGTATCCAAGAGAGTTAAAGAGGTCACTGAAATTGGAGACCTTCTCCCCCGGAGGGGATGGAAGAGTAGGAGAAGACTGACGGATAGAAGTGGAAACTTCTGATCCTAATCAGAGGGGCAGGGTGATCTGACCTGAACATGTGCACTGAGGAAAGAAGGGAGCTTCAACCAGGATGAAAGAAAAAGAAGGAGGAACGCTGTGGTTCTGCTTCCCATGAGCCTTGTCTGTCCTTGGGCTCTACCCTTTCATCCATATTGTATTAAATGGTCTTAGTTTTAATCTTAAAATCTAATATTCCTGAATATAGGACAGAATATTCCTTGCAATGCTTTCTTTCACTGTCTTTATAACCGTACGTCCCATTAGTTTTGCTGTTCCTAGTGGGAAGTGTTTTCCCCTCTGCAATGTCTCATTCCGCAGGCCACAGTGGCGATTGCTGTTCTCCCACTGGAGGGACAAAAATATTATTTATAAGCCCTGTCACTGACCAGATCATATAATATTTTTAATTCTGGATTTTACTGTAACATAACAAGCCAATATTTTTCAATATCCGCCTCACTGATGTACTTGAGGAGTTCTACAGAAGGGATTTATTTACTTATTTAGATTTTCATCCAAATTTTTCTGATGCATTCCATGAAAATCTAAAACAAAATATTCTGGAGATTGTTAGTTAATATTTTTGCTGTTCTAATTAGACTTACCCAATATGTAAAATACCATGTTTTATATGGAGAAAATATTTTCCACATCAGCAAATGGTCTTATTTTACATATAGAAAGAGATAAAGCCTGTAAGTTTGAAAGGATGTTAACCTTCCATTAAAGAAAAAAAAAATATTATTACAGTACTCTCTGTGCCATATAAAGTAGAAGAGTATATTGGACGTGACTGCAGTAAAATTACATGCTGAATTAAATATGCACTGCTGCAATATTTTAATCCTCTATTTATTGTTTAATTTTAATGTGGTCCCTAGTAGAGTAATCAGAATACTGATAAGCTTTCAAATGGGAAAGCCCTTGAAGAGCAAAAGATGGTGGTGAACCTGGAGAGGAGATGTCTATCTTGTGTGATTTCCTTCAGAAACCAACTAGGAGCTCAGGTATTTGTTTCCTGGTCATTCCTCCAGATTGTCCCACACTTGGAGCCTGGAGGTGAAAGGGAGATCCTCCTCGCTCCTCCGGGGCACGTGTGGCAGAAGGCATTGCTATCTTATTTTCCATGAAACCTCACTGGAGAACCAATTTGGGTAATTTCAGTACAGAAAACCCCTGGGAATGTGCCCGTGACGGTACCGCTTCTCAGCTGATGATGGAAGTTTTTCATTTTAAAACTGCGACAGCTATACAACATTTTGTTACAGGCTTTGCAGTAAGAGATGCTGAGATAGTTGCCAGTAACCGTGTGCCAGACCTTGTAATTCTTTCACAGCCATAGGAAAGAAATGTTCAAGAAACTCAGCTTTCATTCCCAAAAGGTTCCCTTTGTAGGTGGGCAGTAGCAATTTTTCACTTCCAAATTAATACTTCTGATATCTTTGAAGTTACAGCTAATTTTCTACAGATTCTTTACCAGGTATTTTTGGATGTACTTGCTAGTGGTGAGAGTCCTCATGGGATAAAGAGACATTATAGGAAATATTAAAAAAAAAAAAAAAAAGATAATACTTTTAAGATGAAATAAGCTGAACAACAGAAGAATTCATGTCTGTTATCTTTGGAAAGAATCAAGATGCTTTCTCAAACATTGAATCCCCTGTATTTCCTTGGAAAAGATATCAAGGCTAAAAGAAAGTATTCTGATTTTTACACAAAAGGCAAAAAAATCCCGTATTTTGCTAGTAGGCACCTTGTGGCTTTTTTAGGTTAACAAAGACCTGAAACAATTTAAATGCATTACAGTTATGCATATTCATAAAGATATGCTGAGCAGATAATACAGCAAATGATTTAATTGAAAAATCAGCCAGTGTGAATATTTTTTCCTGTGAATCATGGAAATGCGACAAGATCTGTTCATTAATATAATCTCATTTATTTGACATTATTCTTGTCACTTAATATAATCTTCATACAAAGAGTAAAAAATGGAAATTGCCAAAAAAAAGGAAAGAGAAAAATAAACAGAGAAAAATAGAACAGGAAAGAATGCCCCTGGAAAGTGTAAAAGAATATAGGTTATATTAACCACTAATATGAAAAAAGAAATATAATGAATGAGGAAAAAAAAAGAAAACAGAATGTGGAGATAAAGAAAAGAGAAAATGGTGAGGAAAAAAACCCAGAACATTCAGGAAGTGCTTAGCACTTGGAAGAGTAAGGTAAGAGCTTCGCATCACACCAATCTGTCCTGGAGGTCAGATCCTTCACCAGATTTTGGCCTAGAAATTTTTTTTTACTTTTACATCATACTTTTCTATAAGTTTCTTTTAGACAGAAAGCAAATGAAGATCCTCGGTGAGGGTGAACCAGCACAGCCCCATGAACGATCCGAAGCTAGAAAGAGATGCTCTTTGGTACCAGCAGAAGATCTGGCCCTAACGGTGAGAAATACAGCCAAACAGATTAACTGTAACGCGCTGCCGCCTTCTGATCTGTCATGAAATTCGTATGGCTGCGCTGTACGTTTCATTTTGTTGATTAAAAGTGATGGCTGTGGAAATGTCAGCAGTGGAAGCGCCCAGCCGGTCTCAGCGGGGACTCAAGCGAGTTACCCTCCGATCAGGAGTTTGTTCTACGTGGCACTATTTTTTGTCCGTCAATTCCAGACCTGTTCAGCGGGCAAGATGGGTGGCAACTGTACAGCCTTTCATTAGGAAAGTTGCTTTTCCAAAAATTGAATGGAAATACGATGGTATAGAAATACAAATGCTAACAAGAAAGGAACTTGGGAGAGATACCAAACCTGCTATCTGCTGTTAGTATCAACGATACAGTGTCTGCTTGGAGAACCACATCGGTGAGCAGCGTGCGGCCAGGACGATGGAGGGGAGCAGGATCTGCTCACAGGAGAAGCAAAGGAAACCAAACTCAGTTGTGAGCCCTCCAGGCAGGGAATGTAATGTAGTAACTACTTCAGACAACTGTCCAGGTGGATTGATCCTACCCTCGTGCCCACAAATCTGTGAGCAGCAACATGTCTGGCCAAGTGGTCCAGCAGCGGGCTCCTCCATCACCTCTTCGGTGGCTGAAGCAGTGCTGGCTCCTGGTGCCACACCAAAGCCGCTGTCAGACGTATCCTTGGTAAACCAACACAGCAACAACGTGTGAACGTTACTAGATGGGTCTGAAATGGGATCCGAAACAGAATGTTGGTCCTATGTAATGGAGCGACCAACCCTCCTACCTTCTCTGTCTTAAAAGAAAATCTGATTTATAGGACAAGTGCTGTAATTCTGTGCCTTTAAACAAGCGGATATTGACCTTTTCCCACTTTTGTTATCCTAGCAAAAATAGGCCAACTTATTCTTGCTCAACTTCACTAATGTCTTTCCAAGAAAGCCCACTCCACCATACACGAAGCTCCTGGTCGACTCACGTCTCTGTTGAACTGGATTCCATGGAGCTCTGCCCTGTTGGTGCTGCGGAGCCCCATCGCACGTGTTCGCCTCTTCTGGCCTCTTTACGGCCGTTAAATACCTTGCCAGGTGAGTGAAACATAAAAAGACATTTGCATGCTTGTTAAGTGCTATTTCTCATCAGGTATTCATTCTGTAAGTTCTGTGTAGTTTTAGCTAGCTATAGGGTGGTTTCTGGGTCAAATCAAAGATCTTCCTTTTGTCTTATTGAATCTTCCCTGCGAAATTCCCCTTGAAATTGAAAAACAATGACTTGAACAAAACTGTAGGAAGGCAAACGATTCTTCAGAGCTAGATTCAGAACAGAAAAACATGATTCAGACACACATGTAGGTACTAAATCTGTGCCCTGCCTGTGTTGGTGTACACAAATTCTGTCCAAAATGGATGGCTTTTGGTCATCATTCCTTCACTGATCTTCCTTCCTGGCCATCATCTCAGAGACCATCTCTGCTCATTAAATTAAAAAGGAATTGTCAAGAATACTGCACAGGAATGAAGAACTCCAGCACTCTCCTGTATGTTGTTTATGATCCTCATAAAACACTCGTGTGTTAGGTGTAATTTAAAATGTGAGCTCCTGATAAAGTACCGCCCGTACGTAACGATGCTGTATAAATAACAAAAAGGAAATAATGCAATCTATCAAATGCTCAAGGCTGAAAACTCATTTAGTCCTAAATTATTTCTGTTATTATGACCACAGATATTTAAATGTGAGATAAATTCTTATAAAGTCAGTTGTTAATAGACACTATTAACTAAAATTTATATTAGTAATTGTAGATATTATTAACTGTGTGAACTGATAAAAAAGAAAAGCCTAATTGGAAAATGGAGATTAACTTCATTAGAGAGAACATAATGCTACAACACATCTTGTTTGACTTCTCCGAATAACTAGACCTTACAGCCAAGTTGTTTGGAATGAATGAGTTCTTCACAGGTCAGAATCTGAGCTTGCATCCACGCTGTACTGCTGAGTGACGCCCACATAGCTTACAGCAGGAGAAATGGGAAGAAATCCTCTGGAATTCAGTGGAGATAGGCAGAGAGAAATCCCATTTTTAGTGCCATTGGAAGCAGGGAGGGAGGGAGGGAGGGATGGATGGATGGATGGATGGATGGATGGATGGATGGATGAATGGATGCCATATTTTGAAATTGTATGGGAAAGTAAGTCTAAACATAACCAAAACTGAATTTAAAAAAAAAATATTAAAGAAAAATGAAATAAAGTCCCTGTGCTACAGGCTGGCAAACAGAATCCACTGAAAGTACTAAATGTACGTGAATTTTCAGATTTATTTCACAAACACTTGTTAGTACAACGGATCAGTATATATAATTTTTCATGAATGTTTACTATGATACAATGTTCTTTTAAAACGCATATAAACAATGTGCAACAAGCAAAATATGAGAGCTTTATGACTGCTCCCTGCAAAGTCCCATTTATCACTAAGACTGAAGAGAAATAACTTGAAGAGAGATATCAGAATGAACAGGCAGAGGGAAAATAAAGAATTATTTCTTTATTTTGTTATTTTCCCAAGTAGAAAGAAAAAATCAGGAACTGCTTACAGTATTTGTTCTGTCAATGACAAAGTTCTCATAAAAGCAAGCAGTAACAGACTGGATAAACTATGGAGCTTTTTACTTCACCGTATTTTCAGTCCATTTCAATAGAATCTTGTAAATCTACGTTCTATTTTTACCAGATTAAAAACTGATTTCAGTAAGGACTGCTTGAAAACTACGTTCATAGCCCCAATGCTAAGCCCTTTTACTTTATTTTATGACTATGACTCTACTATTCACGTTTTTTATTCTCCCTGTGAGACCACCGTACATGAAATAGGATTAAAGACCGAACTTTAGGAAGTCTATCTGCTCTGTTTAAACAGAGACTTCTCCAGGCTGTACGTTAATGTAACATAACATCGCAGTGCAGTATTTAATCATCCAAAGGAAAGAGAGAGCGCTTTCACAGAGATGTAAAATCTTATTTTTAGCAAATTAGGAAAGTGTCCACTTTTCAGGGTCATTACTCATAACTGTGACAATACATTGCTCAGCGCTGGTACCTACTTGATCTAGAAATAAAAATGAAGAATACCAGATCATTAGAGGTCCTTATGCTATTTGATTATCGCATACTGAGGCAGTTAATTTTTTAAAAGTACTATGAATGGCAATATTCATCTCTGTTCGTCAGCTCAGGCCTCATCTCTGCAGTTCACCAGCCCAGCTGGCCTCAGGTGCGAGCAGGTGGAGCTGGTTTACACTCATGGGAATCAGAAAAAAACCTTCAGGCAGCTCCCCAAAGCTAGTGCTTTTCTATCAACCTGCGATTACTAGATTGAAATGTATTAATTGACCTGATTGAAATATCCTGGTCAATATATCTCCTTTTATATATAAAACGTTCTCAGGTGAAAGATTTCTTTTCCCCAGTTTAATGCTTCTGAAAGGATTTTCCTACAGGAGCAAAACATCTTTGGGGGTTGGACTATAGGACCTGTAAAGGTCTGTTCCAACCCAAAGCATTCTATAATCTTTTATTTCATGAAGAAGTTGCCACTGATTTCTGAAGTTTGTCCACTTTGATTGTACGTGTTGATGAAGGTCATTTGTGCAGTAGGGGTGGACTCGAGTCTACTTTAAGGCCTCAAGCGTAGAACCCTGCTCTATGGAAGGGGTGAATGACAGAGCTGGAGTTTGCAGGTAGGACAAAATATGTAGGGAAAAAAACAAAATAACATGTGCTGCTGTATATAACCTCATTAGTAAGTAAACCAGAGCTGAGGTGGGTAACAAACCTGTCCATTTTTAAGAATCTCACGGTCCTCCATCAGCTGGTACAGTAGCTCTGCTGGGCACAGCTGTTGAGATTAACTTTAAGCAATAAAAAAAGATGGGTTGAATAAAAAAAGATGGGTTGACTTACAGTACCTATGTGACCTGTTTTGCACTTATTCTAAAAGGAAATGAATTATCCTCCCTTCCCTGATCACTGAGGGAGAATAGATGAAAACATAGATTAAATATTTACCATTTGAACTATTTTAGGTAGATGAGATATACCCTAACCAAACTGTTCTGACAGAAATGGTGAGAACTGTCCTAGCCCTCAAATTGGAGTTGCTGCCATAAATGTTGGTGAAGTCCCCTTAAGGAGCCCATTTATCCCTTGTAGCAGAATACAGGGTCTAGAATCCACACCCCATCCCATATCGGACACAGTATTTTTTTAATCTGTTATAACTGATGGAGCACTTGGATAAATATTCATGGCTTTCTGTACTGCTCGATAGGCCACCGTGGTGCTGTAGCCTGAGCAATAAGATACAGCTCTTGCTTCATTTTCATCTATTTATATATTCCAGAGAGCTGACCTGTTGGTTTTTTTTTTTTTTTTTAATATCCCGTCTGGCTCATCAAAACTGCACTGTATTTGCAGAGCCAAATTCACCACCTCTGCACCTGCATAATCATTTACACTAGAGCAAAACAGCGTAACGGGGAAAACTGGGACCGCAACCCCAAATTACAATACTTTGCACTTTCTTTGCAGGGCTGTAACTAAACACAGAAGGTGAAATCATGAAATAGGCCTATGATTATTTCCACCCCAGCCTGTTGCTTCCTCGATACGGAATCCAAGCTTGTATTTTACTCAGGTTTGCCCTTCACCGTGAAGGCAATCACTAAGCTGACACATAGCAACTTACATTTATTTCTCATCTTGCCTTACAGCTCTTAGAGCAAGGAGATTTTCTTCTCCGTCGTGATTCCTAGCATCCAGTCATCAGGGATATGCTTGGTCAGAAAACTCCGTGGTCTGTAAGTTACTGCTGCCCTGTCATGAGCAAATATGATGGTTTAATTAGTCCTTTTGTGGGTGAGCCGTGGGGAAAGAGCTTCAAAAGGTGACAGCCTTGCACAGAGGGGGTGATGTTGGGCACTGAAGTCTGTCTGCAACACTGTAAATCAAATCAGACAAATAATCCTGCCGAATTGGTAAGGCTAAACGGATGTAAAATAGGTATATCCGCCATCAGAGCCAAGTTCTAGGTCTCTGCTGCCCACCAATGCCTTCAGCTAGAGAAGGTAGCAGTGATTGCAGGAACTAAGGAAAGAATGTTTGTGCAACATCTTGAATCCTCATTTCTGCCAGGTACCCAGCCCAGTGACTGTGTTAAACTGTTTCTGCACCATATCACCAGAAACCTCCTTCTGCATGGTGTAGCGAAGCCCTAATAAAGTCCTGCGTGGGACCAGGATTTCACTCTCATGTTTATCATTACTCCTTAGTACATTCTTCAGCCAATTACTTGTACTCCTAATTGCATTTCGATGCAATCCATTTTGATTCATTTGTCAAACATAATTTTGAGATGTGCCACGTCAAATGCTTTAGTAAACTCTAGCTGCTTTAACGTACTTCCTTCCCTTCCTCCACTAATTTAGAATTTAATTAAAGAAGCAATCATTTTTGCTTGGCATGATTTGTTCTTTACATACCCATGTAAGCAATACTATTTTTAAAATTAAATGCAACTGTGAACCTTACATAACCTCAAATGTTTTCCATGACATTTCAGTCAACAGTATTTGTCTCGAGAGGAAAAAATACTTCATATCCTAAAAGACCCCCAGTATTATTTCTATTTTTGTGCTCTCCTGGTGCATTTCTATCACACAGCTCATTTTTGAAGCCAAAGAGCAAAATGGCACATCATTATTGCATAGCTTTTATATAGCTTTAGATTTTTGCTTGGTATGGCCCAAATACACACAGATTTACATAGAGTGAGATCAGACTTTTTTTTTTATCATGAGTGGATGTCTGTTTTATTAAGTTAAATATGACATGCTGCTTGCATAAATCTCTCCCCAGCAGCAAATCTTTTACCTTTATTCATCCCATAGAATTTTCAATTACTGGTAAGCATAGTTTAAGTGTTAGTACTGGAAGAGTTGTCTGGTCTACAGTCTGTAGAGTCTATATAGGCTGTCTAGTTAAGGAGAAGGATGGGCACCATTAGGAGATAATTTATCCCATCTGATGCAGCTGAGAGAAATGGGATGAGTGGTTTCTGCACTCCTCTTTCTCCCCTGGCCACAAGATATCTTAGATGACTAGCTTCAACCAGGCTCCAACTCCTTACAAGTAGAGAAGCTCTATACAAAATTCTTATCTAATAAAAATTAAAATGATGGTACCAATAATCTGAATTGCTCTTTGAAAGTTGTCAAACCTGGAGACAACATTCAATACCGTGATGTTCTGTTTAATATCTTTATCAGTTATCTGGATGAGGGGATCGAGGGCACCCTCCGTCAGTTTGCAGATGACACCAAACTGGGTAGGAGTGTGGATCTGCTGGGGGGGAGGAGGGCTCTGCAGAGGGACCTGGCCAGGCTGGATCCATGGGCCCAGCCCAACTGGGTGAGGCTCAACAAGGCCAAGGGCCAGGTCCTGCCCTGGGGTCACAACAACCCCACACAACGCTCCAGGCATGGGGCAGAGGGGCTGGAAAGCTGCCTGGTGGAAAAGGCCCTGGGGGGGTTGGTCGAGAGGGGGCTGGAGATGAGCCAGCAGGGTGCCCAGGTGGCCAAGAGGGCCAGCGGCATCCTGGCTTGTATCAGGAGTGGTGTGGCCAGCAGGAGCAGGGCAGGGACCGTGCCCCTGTGCTGGGCACTGGGGGGGCCGCCCCTCGACTGCTGGGGTCAGGGTTGGGCCCCTCCCTCCCCAAAGGACCTGGGGGGGCTGGAGCGTGTCCAGAGAAGGGCAGCGGAGCTGGGGAGGGGTCTGGAGCCCCAGGCTGCTGGGGAGCGGCTGGGGGAGCTGGGGGGGTTCAGCCTGGAGCAGAGGAGGCTGAGGGGAGCCCTCATCGCTCCCTACAACTGCCTGAGAGGAGGGGGGAGCCGGGGGGGTCAGGCTCTGCTCCCAGGGAAGGGGCGATGGGACGAGGGGCAAGGGCCTCAAGTTGTGCCAGGGCAGGGTGAGGTTGGACCTGGGGAACAATTCCTTCCCCAAAGGGCTGTCAGGGGCTGGAAGGGGCTGCCCAGGGAGGTGGTCGAGTCCCCACCCCGGGGGGGATTTAACAGCCGGGCAGAGGCGGTGCTGAGGGCCAGGGTTTGGGGGTGGGATGGCAGGGGTAGGGGAACGGTTGGGCTTGATGATCTTAAAGGTTTTTTCCAACCTAATGATTCTATGGTTCTATGATATCTTTTGTTTGTCTGAAAGTATCTGCTGAAAATGGAGTAATTATAAAGGTGAATTGGACTCCCCTTCTTTTAGCTGTATAACATATTCCTTTTTCCAGGAGTGAACTTTAACACTTTTTAAAAATTTTGTCCTGAAATTTAAATATCAGCAAACCATTTGTCACTGAAGAAATTCTTTACGCATAGTATCTCCAACTTCTATCAAAATAACTTACAGTAAATACTAACAGCAGTCTTAAAAATTCAAAGGATGAAAAAATACGTTGTTAGAACTCCTGTATCTTTATAATGCAGAAGAATACAACCAGTATCATGTAGCAACGGAAGGTCTAGTAAATCATTTCATACATACCAGTTCATATTTACTTAAAATTATAATTCACGGGAGCGCATTCCTGCAATCAAGAGACAGGGATGCACAGCATGAAAAAACATTTAGCACAGAGCAGACTGCATGAATAATTGCCTGTCAGAGCGGCTTATTAAAGGGAAACCACAATTTTACGAGACAATTCTTGTATCTGCTTGTCTAATCTAAAGACAGATAGCTATATAAATACAAAGAGTTCAAGAAAAAAATATTTCTTACTCTGAAGCTGAATTAAAAGTTCAGTTTTTAAAGCATTAAAAGAACAATCAACATGTGACAATTCTGCTAGATGCATAAGCACAGACCTTTCTAAATGGGGAAGTTAATCCTTTGTGTTTTAAGGTAGGGGTGGTATTCGCAGGAGTGAGATGAAGGGGATGGCAGTGTGGCTATGGAAACCGTACGCCCTGATGTCAGCAAAGGTATCTGGTGATGTAATCTGTGCTATGCCCTTGAAATCACAACAGCAGATGTACCTGGTGTATGACTGCAATCCAAGAAGCCTTCCAGAGCAGGCTGCTGCCTTCCAGGCGGAATCACCAGCAGGCACTTACTGGGATGACTGGACCCTTGCAAAACCACGTTTTCCCTCTAAACGCTTTACCAGGTTGGGCAACCTTCAACAAGCGCCTCGTGTCCCGGTTCACCCCCGTCGTTTCACGCAGACCTCCCCAGCACCAACAGGCGTGCGCAGGCTTTGCAGCGGGCAGGGTAGGTGCTCCACGCTGCTCGGGAGGGACCGACTCAGGGCACCCAGCGCTTCTGTGGGCGGCTCTGCGAAGGTGGGAAGCTCAGTTTTCCTGGAAGGACTAATTCTGCTTTATTCATCTAATTAACGGGTTTCACTTCCTCCTCTCTGACTGATGCAGAGGTTCTTAGAGAGCAGGGAGGCTGAAGTTAAAGAGAATTAAATTTAAAAGAAAACAACGGTGGGGGGAAGAGTGTAAGGAAAATTGACTTAAAAAACCCAACCACCCAAATCGAAACAAGGTGTCGCAAACGAACCCGTGGCCTTTGGTGATAATTCAGCTTCATACACCTACTTCAGCTTTTTAGCAGTGTCTCAGCATTCTTTTTATGCCTTTGAGGTAATTCAGAGGTACGCACCCTGGAAGTGGAAGAAAATAATACTTCATACAATTCAGGTTATGCAGAGAGGAAATTAGAAGGGCTAAAGCCCAACTAGAACTTAATCTGGCCACTTCTGTGAAAGATAATTAAAAAATATTTCTATAAATACATTAACAAGAAAAGGAGAGCCAAAGAGAATCTCCATCCTCTACTGGATGCAGGGGGAACCATAGTGACAAAGGGGGAGGCTAAGGCCAAGGTACTTAATGCTGCCTTTGCTTTGGTCTTTAATAGTAAGGTCAGCTGGTCTCCAGGTATCCAGCCCCCTGAGCTGGAAGACAGGGACGGGGAGAAGAACAAAGCTCCCATGACCCAAAAGGGAACGGTTAGTGACCTGCTCGGCCAATTACACATACACAAGTCCATGGGGCTGGAAGGGGTCTGCCCCAGGGTACTGAGGGAGCTAGCAGAGGTGCTCACCAAGCCCCTTCCCATCATCTATCAGCAGTCCTGGATGACTGGGGAAGTTCCACTTGGCTGGAGGTTGGCAAATGTGACTCCCATCTACAGGAAGAGCTGGAAGGAGGATCTGGGCAACTACAGGCCTGTCAGTCTGACCTCGGTGCCAGGGAAGGTCACGGAGCAGATCATCTTGAGTGCTATCATACAGCATGTCCAAGACAACCAGGTGATCAGGCCCAGCCAGCATGGGTTTATAAAAGGCAGATCCTGCTTGACCAACCTGATCTCCTTCTATGACAAGATGACCCGCTTAGCGGATGAGGGAAAGGCTGTGGATGTGGTATACCTGGGCTTTAGTAAAGCCTTTGACTCCATTTCCCACATTCTGGAGAAACTGGTTGCTCGTGGCTTGGATGGGCATACTCTTTACTGGGTAAAAAACTGGCTGGATGGCTGGGCCTAGAGAGTTGTGGTGAACAGAGTTAAATCCAGTTGGTGGCCGGTCACAAGTGGTGTCCCCCAGGGCTCAGGGTTGGGGCCAGTCTTGTTTAATGTCTTTATCAATGACCTGGATGAGGGGATCGAGGGCACCCTCCGTCAGTTTGCAGAAGACACCAAACTGGGTAGGAGTGTGGATCTGCTGGGGGGGAGGAGGGCTCTGCAGAGGGACCTGGCCAGGCTGGATCCATGGGCCCAGCCCAACTGGGTGAGGCTCAACAAGGCCAAGGGCCAGGTCCTCCCCGGGGGTCACAACAACCCCACACAACACTCCAGGCGTGGGGCAGAGGGGCTGGAAAGCTGCCCGGCGTAAAAGGCCCTGGGGGGGTTGGTCGAGAGGGGGCTGAATAGGAGCCAGCAGGGTGCCCAGGTGGCCAAGAGGGCCAGTGGCATCCTGGCTTGTATCAGGAGTGGTGTGGCCAGCAGGAGCAGGGCAGGGACCGTGCCCCTGTGCTGGGCACTGGGGGGGCCGCCCCTCGACTGCTGGGGTCAGGGTTGGGCCCCTCCCTCCCCGAAGGCCCTGGGGGAGCTGGAGCGTGTCCAGAGAAGGGCAGCGGAGCTGGGGAGGGGTCTGGAGCCCCAGGCTGCTGGGGAGCGGCTGGGGGAGCGGGGGGGGGTTCAGCCTGGAGCAGAGGAAGCTGAGGGGAGCCCTCATCGCTCCCTACAACTGCCTGAGAGGAGGGGGGAGCCGGGGGGGTCGGGCTCTGCTCCCAGGGAAGGGGCGATGGGACGAGGGGCAACGGCCTCAAGTTGTGCCAGGGCAGGGTGAGGTTGGGCCTGGGGAACAATTCCTTCCCCAAAGGGCTGTCAGGGGCTGGAAGGGGCTGCCCAGGGAAGGGGTCGAGTCCCCAGCCCTGGGGGGATTTAACAGCCGGGCAGAGGCGGTGCTGAGGGCCAGGGTTTGGGGGTGGGATGGCAGGGGGAGGGGAATGGTTGGGCTGGGGGAGCTTAAAGGGCTTTTCCAATCAAATGACTGAAAACATAACATTATAGGCCTTACGAACAGCACCTGCAGCATTGTTCAAACCAGTAAAATTCTGTCTGGCTCGGTTTAATGCTTGTGATCGAGAGATCTGCAGTCTGAAGCCTGTTTGCTCAAGAGCCAGTCTTGAGCTAAAGCCCACCAAAATCAACGTGAGTCCTTCCATTGATTTCAGAGAGCTTGGACCAAGGCCAGGGTCGAGAGAACAAAGGCAGCAGCTCTAAAAATGCTGCACAAAAATTCCTTACCTTTTCTCCTCATGACCACTCCTGAGACTTTAAGCCGTATCATGGTCTCTGCCTGGATGCCGAGGCTGTCATTGCCGTGGTGGATTTGATAATGGTCATAATCTGGATTTTCCACTGTGAAATACACTGAGTCATTTTATATATAGTAACTCATCATAAAAATAATCAGATGGAAACATCTTACAGTCATTGAAAGAAAGCTTTGCTCCTTTCCAAGTAATACACTTGATAATGTTTCACTTGAAAAAACTAATAACTTTTTTTATAACAATCCGAGAGAACTTAGGGCTAACGGCTCTCTCCGAGAACATTCAGACTCCAGGAATATATAGCCTGGTTTAGAAAAATTATTATCAGTTCTGAATATTATAAAATGGACATAGTTTCCAGAAAAGGTTGTAAACAAATTATTCGGACTTTCTGTTCCAGGAAATACATTAAAAAATAATCAAAGTAAAAAAATTAAGTTGGCCAGCGAGAAAACTGTCTAGACAAAGCTTCCATTCTGTGATTTAACAATCCCCTGCAAATGCTGCTTAAAGATAAAATTGGATTCTTGTGCAGAATATTAATACTTTTATTGCAGTTTATGGCAATATATGTATTTTATAGCTACATCTACATACTCATATACAGATAGGCAGATGAAGACCATCCAAAATGGTCTAGATAACGGTTTATCAGCACTTCTCTATCAAATAAGTAAATCATTTTTCAGGCAGAGGCTCCTGCTGAAGAGGAGGATTTCCCCATTTTCAGACAAGGACTTCTGTATTTCCATTTCGACCACTGTGCACATTTGTGAGTAGTTGCTACTGGTGACACAAACAGCTTATGATTATAGAGTGAGGAACAGCGCTCACAACTTCCTATTTCCAAACAGCTCCACGTAAACATTTTGTAAGTTCAAGTTTCAGCAGGGCAAGCTCAGGAATACAGAAACCAGCTTTATTGTATTTGACTCATCATCTCCGTGCAGTATCCTCATGAAAATAAAAAAGTGACATTTTTCCAGCTTGACAGGAGAGAATTTTGAGATTTTTTTTTTAAGTCAGACAAAAGGAAGGCACTGAGGATTAGATCAGCTCTTCTCTTTTTTTCTAGGCGTAGCAATGCACAGGTTAGTGTTTGGTAGCCAACTGCAGTGTAATTGCAAAATAGCTTCACGCTCAACGTGGAAAACTGAACCTGCCTCCCACTTGAGACCCATGCAAAATGTAGACAGTACCCATCCTCACTTTTCCAGGGTCCTGGATCTTAAACGATTGGAAGAAAAATGCATCTAGTTTCCTAAAGGAATATTTTGAAGTAAATTTCAAAATTGCCCTAGTGAACCTGGTCACAAATTATTTTCTATTTATCAGCAAACATCTACTGTTAATGGCCAAGAAGGAGACTATATCAGGATTACTAAAAATTTGTGTGCTAATACAGCCAAGAAAAAATATCAAAGTTAAATTAGTGTGAGCTAGTAACCGTGTGGGGCTTATTTGGACAGAGGAGCTTAAAAAAAAGCTTCGTTTTTAAACTTTCTGACTGTGCCAAAATAGAAAAAAAACAACCCCAACTTGGAAAGAAAGGCTAACATTTATGTAAGATCAAAAGCAAGTGGTTGAGAGCTGGTTGGGTTGCTATACCCTTCCAGGTGAATAAATAACACCTCGTTTTGGAGAAGCTGTTTTGAGCTACTTTAATCAATTGTGAGGTACAAGGCTCAATGGAAACGTTTGGGTTTTTTCCAAATGGAACCGGACCTGTCATGCCAACACGTCTGGGAAGCGTGGAGTTACCCTCCCACCACCTACTCCCAGCGCGGTTGAACTGCAGGCTCTATCCAAAGGCAGGGGAAGCAGCAAGAGCTGTTATTCTGTGGTACCTCTGAGGAAGCCTTTTAAAAGGCTCTTCGGAAAACCAACCCCGCCACCTTTTACAGTACGGTAGGGAAGGCTGCCAGTCCGTTTGGGGAGAAATACATTTAGAAACCTGGTTTTGGAGGCCTGCCAGCGGATGGGCAGGGGGGGAGATAATGGGTACCACTTGCCCCTGGACCATGACTATCAGCGCTGCACAATTCCCCGCGCGCTTGGCAGGAGCTGCTGTTGCAGGGCTTTGCCAACTGCTTTAGATCAAGCCGTTGTCAAAAGCAATGTCAGCTTCTTACACTACACACAGTCTCCTGGGCATCCTCCCATCCCCTTCTAACTTGTTCTTGTAAGGGCTCCAATGGCTATACAATTTAGATAAAAAGTCGATAGGATGCTTTCATTTTTTTCTTTAAAAATTAACACTTTTTTTTTTTTCTATAGATGCAGGCCATTTCTGTGAATCCTGCCTGGTTCTTTGTTCCTGCAAAATCATTTCCATTGTTGCTTCAAATACTTCATATTTCAGTAACTAGTTTCTCAACCCTTCTAACAGGTGCTAGTACATCATGTTCCTTCATTGTCATCTTTCATTGTCATCTTGTATCGTTCATCAAAAGATGAGAGGGAACATTGTCTGCAGACCGAGGAAATCATAAAATCTAACCCTGCCCCGGCTAATGTGTCACTTTTGGCCTCAGGAAAGTCACGTAATCAAGAGGTGAGAGAAGTGGTCTGATATTCCGAGGTTCTCAATTTTTGAATGCCTGTCACATTTTAAAAAGCTGGCCTTAGCTCAGCTGCCTCTCGGTTGTAAATGGAGATAAGGACGCCTTTCTGTCTCACAAGAGAGAGTTAATATTTGTTCAGTGCTTTCAAAATGTTAAGTGCTACATAAGTGCTAAGCGTTATTAACAGGAATAATGTATGTTTTCATCTCGACCTTGCACTCTTCTATCTGATCACTATCCGGCTTATAATAAATAACAATTTTACCAGCATATAGTCCCCGAAAATATCTTTCTCGCTCTTCTTGGAAAATGGACCTAATTTTTATTATGAGACTTGAACACGTCAGATGTAGAATCACAGATCGGTTGGAGTTTATGAAGTAAAACAACTGGTCCCTGGGAATGATTCTTCCCTAACTTGTTATGTTCAGCATTTTGTTTTGCCAGTTATCGTTGAGTTTGCCAAAGACTATGTAAATGCAGTTCATAATCTCATTTTGAGTGTCTCAAATATATGAAAAAAGTACCAGTAAATGCTAAATAGAAAAAAAAAACCACATAAAAACTTATACTGATGGTTATTTAAAGCTATTGCAGAGGATCGGGTCACCACTAAACAATAGTAAACTACATGTTAGCTTATATTTTGGAGTCATTTGTACTAGCCTTTCCCTTAACTGCTTTGGGATTGCCGGTAGGATTTGTAAGGACACTCCTGAGCACTCACTCATGGGTGTGAGTCCATTGCTGTTAAGTGAGGTTTAAAGTCCAGCTCGCATAAGGAACTGATGAAAAATGAAGTTTTGTGTGCTTTGGAGTTTACCACATAACATTCACACAAGTGCAGTGCTCGTGTTGTCAAGTATTTCAGCCGGAAATAAAAAAAAAAGTAAACCCAGATTTGGTGAAATTTCGGGCTGCGGTGAAGCGGGATAAGCCTGAAACTGTTAACATTATCTCCAAGGTACTTCAGCTGCCTCAATCCTGCAGGAATAAACATCCTCAGAAGGGTGACAGTAGGGTAAATACACTGCTCCACTGCTTCCTGACCCTGCAGAGAAAGTTCCCATTAGCAAGGCAACCTTCCTGTCCAAAGTTAACTAGTTACATGCCAATGTCCAAGATATGCACCGTCACCCAAATAAACGCTCTACTTAAGGTGATGCCTACGATGCTTTTGAGAGAACAAGATGCGCTATTCATATAATGGGTATTTCTGCAGAGCACGAAGGCATAGGGACTGACCCATCATAAAATCTCATTGCACTTTTTCTCTGAAGGATGTAAAATCTCACACTCTGGCATGATCAGAAAACAGATTTCCCCTTTCTGTAGAAATGAATCCACTTACATTTATCGTAGCATTGTAGAACTCATGTACATTTTTTTTTTTTTTTTTTATTCTAGAGCACAAGATGAAATACCAGGGTATAAACTAAGCTGTATCTGATAATCGTATCCTTACTAAAACACATCACTTTGGAAACCCTGGTGTATTTATAAAGAGTAACTAGGAGATGTTCATGTGTTAGCATTTAAATATCAAACCCACTGAAGATGTCTTGTTCGTTCTATCACTTTTGGTATAATACAGCAAGAACTGAAGTGCTTCCGAAGGAACATAACTGATGAAACAATCACTTTCATTACCTTCAACCAAGCCTCATTTTTTAGGCTAAAAGACAAACAGTCTAGTAAAAAAAAATATTACTTAATAAATCAGTATCTTTATCTCCTTTCTGAGCTTAAAAATAATTCATCTGCCTTTAGGTTCCTAAATAATCTTATAATCTGTAAATATAAAAATTCAAATGCAAGAAGGAAGTAAATGCTGACTAAGAGGCAGCAGAATGGAAGGAGAGGTGCTCTCCCTGACGCACCTAAAAGACACTAAACCAGTGCAATGGATGCAATATATGTCACAGTAGCTATATAAATTGGAATGTTGCCTTTGAATACTTCTGCTGGCAACTGGAGGCCGGCATCCAGCATGCTGGTTGTCGCTAATGTCATCCTACTGGAAAAAAAGCTTGACTCATCCATCTATAATCAAAATCCTTCTATAAGAGGAAGATTAAAGATTACTGGGCATACTTAAAAAACACATGGGCAAAGCCTGGAGGAGCACAAAACTTCCCTTTAGCTGTTGTCAAACTTCAGCCCAGGTTTATAAATGCCACACCGTGGCTGACTGAAGCCAACAGGAACGTCAAAGGAAATTCAGTTTTGGCTTCTTAATTCTCCCTGAAGACTGTCCACATTCAACTGCAAGAGATCCCCAAAACAATCATACATGTTTCAAGTATAGGTAAGACCAAGGCTGAAGTAATTTTTGTAACACAAACTTATGAACTTAATTTTATTTCCATTCTGATTAAGAGCAATACATTGTAAAAAAAAAGGTATTTTTTAAAAAGTGTCTTTCCATCGGGTATAACCCCTGGTATCAATACGGGCTGGGGGAAGAAAGGATGGAGAGCAGCCCTGCCGAGAGGGACTTGGGGGTGCTGGGGGATGAAAAGCTGGACATGAGCCGGCCATGGGCGCTGGCAGCCCAGAAGCCAACCCTACCCTGGGCTGCATCAGGAGAAGCGTGGCCAGTGCCGAGGGAGGGGATTGTGCCCCTCTGCTCTGCTCTGGGGAGACCCCCCCCTGGAGCCCTGCGTCCAGCTCTGGAGCCCTCAGCACCAGGAGGACATGGACCTGTTGGAGCGGGGCCAGGGGAGGGCTACTAAAATGCTCCGAGGGCTGGAGCCCCTCTGCTCTGGGGCCAGGCTGGGAGAGTTGGGGGTGTTCAGCCTGGAGAAGAGGAGGCTGCGGGCAGAGCTGAGTGCGGCCGGTCAGGGCTTCAAGGGGGCCCAGAGGAAAGGGGGGGACAAGCTTTTTAGTAGGGCCTGCAGTGACAGGACAAGGGGGGATGGCTTTAAACTGAAGCAGGGCAGGTTTAGGCTGGATCTAAGGCAGAAATTCTTTGCAGTGAGGGTGGTGAAACCCTGGCAGGGGTTGCCCAGAGAGGGGGTGGAGGCCCCATCCCTGGGACCATTCCAGGCCAGGTTGGACGGGGCTGTGAGCAACCTGATGTGGTTCAAGGTGTCCCTGCTCCTGCAGGGGGGTTGGGCTGGGTGACCTCTGGGGGTCCCTCCCAACCCAAAGCATTCTATGATTCTATAAAAATCTCTTACTTTCTGTATACCCCAACATGGAACACAGGTAGCCATTCATCACAGAAATGATCTAGAGCATAGAGGTCATTCACCCACCCCAAATGAAAGCTGTATACTGAAAATAGATGATGAGTATCTGGAATGGAAGCAATAACATTTCCAACAGAATATCTTTACCAGAAATAGAAAAACAAAACAGTTATTTATTATATGATTTTATAAGTCCTCCACATCACCTTCTGCAAGAAATATTTCCGAGAGGAATTTACATGGGGTGTGTAGAATAACTACTTACATGTTTTGACTGAAGATGTTTTATTTACCTACAAGGCCTGACAATGAAAAAAAATTATTACAAAACCTGTGATATTTAACTGAGATAGAACAACCATTCCTCTCGTGTAGTCATATGCAATAAGTATGAAATATAACTTGATTGCATCTGTACGGTTATAGAGTGTCTCTTATTTACTGCAAATCTCTTTCATGCAGGGTAACAGTTCTGTTTCCATTCATCCCCTTCAAGAGATACTCCTAATCTCCCTGAGAAGAATTTCAAATATCATTCGTGGCCAAATACTGCATTTGGATTTCTTGGAGTTAATGTTACGAAAAGGAATGTTTCTTTGCTCCAAGGGAAGTGCCTCCAATTCAATGTGATGCTTTAAAAAGTAAGGTGAGAATCCAAAGAGTTGACATAATGATGTGATAAAACTTTCAGGTTTTATGGAAAGTAGCGTTTTTCAGTTTCCTCTTCATAAATGAAAAACATACATGCCCGGTGCGAAGAAACATATTATGCCTAAGTATGTAAAATATGTCAGCTTGAACGTCTTACAGTTTAATGAAAAATATTTTTCAGGACGATACTTTATATTCTGTTTGCCAGGGAAAAATAAAAATCTTTTCTTTTCTCCATATTACGGTCCTACCCGATTACCATTTCTTTCCCTAGCTGCAAAAATCCAGCACTGGGATATTTCTGAATTGTGAATTTTTTACTGGCTATCAACATTTTAATGGCATTAGCTCTATTTGTAAGATGTTTCCATTAAAATGAAAATGAGAAAAGTAATAAAATGAACATAGACCCTCACCGGTAGCGGAGGGGTTTATCTCGGGCGGGGGATTAATCGTGTTGTTTCTGTTACAGATCACGGTCTGACAACAGGACAAACCTCTTTTTCCACTGATGTCAAAGGGAATTTTGCTATTG
Organism: Butorides virescens; assembly: GCA_017310255.1. Taxonomy (NCBI): domain Eukaryota; kingdom Metazoa; phylum Chordata; class Aves; order Pelecaniformes; family Ardeidae; genus Butorides; species Butorides virescens. Next base: position 67,299 of record JADKXX010010540.1, read on the forward strand.
TAATACAGAACATGATTTAATACGTAGTAGCTGTAAGTAATTCTTTAGCTTTCATTTTATTGAATCTGGTACTTCCTGCCTTAGGAGTGTACGTAATCATAGGTATATACCATTCCCACTCAGGGCAGAGACACATGTAAACCAAGACTAAGGAGTGCCAATCCATATGAGAATTTAATTTAACCCTTAGTTAACACCTGAAGAAAGGCTGACCAGCTGTACATTTCTCAATCTCTCTTCAAAACAGAAACAAATAATCGCCGTCTGAGTTTCAGATTTGAACCTCGAGCCCCAGGAACGATAGACTATAGCAAGAGCTCGCTTTATTAGCTAATTACAGCTATCTGCAGGTTTAAATGAACCTCAGAGTGCTGCTTTGTATCCCCTATTCACGCCCCGTATCTGCAAAGCTACCACAGTGTTCACGGAAGTGATTCCTGGTTATCAGTAATCTAAATGAAAAGTCAGTCAGGTTCCCTGATTTACAAACGATTACAGCAGCAGTCTTAAAAATCTCTAAAGCATCTAATGCGTGAGCAGCTTCGGCAGTTCCACGGCACATACGTGGTAGCACCAGAAAAATAATGTGGCAGTTGTATAGAACCGCAAAATACTCATCACTAGAAATAAACAGTATTGCTGCACCGCTTTTCCACTTCATTTCTCCTTTCCCTTGCGTGGAAAACCAAAGGTGACTGTAGGAACAGGGCAAGTACTTCTGCTATTTCAGTTAGTTCACTTTGATTTATCTTACAAAAATAAACCTGTTAAATCAAAGAGCTGGCTTGTAAGTTGTCTTTGGTAAGGCTCTAATCATTTACCCGTTAATGCAGGATAAAGACGATGAGCCAGGAAGCTGACTTTGAAACCCTTTTGATCTCCTCACTCCTGGGCGTAATGCACACAGGTGCACTTGCTCGCTCTGTCACCACGGCCTTTGAATTCTGCAGGACAGGAGCAATGAAATTCGGATTAGTTCCAACGTGTAGGCGGTGACCTGGGAAACAGCTCTCGAGGGCGGGAACCGGGAAGGTGCATGGAAAGAGGAGTTAGACTTCCCTCAGATGTCTGAGAGGACTACTTGATCTCAAAACCTGACAGTAACGATTGCTGTTGCAGAAACTGCCCCCCTGCATTCCTAACGATACAAGAAAATAGGAGAGAAAAGAGATTTGACCCTTGCCTCCAGAGAGGGCCTGTTTTCATCCTTAAATTTGCAGAACAGGGCTTCTCCTTTGGTGGAAGACTAATCTTAAGAAATGACATCCAGTCAGACCTTTCACCTCGCTCTGTTTCTCTTAAGTGTTATCCTTCTGCTTTCTGCTGACCTTTACACAGTATATTTTCTTTACCCTAACATCCACTTTTAAAATTTTCTTTTAAAATCGTGGTCCCGGGGCTCTCCGAGAGTAGGGGCGTTGGGATCAGGAAGCTCATTTCCCTTGCTCATTCTTTTGTAATCACATATTCCACCCTCTAATTAGCCAGGAAATGTTATCTTTGGACTCGGTTTTTGATTTAGGTTTAGAAATCAGAAGGTTCCTAATCCTTATGGCCACAGAAGGATTTACTCGGAACGGTGCACTCCTCAACGTGGCAATACCCAAACGCAGAGAGCCCGCTCCTTTTTTAGCGGGAATCTTGGTTTAGCGCCACATTTCTGGGAAGGAAGCAGACAGAAATCCTCGAGGGCCAGGTGGCTGGAGGGATCAGAGCCAGAGCTAAAAAAACAACTAAGAAAATGGTGATTTCTCAGGAGCAAGTGTCCTGAAGGAGAGTGGGATCCTTCTGTTGGAGCTGCCTGGCAACACCGCACTGAGGGAAGCGGCGTTGGTTCTATACAGAGCTGGGTTTTGCGTCGGTGAAGAGACTTTTCGGCAGAGTGAGGCCAGGTGTACCTGGGACATAATTATGCAATTAAGAGGACTACCAGGGAGGAGGCACCACCCCATCCCACCCTCCTTTGTGGAGAAACCAGACGGGACTCGGCTGGGTTTTCCTGCTGGTGCGAGCGGCGGGACGAGGCCGTCGTTTGGGCCTCCGGCCCCTTCCCTCGTTGGGCGCCCACCCGCCCCCCTCAGCAGCTCGGGAGCGGCCGGGCGGCTGAGGCGGGCGGCTTGAGGCGGGCGGCTTGAGGCGGGCTGAGGCGGGCGGGCCCCCCGCGCCCCTCCCGCCGCCGCCCCTCCGCCGCCCAGCGGGGCCGGGCGCCCCGCAATCCCCCACCTCCCCCGCGGCGGGGCGGCCGGCCGGCCGGGGCGCCAGGCCGCTGGCTCCGCCCGCACCACATGACTCCGCCGTCGGTAGAAACTTTTCCCGTCCCGCGGTTGGAAAATGGCGGCGTAGGAGCGGGGCTCTCGCATCCCCGCCCGGTCCGGTCGCCCCCGCGGCCCCCAGCGCCATGACCCGCTGGGTTCCCACCAAAAGGGAGGAGAAGTACGGCGTAGGTGAGGACCCTCCCGGCCCCGCGCCCGCCTGTTGCGCTGCGGCTGCCCGCGCCGTCCGCCGGGAACCCCCGGCCGCGGGCCTCCCCCCCCGCCCCGGCTCCCCCGCAGCCGGTCTCCGGCGGCTGCCCCGCTCCGCGCGGCCGCTGGCTGCGGCGGGCCGGGGCCCAGTTGTCCCGGGCGGC
>JADKXX010010542.1:0-18948 GCA_017310255.1 Butorides virescens
GAAGGGGTCGAGTCCCCAGCCCTGGGGGGATTTAACAGCCGGGCAGATGCGGTGCTGAGGGACAGGGTTTAGTGGTGGGACTTGGCAGTGCTAGGCCACTGGTTGGTCTTGATCCCTTAAAGGTATTTTCCAACCTAAATGATTCTATGACTTGCAGTATGTGGAGGCTGAATCATTCCACTAGCAGAGGACATGTGCACTGGGTATGGACCCTCATCTACCTCCTGCTGTTGTACTGTCTGACTCTTGGCTGTTAATTTTTTTTTTTGCCATGACTAGTAGGTGTTGGTTGTGTCTCCATCAATTCATAGCCTTCTCAATGCTTCTTTGACCAAGAATCTTAGGTGAAGTAGAACCACAGAATGTTTTGGGTTGGAAGGGACCCCTAGAGGTCACCCAGTCCAACCCCCCTGCAGGGAGCAGGGACACCTTTAACCAGATCAGGTTGCTCACAGCCCCGTCCAACCTGCCCTTGAATGTTTCCAGGGATGGGGCCTGATAGAGTAGACTTGAGAGACTTTTTTTTTTTTTTTCCCCCTCCCATCTGAGGTTGGTGTGGATTGATCTCTGATGTTTCCAGTGTAAAGGGTAAGTGCTGTAACAAAAACAGTGGTTTTACTGGTGGTGTTTTTAGTAAGTTGGCTTAAAAGAAGTGGTTTGTGGCTTTTTTTAGTTTAGTTTTGGAGGTATTTGGGCTTCCATTTCAAATCAGACTTGCTGTGTAGAAAGTATGCCTTTGGTATGGCAGTATCTAACTGCCTCCTTCCTCGACAGCCTGTCACCAATGCCTCTAGCTGTCGACAGTCTGTTTTCCACCTCTGTGACCTTGGCTAAGTCTGTTCTGTACTTTTTTTTTTTGTCTCTTCCGATGCTACTCACTAATGGTTGTCTTCTCTATGCCCAACCTTTTTTTTCTCCTGGATTTCCCAGGCAATGGGCAGCAGTATGCAGGAGAGCAACTCAGAATTCCTGTAAGACCGGGACTTGCTCAAGGACACAGCAGCTGGCATTGACTCCTTTTTAAAAAAAATTTAGTGACATATGACAAAGCGCTGGAAGGGATTGAAGTGGTGGATCAGGATCTCTGTCCCAGAGTTTTCAGTTATTGAGCTCTTCTGATGAGAAAACAGTTGTTCTTGCTCACAAGTTAAGTGGCTGGAGATGAGAACAGATATTTTTGTGGCGCAGAGATATTTCTTAGGCAGTAGTTTCCATAGCGTATGAGTCAAATGGGACAAAACTGCAACCCCAGACTTTTGATGGAGAGCCAAGTATTCTTTTGGTATTTATTATATTACACTTTGTTTATTTTTATTTGTTGGTTTTGTTCTTGAGTGTTTCACTGTAACTAAGAGTCTAAAAGGATTAAAAAAAGCATTAGACATTTATCTGGATAATAGGGACATCTGCAGCTATGTCAGATTGGATCGCTTTAATGCTAAGGATTACTGTCCTAAATAGCTCCAGGACTGCTAAGGTGCTGACGGATGAGGGAATTTTTTTAGTGCTGGCTAATACAGAATGGCCCGCTGTAAGGTCTCGGAGTGTCTCCAAAACGCTGAGTTCGGGAGCTGGACTTTGGACTCGGTTTAGTCCGATCTGGTGTCTCGCCTGGTGAATACGCTACTGAGATGTTGATGCAGGTAGCACGTGTGCAAGTTATAACATGATTATAACCAAGCCTTCATTAAACCGGTGCCGCTGTGCAGTCGTGCCTGCGACGCCGATGGGGAGTCGCTCGTTTAGTGCTGCCCGCGTAGTGGGAAGAGCGTCCCACTAGCAAGGTTGTGTTTGTGGAACAGAACCCTCCTTTGAGAAGCAAGTGAGTCTTCAAGGAGTGCCGACCGTAGCTCGCTTCAAGCTCTCTGTGGTGGGAATTCTTATTCCTAAAAAATAAAGCAATGGACTGGGTATAGCCAGATAAGCACATTTTAATAAAGAGAGAATTACTCTGTTATGGTACTGTTTTACATCTGTAGAAGTTTTGTGTAGGTTCAGCTTGTGTATGATTATCTAGTTGAATGTATTCTTGAGATGATTTATTAGCGGATTTTTATCAATAACTTTTGCTGCAAAAGAGGCCTCTATTTCTTTACTGAACTGCGATAACTGCTTTAACTGGTTCAGATTTGTGCCTTAAATACAGAAAGTACAGTTTGGGCTTAATGCAGCAGTTGCTGGATTCTGCAGTGGGAGCACATGAAGGTGAACGTGTTCTTGGCTGAGCACTGGAAGAAGTTTTAATACTATTAGGGCTCGAATATCTAAAATGTTGGGATAACTGTGTCAGTTCTTACAGTTCAGGTGTGATACCATCTGTAATACAGCGTGCTGACCTGGGAGCTGCTCTTGCATCAAAATATAAGCGCTAAGATTAGGAGTTCATGTATTATGTTTGTATAATAGCGTCTTGATGCTGCCATACCATTTGCATCAGGAGTGTGGCAAATATAAAATAGTTTTGCAGAGGGGAAACAGAATAACTGCATACCAGCTCAAGTGTTGATAAGATGGGTAGGGTAGTGATAGTGTTGAGAAATGACTGAGTAAACTTAGTAAAAAGTCAAATATTGGTGAACATTAATGAAGCTTTGGGCTCTACCATGGTGTTTCCCTACTTACTGCATCTGCACATCGCAGGCATTTCTGTTACCTTTGCATGCAGCAACAGAGTCTTGCGTTTGGAACGCTAATGGACCAAGAAACATTTTTAAACTGTTTTTTTCCAGAACACTGAAGGCTCCTAATAGAGAGGCGTAAGTTGGATTCCTACAGGAAAATGGCACAAATACTCTTCCTAACCTTTTCAACAGCCCTCCCTCCTAAGCACACAGGCTCTGGACACAAGTCCCACTGCAGTATGGTCCAGGTGTCTTGTAGGAGGTTTTCACCAAACTTAGCCAGTGCAAATGTGTGTTGATTTCTGTATTAAAAATGAGCTGTTTTGCTGGGCATGGGGATTTGAATTGAGTGTAAAATGCACTAGCTATCTTTAGTGTGGGTTTTTTTTTTGTTGTTTAATAGTTTTGTTTTGAAGTAGAGGTCCCAAAAGTGGTGAATGGGTTGAAAGTTGAGAAATAAGCACTGGTTATTGGACTAAATGGAGTATTTTTACAGTGGGAGAAACAAATGTTGAAAGTGGTTGTGGAGGACAGATAAGCTGTCCGGTTTAGCATAAGTTTGTGCTACCATTTGGAGCTTGCCAAATAGAAACGTTTGAACAGATTTAATACTTTCTGTGGTGCTTTGGAAATCTATACAGGGAAATGGTTCTCCTTAAGCCGTTGTTTCCAATGGGGCAGTGCTAGAAATGGTTCAGGTCTGCTGTCTGCTTCTCTTAGCCAGGAGCTGGCTCTTGCCTTCTCTGTTGGCTGGTGCTGTCCTGGGCTACCTGGTGTGCATGTGCTGTGTGCTAATGCTTTGCCTCTTTTCAGGGAGTAGCTGGAATGATCCTGGGAAGATAACATGTGAAAAAGGAGGAGTAGGTAAAAGATTTTTTTCTTATAGCAACAGGTTAGGAAGTTACTGCTGGGTTAGTGGCATCTTAAACACCCTACTAGCATTAATATACATGCTGGTCAGTGGTGTTTTTAAAATACACTCTTTTCAGGTGCTTATAGAATTGTTTAGATTGGAACAGCCCTTTAAGATCACCAAGCCCAACCATTAACCTAACCCTGCCATCCCACCACTAAACCCCGTCCCTAAGCACCTCCTCAGCCTGGCCTTCAAATACCCCCAGGGGTGGGGAATTCCCTGGGTAGGGAATGTTTCCAATGCTTGACAACCCTTTCAGTGAAGAAATTCTTCCTAATGTCCAAAAGGCTTAGGAAGCAAGGTGTTATGGCCTTGAGTGATTCTGAATTAATGAGGGTGATTTTGAGGCTCTGGGGAGAAAGGGTCACAAGGGCCGCCTTTGATGCGTGTTGGTAGGCTGAGGGGTGCCCTAGTGATGGGGAACCAAGTTGGTCAGTAGGACAGGACTCAGCAGCTGCTGGCGGAAAGTTCTCATTTGGGAATTTCTCACATTAGTTTGTGATAGATCAACTTTAATTAGACTAGAAAAGGTTTTAGAATGGTCAAATTAAGTCATGATAAAGTTAAGTCTTGTGACTATAAATTTAGGTTCCTATTGTGCAAAAAGGTGTGGAGTTCAACGTCCATAAGAAGAATTTTCAGGTGTTCCTCTACTCTGGTTTTCCCCACTTCCCAGAAGTTTGTATTTTTGATTTATGGAGAGAGTAGAATGTGATGCTGGATCTTTAAAGATTTGTAATACCATATCAGTTACATTTCCTTCTCCTTATTTCTTCCAGAATGAACATAAAAATTAGTATGGGCTCAGAGGGTTCCTCTTAGGTGGGTAACACGGAGTTTGGATGGATACGGGCTCCCTCTAACAGTGCTGTAAGGAAACCCCATTGCTGGTGGAAGGGGATGATGATGAGAGACCGACTCTGCCGCCCGTCGCGAGCCGGACAGTGACTCTTTGTTAAGGCTAGCTGCTGAGCCAACTCTGTCGCTCTTCTGAAAGTGGCACGAGGCATGTGATTTCTTACTGGCTTGGAGAAAAACAATTTTTCCCTGTTTTTGCAAAATGCCGCTCATCTTCTAATGCGTTCAGCTCTGTTTGACTCGCTTCCATGGTTACGTTTTTACATTAATTCCCGTGTAAGATACAACTTCAGGAAAAATACTGTGTATTCCCTATTTCTGCAGTAGCCTCGCTGCTGAAGTGTTGGTGGATCAAACTGCAGCTCTTAGCAGGTAATTCTTCTCTCTGACTACTATTTCTAAGAAAGCAGAACAAGTTCCTCAGGGATTATTTGGCTCTGGATCCATGCTCTTTTCTCTGTAGTTCTTGCTGTCAGAGACAGCTTGAAAGAGACAAATAAGGTGGTGGCAGTAAAAATAAATTGAGTAAGGTTTGATGAGTAAAAAGCCCTCTCCTCTCTTCCCCGCTCCATAAGCTTTCCTGAGAAAGCAGTGGAGGAATTTTGATTTTTGTTTTCCCTTGTAGAAATGCTAAGGAGGAAGAACAGTGGGAAATGAAAACTTCTTCCCATCACCCCGTTTTCCCCTTGCCTTAGGCTTTTTGCTCTGCATCATCAGCTCTGTATTGCAGTGAATGGTGTCTTGCAGGGGCCATTTTTTTTGCTAACTATTTCCGCAGTAGCGTGAGAGCAGTTTTATTGTGTTGAACTTGATTTTTATAGTCATTGAAATGACTATTAAAATATAGCTGTGACATTAAGCTCACTGCCATAGAAGCGCTTAGTGAAAGACACCCTCTTTGCAAAATTATGTTTGGTGCAATAGAGACCTGCTGCAATGGCAAGGGAAAAGCTTGAAGAAGCAGGGGACTGATGCGTCAGGCATCTTCAGATGGAGTGAAGATGAGCGTGGTGCAGATTGTCTTTGTTAAAATCCTCATGCAGACAGAACTGGGCTTCGTTCTTGCTGGCTTTTGCGTAGCAGCAACAGAAAGCTAGAAAAGGTCTTTTCATAAAGGTTCTGCTTCATCCCGTGAAGGATGAAGGTCCTGAGGAACTGGCTGTGTCCATCATGCATGACCAGTCTTCTACACAACCTATATAAGATGCACTGCTGCCAGTCACTTGGGAAGCTGTATGCCCTGCTTGAGCACCAAATTGGCAACTTGTGATTGAGCACTGGTTCCTGGGCAGATTTTGACCGTAATTTGTGCTGTTTTAGCCTGGAGCATTGGATTGGGAAGGTCTTCAGGGTTCGCCTGCGTTGTACACGTGACTCTAAGGTAGTCCCTTTCATAAGATGGTTTTAAGATGGAGCTTGTTGCATTTGGGGATGTTTGCGCCTGCTTCTGTGTTCGGCAGGATAGTTTTATATTGCACTGTTCTATTTGGGACCTTCTCCTAAGGCTGTAGTTGGTGTCTGCTAAAGTTGGTGCTGTTGTCCTCCCGTGCTGGCCACACTGGTCTGTCATTGCTGGTTTTCCCTGATTGTTCTGAGTTACTGATGGAGCTATCGCAGAAAAAGCGCTGAGGTTTTGAGCAAGCTGAACTCCTTGCAAGTGTTGGCGCTGGTGCAAGGGAAGGGGCAGGGAAGTGCAGCCGGGGGCCATCAGCCAGGAACGGGTGTGGAGCTGCAGCCCTGCCAGCTTCGGTCGCTTGCTGTCTCTTGGGGAACCTCTATCTAATGACGTGGCCTGACGTTGACTCATGACCAGTTTGTACACATTTGACCCTCTGCCAGCACTGACCGTAAGCTGAACTAGTTCCTCCTCCCCTCCAGCGTTTAACTCTTCTCTGTCTGTCCTTCTAATGCCTAGCAGATACCTTGATGCATTTTAGACATAGCAATACTGAAGGTTTTGCAAATGTTGCAAAGACTTCGTGTAGAGGCCGTTTTGAACTTCAGTGAATTAAAGGCACAGAAGTCCTTTCTTTGGATACCCAATGGTAAGCACAGTGCACGCTCAGATGCTGTCTTTGCTGCCTTTGAGGATGTAGGCCCATCATAGCAAGAGCCGAGTTATCACTTCTTAGTGTCCCCCAGTGAAACATAGCAAATTCAAGGGAACATCAAAACTCACTTACTTTGTGATTCTGCGTTACCAGAAGACAGATGCCAAGACATCTGCCTCTAGATAATGTTTTCTGTTTGTCTAAATCAGCATCTTGCTATTTCTACAAAAGCCAGCGTTAAGAGCTTGGGGTGGTATGATTACTTCTTGCATACAATGTGTTTCAGTTAATGGACTTTTTAATATTAAAAATCAATTTGAATGTTCTTGATTGTGCTTCTTGTTAGCTATGCATTATGGCACATTATTAATGCTGTTATAGTCAATAATGGCATCTTTTTTTAACACTAGTTTCAGCTTTATACCCTCAGTACTTAGTGGTGAAGTACTCTGAATACAGATGAAGTAGCAAGAAGGAGGAGGGAGAAAGCTGTTAAAAGAGTGAGTTGGCATCTTCATTACCTCCCTAAAAATCAAGTATCTGGCTTAAAAAGGGGAGAGGAGGAAAAGCAAGAACCTGAACTTGGTTCTTGGAAATCTTGGATGGGTCCAGAACTCTAATTTTATTTTTATTAGTGCAGAATGAACAAGTGTACATCTTGTTTTCTCCCACTTGAGCTCTGCCCGCAGGATGTGGCAACAGGGCAGTTGCACTTCTGGGAGGCAACATGGCTGAAGTTTGAGGATTGCTTTGGATTTATGAAGTTTCTCAGCTTATTAATTCATGTTGGGTAGTGATAAGACACCAGATGTATTGCAAAACATATTGCTCCCCTGTGTTGCCATCTGTTATAAAGCCTGACGTGTCTAGTTATGTTTATAGAGGCTTGGGTCGCCCTTCGCTCTTTCTAACCTGTGCTCAGCTGGCAGACGGTGCTGCAGCTGTGCTTGGGTTCTCCTCTAAATGCAGAATTTATTCCTGTGTATGTTTACTAGTTGCCTTTGGAGCGCTTTGTGTCCTCACCTGGGAAGAGAGAAAGCAGGCTGTCACTGCAGGGATTTCAGTTTGAGGGGTGCCAGAGTTCCAGGTCCAGGATTCTCCAGCCCTCGGCAGATGTCCTGTGTAGTTTGTGAAGGAGAGGCAGCGCTCCTGGGCTCGCGTGGGAATAGAGTTTCCAGATGAACCTTCCCCTCCCGCCCCCCCAGCCCCAGAATTTACTGGTCAGATGGAAGAGGGAGAAAAAGAATGGTCTTCCCTTTCTAAGGGAAAATGAGAGTAAATCCTTACCATCTACTTAAACTTCCCGGATTTAGTCTAGTCCTGATGGAGGGAGAGCTGTGGTAAGTCAGGTTCATGGATTTAATCAGTTAAGATGTAGTGGATTACTGGGGAGGAGGAGCCATGAGCTGTATTTTCTTCGTTAGCTTGGTGGTAATTGTTCAAGTCTGAGAGTTCCTTCAGACTTCTGCTCTCTTTAGGAAATCAACCTTTTGTGAATATTTGGATGACAAAATGACTGGAATATTGAGCGAGAACCGAGATTCGAACTTGGTGAGACCAGGAATGACAAAATACAGGGTGACTTCAGTTAAGGTGGGAAGACCTACCCTTGGTTAATACACACATGAAATCATAGTCTTTAACAAATCTTGGGTGCAGCTTTTGATTCCTACCCTTCTTCTTTCTTATTCCTTCTCCACTAGCCTGAGCTGTAAGAATTGAAAAATTGTCCAGTTAAGTAACAGAGAAGTGAGGAGTCTAATCCTGAAGGCAACCACTTTCCTTTTAGAGAAAATAGGAGGAAAACCTTCAGCTTTCTTTCATTTTTAATACTGAAGGATTTACAAGAGACTTTCCTCTCACCTCTGTGGTTTCAGTCTGCTTTTATGGAAAGAGCACAATTATGATTTTGGGATTTTTTTTTTTTTTTTAAAGTGTAAAATAAAGCTGATAATGTGTTAAATGTAGTTTGCTTTCTCTTAGGAATGTGGAACGATTAATACAGCCTTTAATGCAAAGTAATTCCAGGGAATATTACTCTAACATTTTTAGGGTATCTTAAGATACCTCAGCTTTCATACAGTCAGAGAAAAGCTTTTTCAGTATATATCGATGTTACCTTTGTTTGCTTTTTCCTCCTTTTCCCCTCTGTCAGCGCTCTTGAATTCTTCTTATGTTGCACTCCTCATTTTTCTAATGCATGCAGATTAATGAGTGCAGTTCTGTAGAGGTGTTTGTTTTGTATTCTTTAGCAGTAAATGGGTTTTTAGTGCAATTACTGTAATGCCCTATTCATTGTTCCTTTCTTTATCAACTCCTAGAGTTGAAAAAAAATTGCTCTTTCTATGCCCACACTAATCCTTCGCTTTTGGCACTTGGGTACTTTGTGTAGATGTGCTTTTTGGCTGCAGTGGGAGCAGGGAGAGCCGTTACCCGGAGAGTCGCTTGGTTGAAAAGCACAGCCGATGAGGAGAAAGATCTTTGGTGGTGCTGAAACCTTCTGCCCTGTGGCGTGGGAATGAGAGGTGGCCTCAGGATGGTTTTGTCACTTGTCACTTTGTGTTTTCTCTTTTGCCATCCTAGTTCTGCTCATTACATCTCAGAGCTGAAACCCAGAGTTTGCTGGATGCTCCTCGACCTTCATGTCAGCTAACTCTGCTTTGACTAACAGACATACTAAATCCACAGGCTGCTGGCTTTGTTCAGGGCAGATCTCAAGAGCCACAACTGTTCTTCATTCATCAGCAGCATGTCCCCTAAAATTACTAGGTGCTTTCCCTATCATGAAGGGTTTTGGTTTACCATATGGTTTGGTTTACCATTTGGTTTTTATAAGGAGGTTAGAGATAAGACTGCACCTAAAATGGTCTGTTCAGAAGCCAAGCGTACCCATAATGTGGTTGTCAAGGAAATACAGTCTGTGGGTGTGATTTTGCAAAGATAATAGGCCCCCACAACTCTAGATTGAACCAGTCATAGTTCATGATGCTTGGAACTGGAAAATAAAGTTTTTTATTTCTTTGTCCACACCTTCAAGAAAATGTTGTGGTCATTCTCTTCAGCAGGCTAACCTTATAATTAGAAAACGTTGGTCAGATGCAGGTGTTGGGGAGGTGCAAAGCTCATGCCAGAGGCATCAGGGAACATCTGCCCCCTTTGTCTTCTCCAGGGTCTTCTGCAGAGAGGGCAGTCCTCTACTCCTGGAGGAAGTCACCTTTACAGGTGATTCTCTTGCTCATTTAAAGCTGATGGCCATCTACTGGACTGTATGAGCGTGATCCTTCATCTACAGTGCAGACTGTAGCCCAAGATGAGGGAAGTGGTGCTGGGTTGCAAGTGCCTGAACTAACTCCTGTGTTCCTTCTGCGGAAAGGCAGCGTGTTTGTAGCTCAGAAAGCAGCATCTTCCCCAAGCTCCAGTGACTTTGGCATCTCTTCTGCATGGTCTCTTGAGTTACCTCTATCACTGATGTATCCCTTAAGGAGAAAATGGATTATAAATAGCATTCTTCTGAATGATAAGGGATGAGAGTATTCGGTTGCAATAGAGAAGCTTAGCTGTGCCTCTTCACTTGAAGTTTATTACAGAGGAGAAAAAAACCCCCACCCTGTGTATGGATGAAGAGCATTGGGATGCTGTATTAGTGTTAACCATGAGGTTAAATTGCAGTGGCTCGGTCTTAGTCATAAATCTTCTGATGCTTGAGTAACCATGCTCCTTATCTTGCCTGTGCATTAGTAGCAAAGGTTTTTCTAACTTACGAGGCTGCGTAATTCCTTTGCCAAAACAGTGAGCCTTGATTCTCAGTTCAGGCATGATGGGGAGGCCTGAGGTTAGCTGGGGTAAATATTCCTAATGCTTCACTTGGCTTAGAGCTCTCCAAGCTGAAAATCTGTCATGCTGAGAACTGGAGTTTCCAGATTAAGCAAAACTTAGTTTAAAAAAAAAAAAAAAAAAGAATTGGAAGTTATACTTCAGGCTTTTAAATATTTTAAATGGTGACTCAGAATACAGTTGATCAGATAAAATACAAGCGTACAAGTTTCATGGTTTATTCCTCCAAATTTTGTCTCTTCCTTTAATTAAAGCCTTGTTGTTTGCTCCAATCAAATATTTTATCTGTCAAAACATCTTTTGATGTCACTCTACATAAAAAATTACCCTGAGAGGGGGTTATCTGCTGGCTTGCATAGGAATATGCAGTGTAGTTCAAGCCTTGTTTTGTAATCACAGGGGTTGAATGCACTTTATAGTTATTTTGGTTGGTTGTTTCATGATCTGTCAATGCTGCTGCAAGCCAAAAATGTGGGTTTGTTTGGTGGGTTTTTTTGTAGACATATTTTCCACGCATACATTTTTTTTAAAGAGAACTCTTCCCTCCATGGCCATTGCTCCTCTCTCAGTTCAGGTCAGTGGGAGCTGTTGTGGGCAGTAATTACGACTTGTTGGCTGTTTGTTATCTTCTGTTGAAAGAATTGGTCATTACAGTGAAGCTCCTGTGATGTGACCATCCTTGTTATGACAGACACCAGTTGGCGCTCTTGGATGTAAATTTTAATGTCTTTTATTCATAGCTGCCTTTGATCTTTTGTGTTACTCCATTTAAATGTTTGAGAAATGCTTAGCTGAAGGGTGAATTGAGTACAGGGCTGGTTTTAATCTGTCATAAGGTGAATTTTCCCTGACTGGGAAGTCTCATATGAGGCAGCGAGATTGCTCGTTGGGGTCCTGAAGGTGGAAGACTTGAGTTGGATTCATTTTTGGTTGTATTGAGCACCTGCGGGTCCTCTTGACTCTAGTGACAGCTGGGAGTGTTCAGGAGATCTAAATGAAGACCCGAAGGACGGCATTAGATGTTGAACTTCAAACACACAAGTTTGGACGAGTTAGCATTGACCGTGTAACTTTGTCTTCCCTAGTACATGCAAAAACTGAAGTGAAAACATTTCTGATGAGTGTTATCGAGCAGAGTGTCCCCTGTGCTGTGTATTCACCATCGTTAATGTCCCTCTGCTCAGAGCAGTTCAAAATGTTAATTTTTGCTAATGTGTTTTTCACAGAACCCTCTTCTCCTGCAGAATAGCAATTATGGCTTTGAAATATTCTGCGCCAGATACCTAGGAGGGAGGGTTTATCTCTCTTTAATAATGAAAAAGTTAATAAAAACATTAAAACAAGAATAGCTAGCTTGGCTTGTTTTGATGTCAATAAAACTACATTACTTTCTAAAGCCTTCCTTTAAATACTGTTGATGTTGGTCTCTGTGATGCGCTTGACCTTTATTTTTTTTCCCCGAAGTGTCTTCTCCTCTATTTATAGTCTTACACTCTGTACTATGTTTTCCAAACTGCTCTTTCTTTTTTATTTTAGCACTCATATATTTGTTTACTTCTTAACACTAAAGCCTGTGGTCTGTCAAGCAAGAGGGGCACTGCAGAGAAAAGGACCAAGGGAGCCCGTCGTATGTTTGTTGTTGTTAGCATTGTAAACTGGAATTCAGTAAATTCTGTGGAGAATAAATAGGAACTTCTGGAGGTTGAAAACGAAGTTGTGGCCACAGTTGGAGGCAGTGCCGGGCACCGTGCCCCGTCCTCGTGGTGGGATTAGACCTTCTCACGTGCCCGCTTGGATGTTTCCTGCTTGTGCGCTTGGGGCTAAACCGATTATCAGATTTGAGATCAAGAAAGTATTTTTCTCCAGTTACCAGTTCTTACAGATGTAGTTTATGATGCTGGTCTGCGTAATACGGGCCGTAGCCTGCTTCTGAGGACCACTTGGGAATAGGAGGAAATTGGGCAGGGAAGTGAGGGTGCTTCCTGGGTCCGATCTCTCATTGCCTTTGCGGCTTTTGGCCTCGTGCTGTAGGTTTTGAGTTTGAGGTTTTCTTGGAAGTGCTTTGTGACCTGTAATGAGCGCAGCACGTGTCACTGATGTCCTATGAACTCTTTTGGTCTGAACATCTGTGAAGATTTCCTGCGAGAAGGGAAGGGCTGGTCTGAGCTACACATAACTTACCCAGTTCTTTCTGTTCCAGTAATAATATCTGAGTCCCACTGGAGCACTTCTGACCGATGCTGCACACCAACCGCATCCCTGGAAACTAACGGAGAAAGAAAAGCAAGTGGTTATCTTGAGGGGTGGTAGAAAGTTTTAGGTAGCTATCATATGCCAAAAATGCTTTCACTCCCCAGAGTTATGGCAAATAGTAAGACCTTTTGATTCTTTAATATTTTTAAAAAGCTGTCCTTTGATAGTGCATTTTGGAGGCTGCCTCTGTAAAGAAGAGGTCTGTGCTTGGAGAAGCACAGCCCTTTATGTACTGGAAATGTGAAGATGAGAAGTATCTAGCTCCTCATGGTGAAGGAGGAAGACTGCTTTTGCCATTTCATGAGTTATTAAGAATAATACATAAAACGCCTTTAAACTTGGTAATCTCATTGGGGGGAGTAACTGCAGTTGCAGAACTAGACAGAAACTTTCATGGGTCGACCTTGAGTATAGTTCATTAATTCAGTCTTTCAGTGAAATACTGGAGTCGCTGCCTTAGGTCATGAGGACCTACTTGGTATTGGAAGATTTTGTTTCTTACAGAGAGTTTGCTCCATAAGAAACATAAAAATCTAGCTTCAGGAGTCATAACTGTTTTGTTTTTCAGATTATTAATTTTTTTTTTCCAGCCAACCCTAGTTTGCAGCTTATTTGTCAGATAAATTTCCTTTCTTCTGGGCATTGCTAATCTCAGTGCTCAGAGTTTCCAGATGTTCTTTTGGGAAGGGTAGGGAGGATTGGTCTCTGAGTTACTTTTTTTTTTTTTTTCTGTTGTTTTGTAGTCTATTGTCTTCTGAAGATGGCAGTTCTCAAAAATTCTGCTTTCTTATCAGCCAGTTACTTAAAACCCAACCCATCCCATGGTTTCTCTTATTGGTTATGATGCTATTTCATTGGTGAGTGGGGTAATGCATCTTCCCCATTTGAATGGTCTCTGGTAGTAAACACCTGGCTACTGTTTTTTCAGAGGAAACCAATTTTTGTTCTCTCCAAAGTTACTCCCTGGCCAGGAATGAAGTTTGGCTGAGCAGGAGCAGCCAGTGGGTTGGTGGCCGTGAGGCAGGAGCTGCTTCCAGCGGTTGCTTCCAGCATTCATTTTTTGCAGTTGACTTCATCACTGGCTGAAGGTGTTCATCTAGTGCTCCTTCAAGGAAGGAGGCCCTCACTGCAGGAAGGAAGTTGTGTTGCTGGAGCGTGTCCAGAGAAGGGCAGCGGAGCTGGGGAGGGGTCTGGAGCCCCAGGCTGCTGGGGAGCGGCTGGGGGAGCTGGGGGGGTTCAGCCTGGAGCAGAGGAGGCTGAGGGGAGCCCTCATCGCTCCCTACAACTGCCTGAGAGGAGGGGGGAGCCGGGGGGGGGTCAGGCTCTGCTCCCAGGGAAGGGGCGATGGGACGAGGGGCAAGGGCCTCAAGTTGTGCCAGGGCAGGGTGAGGTTGGGCCTGGGGAACAATTCCTTCCCCAAAGGGCTGTCAGGGGCTGGAAGGGGCTGCCCAGGGAAGGGGTCGAGTCCCCAGCCCTGGGGGGATTTAACAGCCGGGCAGAGGCGGTGCTGAGGGCCAGGGTTTGGGGGTGGGATGGCAGGGGTAGGGGAACGGTTGGGCTTGGTGATATCTTAAAGGGCTTTTCCAACCTAAACAATTCTGTGATTTTGTGATTAATGTGGGTGGGCATGGGTGGAGGCTGACCACTGGTCTGGGGAGCAGTGATGAGCACTCACCTCCAAGGATTGAACTGGAAGTCATGACCTACAATGAGGTCGGTTTGGAATATACACAGCTGCGAGGTTTGCCATTTAGGTGCATGTAAACAAATCTGAGACTTTTCCACCAGTCCAGAACCATTTGTGCCCTGCTTCAGGTCTCCAGTAGTGACACAAGCTGTGGGTAACGGCGAGGATCCTCTCACATTGTGCCTCTTGCTGGTTATGGTCCCCAGATGGTAGGGATCCAGGCTTTTTCTGAATTTGGCACTGGAAAGGGAATGGTTTTTCACTTTGTCATCTCTCACCCTGCTTGTGACTGGAGCCACTCAGAAATATTTGTGAAAACAAATGCATTTGGTCAATTTGCAGGTTGTGGATGCTGTCAGGGGTTGCTAATGAGTAAAGTACGGTAACTTGATTATAATACTATAACATGGGGGACAGGACTCGTCTCTGCCATGAATACACTGGGTTGATGCAGTTACCTCTGTCACTCAGGAAATCGCGTTTTTAAATACAGTATTGATGCAGTAAATTAATGAAGTGACTGCCAAATCATTCTTCAGTATTAGTGGTGGCAGTTTGAGTTTTCTAAAGACGCTTTGTAGGTTTTCTGACAGTGGAAGACAGTACAGTTTGTTACAGAACTGCATAAAATTGACACAAAGTGATGGAAGACAGGCAAGTACCACAAAAAAATTAATTGCATGTATTGTTATGAAGAAGCAAAGCATTATAAAGGGAGCGAGCGACTGTCTTTAGGAAGTGGACTTGTGGCTTTTTGAGATTTGTTACAAGGGGAAATATTAGTGGAATAAAGCCAAATATTTACAATGTTTTTTGTGGGGGTTGGTGGTTTGTTTTTTTTTTTTTTTTTTGACAAAATCCTTTCCAAGAGGTTGAGAAAGGGAACAAGGAGTAATAAAAACAATTACATGGAGAAACAAAAATCCTGGAAGTTACGTTGCCCTACATGTGCTAACAGCAGTGTTTCCTCTGTCCAGCTCTCTACAACTACGACGCGAGGGGACCCGATGAACTTTCCTTGCAAATTGGTGACACTGTGCACATATTAGAAACCTATGAAGGTAAGCTGGCAACAGTTGCATTTAAAAGCAATTTTTTTTGTAATTGCATTTCTTCTCTGTTTGGGACTCTATCCTCTCGTGTTACCAGGTGACGAATTACTTACTTTCTTGCTAAAGGACAGAACACATTACTTCTAATGAACACAGAATTAACCAGTGCTAGATGTGAATGAAGACGCATGTGGTCGATACCTGGTGAATAACCATTTCTTTTTCTATGGGAGATGGATGGTCACACAGCTTTATTTGTATGGATCAATTGTAGCATCTACCCTACGTTAGAGAAATGATAGATGCTTTTTGGATGCCCTTGGGTAATGCAAAAGAACCTGCTGCTAAAAAAGAAGTTCAATCTGAATTTGAAAGTCACCTAGGTCTTAAATTATTTATGTCCGTCTTATGAGATGGGTATGTGTGTTACTGTGTGGCGGACTGATGTCAGGCTTTTCAGATGCTTTGCTTGTTTATATGAAGCTGCAGGAACACTACATGTACCAAAATCTTTCCCCCTTGATCCATGTAAAAGGGAATTTGAATGCCGAGTTTGATAATCAACAGAATGTGAAAATTGTCATAACACTTTGCAGCTCTGGCTTGGTCCAGTACTGAGCCAAGCAAAATACAGCTCTTTCATTTATATCCTTGACTTGAAATGTTACGGCATGCTGCAGTTTGGAAGGGTATAAGTAACATATAACTAAACTGTTTACTTCAAATACTGTAACCTTTTTGTCTTGTGGAAATGTGATTTACTTTAATATATTGATTTGTTTGTTTCGCTAGACATTGATCTTCTGGTACATTGTTTTAGATCTTGGCTTGATAGGATTTTTTTTTTATTGTTATATTTACTAAACCAAACAATGCTATTTCAACAAAAGTAACGAGCTCCACTCATCGCTGTGCAAATGAATTTTCTCGTTGTTCCTAGGCTGACATTTCCTTACGGAGTTCAGCTTGCCTCTGCAATGCCAAGTCTGACTCTAAGCAAAGTAGTCTTTCCACTATCCAAGTTATATGCTTTAATAAAAATCTAATAATGCAAAAATTTTAGATGCAAATTGAATGATTTAAATATTTTGCAGCTTTGTACTTCTATAGATAAATAGATTTATTTAATGAGTGTGGGAGAAACTCTGAATCCTGAACAGGGTATGTGAAACCATATCAGATGATGACTGCTGCCAACTAAGTGGGGCAGTGGAGATGACTCATTTTCCCCTGGACTTGCATAATAGAAAGACCTTCACACTCTCGTGGTTGTTAGGTTTCAAGCACATGGGATGAGTTCACGTTAAAAGAAATGCAAATAGGTCAATGTTCTTCCAAACATTTTCTACAACTATTACTCATTACGTACCTGCTGTGATGGGAAATTAGATGCCATAATTCTTATCTCTCTTGTTCACAGAGCTGCCATTATTAGGTAATTATTTGAGCTTTTTGATCTCCCAAGGTCCTCTATACAAAATTTGTGTAGATTGTGCCCCAGGAGGTTTCGTACCATCTGCGCCATCGTCCAGGTGCGTGCCTGGGAGCTTCCCTGCCATCCGCCCCGTCTGTGTCAGGGCTGTGTTAGGCTGCGGTGGGATGGGACAATCTGAAGAAAAGCCCCCTGATAATATGAGCATGGGACAGAAGAGTCCTTTGAAGAGTCAGTAATGGCTTTTTGCTGAGGATCTGTGATCCTGCTTCTCGAGGGGCTACCCTTTTCCCCTGTATTTAAGGTTGTAGGGAAAAAATCTGCTTATTTCATTGATGTCTGCTGTATTATGTATTCTGCACTTGGCATCCTGCTGTAGAATTGTTACTATTTTGAAATTGTTTTCTGCAATAATTCTTAAGTTAGTTGTAGTTCTGAAGACTTACATGTGTCTGTGGCCTTTGAAGTGGTAGGCTGTAGTTGTATGTTTTGGTGTGTCGTGTCCCCGTCCCGTCTCCCCCCCCCCCCCCCCCTTTTCTCTGAATCTGCTTTATTGTCAAGAAAAGCTTCTGATAAATCTTTGCTCACTTGGTCTTCTCTGTGCAGGCGAAAGAGGCTGAGAAGCTGGGAGGGCTGGGTCTCACGTGCATAGTCCAGAAGGCCTGTTTTAAGGACAGGCTTCTATAGGTTATCATGTTGTTACCATGTACTGGAATGGATTGCCAAGATGGACTTTGCTTATGTGTTTAAAATAATATTTATTTTTTTAACTATATGTAGAACTTACTTTGGAATTTGATTTTTTTACTAAAACATTCTAATCTTTTCAGTTTTAGTCAAAGAAAAATTTTTTTTTCCTCTGAAATGCAGGAAAAACTTTGTACAAATAATTCAATGTGCAGGTCCTGTAAAGTTGGAGGCTTGTTGCAAACAGCGTATGACTTAGGAGATTTGAGATCAGTCTGCACATTTTGCTGTTATATCTCAATGTTTAAAAGCTACTTTCTAGAAAATCAAATTAGTATTATTTCTTTCAGGTAGAATTGCAGACAATTTTATTTTTCAGTTAGGTAACTTCCTCTTGCTCCTCCTAATGTGAGCCTTACAGGAAAAGCCAAACAGCAAAGCCATTGGACTTCATAAATATCCCTCATCTTGCAAGGATTCTATTCCACAGCAGATATCCCAAACCAAATATTTGCCACCTTCTGAATTACTACTTGCCTGATCTCTGTTTTCTTAATTCTGTTTCTTTACATTATTTTGTGAAACAGGCAAACGGAACGCGTGATCAATAAATGTGGCTTATTAAGGTGAATAGCTATTAAAGATAACGGTAAATAAGCCTCAAGCCCAAGCGTGGGTGTTTGAACAGTAGCTCATTTCTAGTGCTGCTGTGGGAAGGGAATTTGGGTTCCCAAATTAGTATTTTCAAGTAAGTTATTCCCGATACTGTAGGAATGGTTAGTTGTTGGTTGCAGCTTTTTTTCATTTATTTATTTTTTTAAATGCAGCAAACACCTTTTCTGGATAACTGTGTAGTAAATAAGTGCATCATTCAAGAGAAACAGCAGCAAATTTTTCCCTCTGAGGGTCTTTTTCAGCTTTGATAGACACGCAGATATTTCACTGGTCCCTTTTCTTAGTTAGGCATATACGTGGATGCCTATTTCCAGCCATTATATCCCATGATATTTGTTAAGGGAGAGCCTAGAAACCCTGTAACGCATCGGTAAGCCACTTAAAAGCCCAGGCCACTTTAGAAAAATATTTATGGCATGAGCCTGTTTTCCTCTCCCTGGCATTTTGTCGGAAACCAAATTGGCCGCAAATGGAGTGAGAGGGATGGGGAGCTCAGTGCTGTGTCCTCCTGGAGGAGTTTGACACCGGGTATTTGCCCTCTGTGCCCTCAGGCTTTGGCTTTTTCATTCCTTCCCCCCCCCCCCCCCCATGATCTTCAAAACTGCTGAGATTATAAAATCAAGAGCTAAAGCTAGGCAGGGCTGCAACATACGGCACATTAGAATACCGTCTTAATGTCATTAACAAGCTCATGCAGCCCTCTGCCCCTTGCGGTTTCTTTTTTTTTTTTTTTTTTTTTTTTTGAGGTGCCACCCCTTGACTGCTGGGGTCAGGGTTGGGCCCCTCCCTCCCCGAAGGACCTGGAGGGGCTGGAGCGTGTCCATAGAAGGGCAGGGGAGCTGGGGAGGGGTCTGGAGCCCCAGGCTGCTGGGGAGCGGCTGG
>JADKXX010010543.1:0-46186 GCA_017310255.1 Butorides virescens
TCCAGACCCCTCCCCAGCTCCGCTGCCCTTCTCTGGACACGCTCCAGCCCTTCCAGGTCCTTCCTGCAGTAAGGATTCCTGGTCCCAAAGGGTAGAGAACTAACTTACCAGCATCCATTGTCTTCCTTGAGCTTTCTTACTGCCCTGGTTGTTATCAGGAGTGGGACTACAGGTTTTTTTTGCACGTCTGCTTTGTGATCCCCCCCTCCCCATCCACATTCATCTCTTGGGAGGGATGATTTTACTGTACAAACCCCCCATTTGCAGGGCTAGAGGGGATGGTATCACACTTCCAAAAGCTGCAGAGGGCAGCTCTGGTCAGCTGGGGGGTTCCCTGGGGTGCTGAGCAGCAAGGAGCGAGGGAGCCGTGGCATAAGCTGAAATACAAAGTAGCCCCAGTGCAAGCAAGCTAGCGCTGATCGGGGCTGCTGTGCACGGAAGATCCTACCTGCTTTCTCTGGCATGGTGCCTTCCATGAAGCAAAAACCATCTGTAGGGTTTTGGTTTTGCTTTGCTTATCCAGTCGCACTGAAGTGGAATGTCTGGCAAAACCCTAAAAGCTGTATGTATTGGGGCAAGCTGCACGGTGCTGGGCTTTCTATGGGTAAGTAGAACAGGGTTGATCACACCCCAATGTTTTGGCTACTGCTGAGCAGTGCTCGACAGCATCAAGGCTGGGTTTCCAATATTTCCCCCCCCAGCAGTGGGCTGGAAGGGGGTAAGATCTTGGGCGGGGATGTAGCCAAGACACCCGACCCAAACCAACCAAAGGGATCTTCCATACCATATTATGTCAGCTCAGATATAAAAACTAAGGGAAGAGGAGGGGGGGCATTCGTCTTTTATGACGTTTTGTCTTCTGGAGGAACATGTATACTGAAGCCCTACTTCCCGGGAAGTGGCTGGGCATCGCCTGCTAATGGGAAGTAGGGAATAAAATCTTGTTTTTCCATTTGCTACCACGCATGGCCTTTGCTTTTGCTTTTCTTTATTAAACTGCCTTTATGTCAGGCTCTGGAATGGGCTGCCCAGGGAGGTGGTCGAGTCCCCATCCCTGGAGGTATTTAAAAGAAGGATGGATGAGGTGCTTAGGGACATGGTTTAGTGGTGGGATGGCAGGGTTAGGTTAACGGTTGGACTCGATGATCTTAAAGGTCTTTTCCAACCTAAACGATTCTATGATCTTGACCCACGAGTTTCTTTTCCCATCTCATTCTCTCCCTGCCTGTCCTGCTGAAGAGGGGAGCGATAGAGCGGCGTGGTGGCACCTGGCATCAGCTAAGGTCAAACCACCACCCTGTAATGGCGATTGGGTGTAGATGTGTCGTGAACTGGGGGCACGGTATAAATGAGACGTTACCTCCTGGTTTTCCAGGCACGGCCGCCTGTATGGCATGGGCGGAATAATCGTGCGGCATCGGGGCCGCTGCAGGGGGGGCGTTCCCTGCCTCGTGCTGAATTAGGGTGGCGGGGCTCCTTGCTTTTATATTTAGATACGTGCACCGTAAATCCCAAAGTATTCCTGTTTTCTGCTGAGATGACAAATGGCTGAACTATGTTTGGAAACTTGCGTTTGTGGAACTTAAATAGGCTTTAAAATCAAATTAGGCAAATGGTGCATCTTCGTAAAGTGGATGCTCGTAAGTTGGTTTTGTTTATGTTGGTAAATTACTAATTGAAATGAATGACAATGAAATGCATCACGTGAAACGCCATCTCTGCCCTGTAGTCTTTTCCATCAGTTTGATCATTGTCACTGGTTTTTATAGCTTCTGAGAAGACTCGTTTTACCCACGATATTAATCCTGTAAGGAATTTAAATTCAGGTGGGGAGTGCGTGTGCATGTTGGCGGGGGTGAAGCGTGGTCGGAAGCCACGCTAAGGTGTGCTCAGCTGAGGAGGAAAAGCCGCCGGGTGACATGAATGAACTTTTTAATGCTTTTTCCCTTTTTCCCTCCTAGGTTGGTACAGAGGTTATACACTACGAAAAAAATCCAAGAAGGTAAGCGTTGCCAGAGCGGCGTGCTTGTTTTTCTCTTGGACAGAGATGCTTTATGGTGTTGGGTGTGTTGCTATAACGGGAGATCTCTGGCACGTACTGTGTTACTGCATGGGAGTGATTCACCGCGTGTCCACGGCTCTCTAACAACTGCTGGTGTTTGCTCTCAACCTGGAGCAAATGTGGATTCTTCAAGTTAATTGAAACTTATCGAGCAAGGCCTGAAAGCTGAGCTGCAATTGAATTTTTGCAATTTAAGGGTGTATGTCTATACAGTCGCTATAGATAGGTTGATGTGCATCACCTTGTCTTCTGCGGTAAGTGGTGTCCCAGAGCCTCTGCCTCAGTAAAAAGTTCAGAACTTCACGTTCCACTTGAGCCGTTTAGAGGCCGACACTTTGCCTCGCTGTCTGTTAAATAACATATTGCTCGTAAAACGCAGTCGCATCTTGGAAAGCGATACCGAGGGCTGCGTGGTGATTTTCAGTCGTTCGGTGCGAGAGGGGGAGCGATCTTCTGCAGGGTAATTTGGCCTGGTTGTTAGGCTTCCAGCGTGCATGAGGGGCTGCTGTTTACGGCAGCCTTTCTGAAATAAAAAGAAAGGAAGCGGCACAAATACAGCTTATAACATTGCGTTTTATATTTTTAGCATTTTACTTTATAGTAGTAATTAACCAGACTTAAATGACTTTTGGTTTTGCTTCTTTTGTTTTGCTTCAAGTAAAACATTTAAAACGTAATGTTTGCCTGCAGAGGTGCATTTGGAGTTGCGTCTGCACGTCTAAAAGCACAGAGCTGGGTTGTGTGGCTCGTCCCACCCATTTCCTAACCAGGCCTGTTCTATGGCTTTTCTATTCTCGTTTTGGTATTTTCTTTTTTTGGAAATACACAAAATTTCTTACGAACTATATTTCACGACCATGCCTTGTACAGCCTAAGAAGCAATTACATATTTTTCTTGGCTTAAATGAATTCCACGTGTTGCTGCATTTGTCTGACTGCTGCTAAATGTAGTGAATTTTTTTTTTTCTTTTACCAGAATTAAAAGACACGCTCCTTGCCCCCCCGCCCCCCTCCACCAGCTCCAGTTTCTGTAGCTTTCTGAGAATTTGTTTTTAGATTTAGATGATTAGAAAACTGAACTACTACCTCAAAGGTTGAGGTGGTGGAACTTGATTTTTCTCAGCTTAACTTGAGTTATTTTTTAATATGAGCTTACACTATTTTGAGACTGCATATCTGGAATCTTGAGGTTAGTTTAGAATACCTTTTTTCAGAAAAGCAGTGCTGTTGTTTGCCAGTACTGACTGTTGCAGAGGTTTTTGGCTTGTAGCCCTAAGGATGGGTTGGTGGTGGAAGACTCCGTGTTACCTGTAGTCCGTGCACTATCGGTTGCAATGCAGGGTGCGTGCGTTCTGCGCGTGCCCGTTTATTTCACGGCGAGGCAGCCTGATATACTGCCCATCCTCATGTGGCGTTTATTTTAATGGGAAGCCTGGAAACACTGGAGAAAACACTTTGGGAACAGAGGCGATGTCTTACAGCAGGGTAAGAAAGCTTGGTTAGATGTGAGGAGAAGCAAGCAGCCGACCTGGATCATGGGCAAAAACGTCATTTTGGAGTAGATCTGCGTAAAATCATCTGTCTTTCACACTTCTAAAAGGAAATCTGTCTTAATTTGCATCTGTATATAATCATCCTGACCTGGAGAATCGTGGTGAACTGTACCTTGAACTGGGGGGGGGTGTAGGGTGTCTCTGCTGGTTTCTTCAATATTGTGAAGATAGGTTTAAAACCCCAGAGTCTGTGTTTGCTAAGGTTACAATAACACCTCCGTGAAATGCAATACAAAATGTAAATGTACATTGAAAAAACCCCAAAACACCACAAAACAACTACTCTAATGCTTAAGAGGATGTGAATGGCTCTGCAGACCTGGCAATGTGTCTTGGCATATTTTTTTATGCAATAGGTACGATGTGTTGTGTGCAACTGATTACTTAAAACATTTTTTCTTCTCCCTCCCTCTCAAAGGGCATATTTCCTGCCTCCTATATACATCTTAAGGAAGCAATAGTTGAAGGCAAGGGGTAAGTTGGTTTGAAAATAATGAAAATCCATTTTCTTATTGGTATTGATACAATTTTGGTGTATTATCAGCTAACTTACACTTGTTTCTAGTTAGTTAAGGAGCCGATGGTGAAAATGTGTGTGCTTTCTTTTTTAAGAATATTTTAAATAGGTAGTTCACCGCAAGTTTGGAGGCGCTGTCATCAGCAGCGCTTCTGGCTAGTGCTGTCCTGAGCTGCTTCGTCGTACGGTTGAGCTAAAGCATAACCTACTCTGTATTAATGTAAATGTTTCAGAAGAATTAATAATTTACCATTTCTCTTCATAACTTTTATTACTCTCTCGACTAATAATTATCTAGATTAACTTCTTCTACTCCCTGCCCCATGCTTTAGGTCTAATTTCAGTTTTCCCAACTTCTTTTATCTTCCAGCCTTTGAGTCCTAGGGCTTCTGCCTGGTATATTAAAAGAGGCCTTTGGTACGAGACACCTTTCTTTTATGCAGATGAAATTCAAGCAATTTCTTAATTCCCTCTTCAGTTAATCTTGTAGACTGGACTACTCATTGAAAGCTGTTAGCTGGGCATCGATTTCTGCCTTACCGAGCAGTTCTGTCGAATTGTTGATTTTGTGATTCTCCGTCATCCCTGTGCGATGCTAGATAGTTTGGGCTGGTTTTTGTTATTTAATAGCTGTTAAATTCCAGATCTTTATATATCAAATCAACATTGCTGGACATGCATGTAAAAGTTCCTGACATTGATACAAAAGTTTAGTTAAAAAACCAAGAAAAAAAAAAAACCCCAACCAAATCCCAGAAGAAAATGTGAAGTGAAACTAATAAATAATTAGCCAGGTATGAAATGGAGTGAAACAGGATTAAAATATTTTATTCCTTTGTGCCTGATTTATTTTTATACACTGTTAAATATGTAAATGATAAAACTACTAAACATGAGATTGCTGCATAATGACATCTTTCTTGCTGATTACAAAACTGCCTTTAAGTACCCTACTTCTGAAATATTAAAAGATCTAGCTGTTGTTTCTTACTTTCACGGCACATAATTTTAAAACAAGTCATACAGAAACTTCATGGTAATGACTTGCTCTTTGCAAGGCTGGTGTTTGGAAAAACAATTACGCGTTAATACCCTGGCGTTGCAGGTTGTGCCTATATGGCTTTCGTCTTTGATGCTTCTTCCAAAATTAGTATCTCCATAATAAACGGTGTGGTGAGGTATGTACTGGTATCGTTACCTTGTGAGCATAGAAACAGGGAGAATTAAAGAAAAAGAAGCGTAGTCTCAGCCCACCAAAGTACCCTTTGTGCCACGGGATGTACTCGTGTACGCTGCTGCTTCTGTATGTGATGGTAGGTTCTTTGTTAACTTACAAATTTGCAGTATGTGACGTTATTTTCAATCCTGTCGTTATTGAATCGGTTTTGGAAATGAACAGTTCCTTCTTAGAAATGAAGAAAGCTACTACTTAATTCAACCTTTTTTTCTCTTCCTCTTAAGACAACATGAAACGGTCATCCCCAATGAGCTCCCCTTGATTCAGGAGGTCACCACCACGCTGCGGGAATGGTCTATCATATGGCGGCAGTTATACGTTGTAAGTATCAGCTTAGGAGAACGTTTACAATACTGTACAGTCTGTGAAAAGGGTGATGCTATGAAGGTACAGCGAGAAGTATGGAGGAACTATTCATGGAATTCCGCTTCTAAAGGCTACTTTTAATGCTGCAAAGCTATTTAGCATCTTCTGTGTTAAGGCGCAAATCTCAGTAGTGTTTCTTTTGTGTGTTTTCTCAAATACTGTGCATTTCTTGTGCAGAATCAGGTTTTTACAGAGCGTTACCTTGATCTAGCCACAAATTCTTGTGCTGTTACGACCCCTTTTTCATGGGGCACTAGTATACAGAATACAGTGGATTTTTAAGATATGTATTAGTTTTTTCCAAATCTGTAGACAATTATGTTAAAGAAATTAAGAAAATGGTTTTGAGGGCAGTTCTTAAGGCTGTTGATCTATGTTATAAGAAAATTGAATATTGAGTGTCGAATTAGTGGGTGTAAACTTAAATCTTGAAAAAATCATCAGTGTACGCCTGTAACCTCTCAGTATTCTTGTACTGGTTGTGCCCAGTTTATCCTGATCTTAAGTTACATGCCTGATTATTTTCATACACTTAAGTTCCAAGCAAATAAGAATATATTCTTAGAAGTGTGTAGTAATAAGCATTTGCATTGATAATCTCTCAGATGGGATAATAGAAAAATACAGTAGCCATGCAACCACACATATTAACGTGCTCCTAAGTAAGGTCTAAAGAGTGTTCAAATGTACACTTAAAAATGCAGTTCCAATATAAAGCAACAATGTGTTTTAGGGTACCCTAGCTCAAGACTTCTCATCCTCTTGTCTAAGGTCACTGTAACAAGACAACAGGAACCTGAAAGTCTTATATTTAAAGTAGGGCTTAATGCACAGTCTCTGTTTCTTATAAATACGTTTGAAATGCTCTATCATAAAAGTGCAAGCTGTGTAATGACAATGCTAACTGGAAACAAAGATGTTTGTGTTCCCTAGTGTGGATTTTAATCACACCCATGAAAATAAAGATTAAAAATACAGTATGCTGGAAGTGATGCAGTGGTGCAGTAGATGAGATGAAGGCTAATGCGCTATATGAAGAGAAACATTATATGTTAAAGAGAGAGCTTGAGCATGATGTGATACTGGAGAGGTCATGTGTTGAGGAGCAAGGAAGAAGTGGACAGGCAGAAGCAAACTGGGAGCAGAATCTGAAGAGGGCACTGAGAAGATCTTTGCCCTTGGTTCCACTGCTGCGTGCTGCTGAGGAGAGCAAGGGTTACGTTTTGACCCCGATGTCTTTTTGCGGGGATTATCCCGAGTATGAAATCTGATACTGTTTAATGTCAGAGAATTACCACTTGCAGGACCACACAAGACTGGCGGTGCATGTAGAATAAGAAAGGAGGAATAGCAAGAGACAGTGTTAGAAGTTTTCCTGCCAAGACTTGTGTGTGCTTTTTGTAGCAGTAACTTAGGAAATGATAAAATTCTCCTGGTGTGGGAATCACTTGTTCTAACCGTTAATGTTTAACATCTCATTTGTCATGCATTTACTTCCATGAAGACACATGGACAGCTGAACAATACTGCAGTGCTTTGCTAAGAACTTTGAGTTCAAGGGCAGGCAAGGTGTGACGCTACCAGTGCCCTCAGTTTTGGGGGCAGAAAGGGTTCCAGGGCCTGTTACAGCTTTAGTCTGAGCAGGTAGATCACTTAATGAGTTTGTTTATAGTTGGTGTGTCAAGGATATCTGCTGGATTAATTGCATGTTGTCAACTGCCATAAAGAACATTAGTGCACTGGGATTGCCTTTTCAAGGGAAATCTGGTTTACTGGAGGTAGCTGGTTTCAAACTGGTCAATCTGCAGGCTGGGGAGATATTCCATGTTGTCCACATCTTGCATATCGAAAGTCATTAAATGACTGATGATCAGTTTTTCATTTCTGCTTGCAGTTTTATTTGCAGATAGCAGAGGATGTGGCATGTTCTTCATCTCTCTAGTTTATGATTGCCTGCAGCATCGAAAATCATGAACCTCTTTCCCATTTGGATTTGTCTGTATTTAGCTTCCAGCCATATGTGCCTGTTGTGTCTTTCTCTGCTACATTAAAGAGCTTTTAATAACGGGTATTTTCTCTCTGTGAAGGTTCTCGCACTATAATCAAGTCAGCTTTTTGATAATCTGAACAGACTGAAGTCTTCACAGTTTAGATTTTTTTTTTTCCCCCCAAGTCTTTGAGTCATTATATTCTTCTCCTGCACCTTCTGCAGTTTTTCATTGTCTTTTATATGTAGTGGAGAATTTTATTTTAATTATTTAATTGTTCCAGTTGTTTTCAGTCTAATAAGGCCTGGGTGTAGCCTGAGTGAAAAACAGCTACGTGGAGCCTGAGTAATTAATTGATGTAGGGTGTTTAGAAAGACCTGTTCTTTTTAAGAGTGCATTGAACTAATGGCTTAGATTTTGAGGGTTGCAAAGACGGTAAGAGAGACTGTTTCTGGGTAAGATCAAAGCATTCAGGGCCTCTGCGTTGTCTTTGTCTTGACGTTATCTTTCGCGATAAAAATAAAGGCAGTCATTCTGCAACTTCAGTTTTGCATCGTATTGTTTGTTTGCGCTAAAATTGCTGTGTATATGCGCTGTCCACAGTGTAAACCAACCTGTCAAATCCTGTTTTGTGGTTCAAGATCTGATCTTTTGTCTCTGAATGCACATGTGTATGGGCACGCATATAGACAACACTCTGGAAGAGGTTTCTTCCATAGAGAAAACACTCTGGAAAAGAGGTTTCTTCTATTGTAAGCCTGGAACTTTGTCTTCCCGTGTCCTAGTTTAGCTGAGTGTTGCCTAGAAAAGTTGGTGTATGCTGCTGGCACTATTTAATATCCATAGTTCCAGCCTTTATGAACAATTCAGGTATTTAACTTCCTATAAGGTTGAGTGCTTTCCTGGTTTTCCACTTTCCTTCAGACATTAGCTGTGGACTCATAAGGTAGCGGTGTGCTTGGCTTTACAACTCCTCGGTGTGCAAAGTGTTGCTCTGAAGACGTAACTACGGGGGGGAAGAGGGTTCTCTAATGTGCTGCAGATGGAGTGCTCCAGAACTTGAGCTTCTTGCTGTTAAAATGCATCGGTTTTAGTCCCGGTCCACTTGGTGTAGAGGGTCACTGAATAAAGTTACTCTCAACCAAGAAAAGAATATCCTTCCCTTGAATGCCTGTTCTGAATACAGTATGAGCCGGGTTTTAAGGTAACATAAACACACGCGTTGATGCTTATTTAGATACCTAAAGCAGCGTGTAAGGATCTTTGTATGCAGTGTTCTGTGCTATAGAAAGTTAGACTCCTGTTGTAGAGCTAACTGTAGACTCTTACCCTTTTGAGTTTGTATTTTATAACTGCAATTTATTACATGTATTTAAAAGATGCTCAGTAGACTTCAAAACTAACATCTACCCATCTCTTTCCTCCAAACAGCAAGATAATAGGGAAATGTTTCGCAGTGTACGGCACATGATATATGATCTTATCGAGTGGAGATCTCAAATACTGTCTGGGACCCTGCCCCAAGATGAGCTCAAAGAACTGAAAAAGAAAGTGACTGCCAAAATTGATTATGGCAACAGGTTTGTGAACAATATTTTCCAACTGTTTATGCCTAAAACCAAACCGGCTTGTGTAATAGACGTTAGCTGTCAACGGCTTCTTGCCAGATTCTTTTATTCCCGTATTTATGGGGATGTAATAGTAGTGTATTAACAGTCCTGCTGTAGAAAGACAAAAAATGAAGTTGATAGCATCTTTACAGTATGGTATGAATTATAATATGTAAAGTGGAATCCATATGTAACTCTCGCTCGCTTGATGATGATGATAGCAATTTGGTACTGGTATGAAGTTGTAATTTTTAAGGTCAATTGAAAAGTGCAAGTATTGCCTCCATGCAAAATATAATTTAAACTCTGCTTGCTTCTGCAGCATAAACAGTTGTTGCCTTCTCAACACCACCAGCTGCGTGTGCCCTGAAGTGACTTAGTTGTAATGTGATGCTGAAGGATTTGGCTCAGAAGCATCGTTTAGCTCATTGTTCCTCTACTTATATAGTACCCAGCTTGTACCAGAAGATTAACAGACAGATTTAATAAAAGAAAGTATCTATTTAACAGAAGAGAATGGAAATTGTGAAGGAAATATTTACCAAAAAAAAAGGCAGCAGTATAGGTTGATTATGTTAGATGTGTTTGTAATTCAGACATACTAACTCTCCGAACAGTGGTCTGGATTTAAGCAAAATTCTTTTAAATACAAGTTTCAGGCTAAAAGTTGTCTATACAGTGATGACATTCCATTTTGATTGAAAACAAGAAATTGTATCTTACACTTCAATCAGGAAATTATTTGAAGCAGTGCTTCGAATACCGAGAGGCAGCGTCCTAGGACTGCACACCTGGGGACTGAAAAAGTTTCCAGCAAGCCAGTCTTTAAATCCCTTGTGATGAAAATAACTCATCAGACTTCAGCTATTTATGTTTTATTCCATAGGAGCTGCCAAATATGCTGTATTTCTGTTCATGCACTTTACCAGCAAAAAGCTGTGATTTTTTTTTTTTAAAAAAAAATATTAAAAAATCATCAGTAACTGCATTCAGTCAATAATTATCATTTATAATCCAAGATATGGACTGTTGTACCTCAGTAGACAATTAACCAGATGTTGGTGGTGTTATTTGTTTGGCTACCGTATTTTACCATCTGGCCAAGGAGTTGGTTAAAGGTAGTCTGAATAACCTCCAGATGCTCGGCGTTCACATACAATGGAACATCTTGTGCTGTGCTTTATATTCATAATATTCTGATGGACTAATTAAGGGATCAGAAC
Organism: Butorides virescens; assembly: GCA_017310255.1. Classification (NCBI taxonomy): domain Eukaryota; kingdom Metazoa; phylum Chordata; class Aves; order Pelecaniformes; family Ardeidae; genus Butorides; species Butorides virescens. Next base: position 10,557 of record JADKXX010010543.1, read on the forward strand.
GCTGTCTGTGGTGTACAGGGGGGGAGTGAATTTGAACTTCTGAGTGAATACTCACAACTGAAAGATGCCATATGTTTCTAATGTAGTCATACATTGACTTTTCTCTAAAATAAGCATGAATGATGATTTTAATATCCAGACAGAATGAATTCATTATGTATTTTATAAATGTTTGCTGATCTAATAATATCCTAACTTTTCCGGTTTTGCAAAATACTGTTTTGTAAATAAGATTTTTCCTATAGATAAAGACAACAATTTCACTGCATGTTGTCAAAATAACTGAGGAACTAAAAATGGTCGTAGGAATCTGTATGTTTAATGTTCTTCTGGAATTGGGTCAGGTAATTTTGTTGTGAAAACACATTTTTTTTTTTTTTTGTTCAGTTGCAAAAATCTGTAACTGGGACACTTTGGAAAAAATTTTTCAATTTTTTTCCAAGCATCATTTGCAAGTTAAAGGATAAAACAAAGAAATTGTATCAAAGGAGTGTTTGCTTCTAGTTATTTGACAGTCTGTGCAAACATTCTTGTCCCGTTAGTGTGTCGTAGGCTGGGTGATTAGTCTTCCTCTGAATTTCTGAGTTACCTTTTCCTCTGGTCTGGGCGTGTGTCTCTTACAGGAGATCTCTCCTTTTGCTCATCCAGGGCTGGTGGTTCCGATATGAGTGGCCAGTGGCTGTATCTCCTGCTGGCCAGGAAGCGGTAGTAGGGAGGAACAAGACCATTTTGGATACTTTTCTGTTTGGTTTCAATGATGAAACCGTTTTCTCACTAGAAAATTCATCTGGGAGCTTGGTGGTCCAGGGATGCTTAAGAGAGTTTCGCGATGCCTAGGTCCGGTTACAGAGCAGAGCTTCGGAGGTGTGGCTTAATAAGATGCTGCCTGCCCTCTGCCGCTTGAGTGGTCTTCATCCACCTTTGAATTAATGCAGTGCAATTAACTGGGGGGGTTTCTGGATTGACCCCGCTCAAGGCTTTGTTTCAAACCTCCAGGTTTCCCTCTTGTAAGGGAGTGAGTCGCTAAGGGAGCGTGCCTTCGTCTGCCACGGCTCCTGCTCTTCTTTTCGTGTGATTGCGGGTCATGTCCAAAGGGGACTTACTCTCAGATAAACCGCCAACCTCTGTGTGGCTTATCAGACTCTGCAAGTTTGATTTAAACTCACTGATCAAACATATTTCAAAACCAAAGTTACAGCAGCTCCATCACAAGAGGTGGCTACGGAGTTAGAGGAAGAAAATCGGGAGAAGATGGGTAGAGAAATGCGGATTAGTCTAGTCCTGATTTTTTTGTTTTTATCCTTGGGTCTGCTGCCAGTACTGTGCTAATGTGGAAAAACGTGAAAGGTCTTTTCCCAAGACTGGATTTGATTATGGCAGAAACCTTCCTCTCTGCAGAACGTAATCATGGGCGTTAACACCCTGCTGACAGAAATCTGCCTTCTGCTTTAAATAAAGGGAAGCCACTTATGCCACCTTCTACCTCCTAGGTTTTTGCTGAAACAGGAATATGCCTGCTTTGGAGGAGAACGTGGAGTGGGATGGAATGAACTGACCTGATTTGCACGTGGTGTGACTGTAGTGGTTATTTTTCAGTCAGATGAATCAGAGGAGGAGGCAAAGTCTCTTGCAAATTTAGTTGTTTAAGAAATTACTTCCCCAGCTGCTCCGCTGCCTCATTTATGTTGGTTCTTTCTGTGTTGGGGGAAAAAAGGGACTTCCAGCCAGGGATGGTTATCTCCCACGTTGGTGACATGTTAAATTGTTTTATTATGTAACAAATATATTTTTTTTTTTTTCCTACCATATGTCAGGTTTGCATGACTTAATTTTAAACTCTCAGCAGGTGTTTTTTAAGCATTTATTTGAGCACTGTTAATTCACAAGCATATTGCTTTGTTTGTTTAGAATTCTTGATTTAGATCTGGTGGTTAGAGATGAAGACGGCAATATTTTGGACCCAGAGCAGACCAGCACGATTAGCCTTTTCAGAGCACATGAAATAGCTTCCAAGCAAGTTGAAGAGAGGCTACAGGAGGAAAAAGTAAGATGTGCTGTGCACTGTAGCTTTTCCTTTTGACACATAAGGCCGTAAACTAACTAGGTGACTGTTATTTTTAGCATTGGTAACAGAGAATTTGTTATGTTTATGAAGAATTACCAGGTTTAAATATTTACATCTTGGCCTGTTTAATTTTCTGATCAATCCTTTAAAGGGTTTAGTAGAATTCATGATTGAGACCTGTATCAATAAGTCAGCTACATTTGTAGGTTAATATCAGAGATGCATATGTAGCAGGTTTGTATGTTAGGTTGTCACAAGAGTTTATTTTTGAGAATCAAGTAGAATAATGTCCTTATTATGTTTGTATGATTTCTGTTCACCAGTCCTGAAAATGTGTTTGTCGAAATACAGGAGGCAAATTTAAAGACATTCATAGACTTGGCACTCTGTACCTGTCAGAAAAACATCAGACAAAGCAAAGAACAAAGTTCCTTTTTTTGGTCAGCTATATTTGGGGCTCTATCTTTTCCTCCCATTTGTTTAACACTCTTTTTAATAAGTGAAGGCATCTCTTTTTCTTTTTTTTTTCCTTTCCCTTTCCCCTTATGGTGTGGCACTTCAAGACAGATCCAGAAAATGCAATCTGTTGTAAATCCTAATATAAACAAAGATCACAGGAGTAGCTGCTCAACAGGAAACCCCTCTTCTTCTGTCTGAAAGTTTTAGGAAAGTTTTATAGCTGCTGGATATTCGTTGGGCTAAGATAAACTTAAGTTTCTTCTGTTCTTGAATTGCAGTCTCAGAAACAGAATATCGATATCAACAGACAAGCCAAGTTTGCTGCCACTCCTTCATTTGCTTTATTTGTAAATTTAAAAAATGTAGTCTGTAAAATAGGAGAAGATGCTGAAGTCCTGATGTCTCTGTATGATCCACTGGAATCAAAATTTATCAGGTTAGTGTACTCCCAGGCGTACTCCCTAATCCATCCTTACTCAGTTACAGTAGCAGGATGAGAGGGCTTATGAAAACTGCTGTCAAAGGCGTAGGAAAGGGCCATCTGGGAAGGCACAGTGCAGCAGCACTTGGCCGTCGTGTTCAGCACCGCATCAGGCAAGTTTCTGCACCTTGGGTAGGTTTTGGGGTTGTGCTTTTCCTCGTCGCGCTGTGCAGAGCTTAAATGAGATGTGAACACACCTGCAAGGCCGTGCGCCCTCGCTTAGCGGCAGCCTTGGCACTAATCTCAGAGTTTGGGTTCTGCATGCCTTGCTTCCTTTAAGAAACTCTTCCCCTTTGTGGCTGAGGAGTTGCTTTCTTTTTATCCGTGGGGGAAATGCCACACAAAGGGGAAATGCCAGCTCTCCGCGAAGTAAAGAATAATTTGTTTAGGATAAGTAGATTGGGTTTAATATAGTCTTCTGTAAATTCTGAAGTTCGTTTTAAATACTTACGTTAAAGGAAGCCGTTTAAACAAAAAGTCCTCAAAATATTGTTCTTCCAGTGAAAACTACTTGGTGCGATGGTCAAGCTGTGGACTCCCAAAAGATATAGACAGACTGCATAACCTTCGAGCAGTATTCACCGTAAGTGCATGGGCTTGGTTCAGCTGGCAAACTTTAAACCACTTGTTTCATAGTTTGTGAATAATTGAGGAATCTAATGGTCTGTGTGCAAAGTGTGGAGTTACCTTTGCAGGTAATGATCCTGGTGAAGGCTCACATGAGATATTTCTCGTAAGTGGCTACTAAAAAATTCTTAACATGTGGCTAAAACCAAAGTTGATCTTTGAAGTTTTAAATTACTAGAAGTGATTTGGCCTCCTGGGCAATTAATTTACACAGAAGTCAAGATGTTTAAGTACTGTTACAAAACCTCCTTTACTCTGAGAACAGTTTGCTCTGGTGCTAGAGGCTAGCATGGCAAAGGCAAATTCTAAGCAGCAAACCTTCTGCCTGCAAAAATGGAACTTGAATTTCAATTATTATAAAGTAATCTGAAGAAATTACTATTTCTAGGACCTGGGCAGCAAAGACCTGAAAAGAGAGAAAATCAGTTTTGTCTGTCAGATTGTACGAGTGGGCAGAATGGAGCTGAGGGACAACAACACGAGAAAACTAACCTCTGGGCTGCGGCGACCTTTTGGAGTAGCAGGTAACTCTGTGGGTTGTATCTGTTTCTATCACATTATGAGTCCAGCTCTGGAGCTCTCAGCCCAAGGAGGACATGGACCTGTTGGAGCGGGGCCAGAGGAGGGCTACTAAAATGCTCCGAGGGCTGGAGCCCCTCTGCTCTGGGGCCAGGCTGGGAGAGTTGGGGGTGTTCAGCCTGGAGAAGAGGAGGCTGCGGGCAGAGCTGAGTGCGGCCGGTCAGGGCTTCAAGGGGGCCCAGAGGAAAGGGGGGGACAAGCTTTTTAGCAGGGCCAGCTGGGACAGGACAAGGGGGGATGGCTTTAAACTGAAGCAGGGCAGGTTTAGACTGGTTCTAAGGCAGAAATTCTTTGCAGTGAGGGTGGTGAAACCCTGGCAGGGGTTGCCCAGAGAGGGGGTGGAGGCCCCATCCCTGGGACCATTCGAGGCCAGGTTGGAGGGGGCTGTGAGCAACCTGATGTGGTTCAAGGTGTCCCTGCTCCTGCAGGGGGGTTGGGCTGGGGGACCTCTGGGGGTCCCTTCCAACCCAAACCATTCTATGGTTCTGTCTTCTTGCACAGAAAGTTGGGTGTGGGAAACTTGCATGGGCTTGTATAAACCCTGCATTGTTCCCAGGCTCAGGTTAATCCGACTGATTGCTGTGTTGTAGAGTTCACTGTGGCTTTCAGGACTCGCGTGTAGCTAGAGATGCTAAAAGTTATTTGCAACACGATGTTATTCTATAGGAAAACTCTGAAATTGCACAGCTGAGAACTCCATCCCTCTTCTGAGTCACCACTGCTTCCAGTCCCCCAGGGTATCCCCTCAGCACCCCTCTTCCCATGTTGACCACTTATTCAGTACACTTTGCTTTTGTTTTCAGTGATGGACGTTACTGACATAATCAACGGAAAAGTTGACGATGAGGACAAACAGCACTTCATACCATTTCAACCGTAAGTAGGGAATAGCTGAAAGAATAAGCAGAAGTGAAAGAATTAAGATTTTAACTTTCATTTAAAAAAAAAAAAAAGAAAAAAAAATATTGGAAGATGTGTTCCGTAGCTATTCTGGAGTTAATTTATTTCAGTGTGATGTTTTATCTTGGGTAGTACTTACTAATGTTTGTTCTTGATAATTTCCTGTTGCTTATAATAGTGATAGCCCCAGAATCCTTTTTTTTAAGTCTTGAGCTTAAAGCATGCATTCCCAGTTTTGCAGTCTTGTTTACTTTTTTTTTTAAAGATGCCAGAGTGATAAAGTGTAAGAGGTGAAATGCCTAAAATAAGTACGTTGCTGGTTTAGCTCTGTCTGAGATTGAGGAAGACCAGCAGTGTTACCAACGTTCACTGCAGGTGACTTTTGTGAAATTAGTAAACGATACCATTTTTCTTTTTCTTGGTAGCAGATAGAATTGCGTAGCAGGGACCACAGTAATTGGAGTACAAACAAAAGTTGAGAATGCGAAGGATGGTTTGATATACCTCCTGCAATGTCTTCTCATAATTCGACTTCAGCGTGTCAGACTTTTACCAGAAACCTTAGGTATTTTGGTTGGATGGTGAGGGAGAGGATGTTTCTGCTGCACATACCACTTGTAGCTGGTTCACAGAATCAAGCGTGGACGTGGTCTTACTTTTGGCCATCTAAAACTGCAAACCTTTCCATGCTGACTCTAGGGTTGCTGACATGGAGTTTGACAGGTACTATTTTACAGTAATTAAATTAGCTAATAGCAAATATGGGGTTGGTGTCCTTTAAAGTATGGACGTGTATGAATTGAATGTAATATCAAAGATCAGTTTTGACTTCAAGCCACAAGATCATATTGAGAAACACAGATTTAATAGCCTGAATTTTTGTGAATTTGTAGATGCGTGCGGAGAAAGCAGTAAAAGCTTATTAACAAAGAGAATGTGTGGCAAATACTCCGTTCCATCCATAGTTCGTAAGGTGTTTTTTTTTTTTTTTATTCCATGAAGTGGGCAAAGGTAGAAGGGATAAGTCAAATAAATGTGCTTAAAGTATGGATGCTTAGTTTTCCCATTGTGTGAAACGTCCGACTGCCATCTGTTCAAAAGGGCAAAACATAGTTATGTTACTGAAACTTCTTGATTAATATACTAACGGATATTCAGGGGGGGTTTAGTAATAATATTTTGAAAAAAGCTTGAAGTAATGTAATCTCAAATTAACTTTATTTGGGAAAATAGGCTTAATGCAGGGAAGCCCCAGGGGTTTGAAGGTGCAGGGCTGTCGAGAAGATCGCAAGGCCTGCAGGTGCTGTAGGGAGCTGGGTGGGTGTCCGCTGGCCGCGTGTCCAAAACGGTTTCGTTGTATGCAGCAGTGCCACTGGGGCGGTGTAGGGGGTGTTAACGTCAAAATCGGAAGTACAATTCCATTTTTCAAGGAAAACAGAGGTTTTAGGGAAGAGTGTGTTCGTATGTTTCTTGTGTGGTAAATAATAGCAAGCTTATTTTTTAGTGAGTGTAGGAAGTATGCAATGAGAATGAATCTTTGTGTATTAAAGTGGATACTAATGGAACATCTAGTTTTCTGCTCCATTAACACTGATTTATTTTTTCTGTATATATAAATCAGCTTTTTGAAAAGATGTACAACGATTTTTTTTTTTTTCTGCACTAAATTAAAACATTCTTCTGAAAAAGTATATTCCAAAGAATATGAACCATGTAAAAGCACGCAATGAATACTGGTGTCATTATTTCCGACATAGACTTAGGCTGTATATATGAGCCACATTTTTCTTCTCATTCCATGCCTTGCTTCTCTTGTACCACATGCAATTCTGTTTTCATATCTTTGTTTGTTTGTATTCATTCGCTAGCCACCAACACAATGGCTGTCAAAAGCACTTGGCAAGATTACTTAGATGATACTTAATGCTGCTGTTTATTTAGAGTTTCCATCTTTTTATTTATTCATCAAGTTTAACAGAATGTTTGGATTATCTGCTTTTCTTCTCCTATGCCATTTCTGTGAGATTTACGGTAGCTTATCCTGCAGACGGTGTGCACTGCTGCTTAACCTATAGCACAGCAGAAGTGACCCTGGAGGTGTTGCAGGGCCCGTCTGCTATATATATATATATATATATATTAAAGAGAAAACTGCCTGTATAGGTTTTCACTGCTTAACAGGGGATTCTCAGGTGGGAGACATCCTTCCTATCCTCACGAAGCATTACTGGGGCCTGTGCACGCATGTCCCCGAGGGGAGAAGTAACAACGCGAGCGTGCTGTACTTCTCTGGTAGATCAGCATTCTTCTGATTAATGATCTTCCTCTGTCTTTCTTGTTACCTTTCCTGTCCTTTGTCTTGCGTTGACTAATAAATACTCTTTGTCACAACTATGATATGATCTTTTTGTGTTCCCTTGTTACTGTGACTTCTGGTTTTCTGTGACCCTTTGTTTCCTGGTGTTGGTCGTCATGTGCATCCTCCAGGCTAGCGTTGGATGACGCCATTCGACACAAGCAGCTGAACATATCATCCCGTTTTTCACCCAGGGTGGCAGGGGAGAATGATTTCCTTCAGACTGTTATAAACAAAGTGATTGCAGCTAAAGAAGTTAACCACAAGGGTCAGGGTATGTACTGTTCTTTATATACACTGGTGTACCTAAAACTGCTCTTTGCTTGATTTGCAACATGTGATGGTTTTAATCAAGGGTGCATAATATCACCTTCACTTGTTCGCTGCCGTTTGGTAACAGCAAATGCATTTGCACGCTTTGTTCCCCCTCTTCCCCATCCTCCAGGGCTGATCTAGTTAGCAGTGTCCCTACTTACTGCAGGGGGGTTGGACTCGATGACCTCTAGGGGTCCCTTCCAACCCAAAACATTCTATGATTCTATGATTCCGCCATTTCCCCGCCAGCCCTGCACCTTTCCCCCCTGGCCCCGTGTTAACTCCACGGGTTGCCTGTCCTTTCTCCGCATGGTCCATCGCTTGGGCATCTTTCCATTTCTGTACGGGAAACGGTGACTCAAGGAGTTGCCTCTTGTGCCCTTGAGCTTTGGCCCTCCTCACGTTGAAGGAAGAAATATTCTCTTCCTTCGCCTTATTTTTCTGCTTCGCAGCTGCGCTCGCAGCATTTGGCTCCCTCTCGAGAAGACCAGGGCACTGCACCCACCTGAGCTGGGAGGTGGTAAGGTTGGAGCCAGAGCAAGGCAGCCCCCTGATACCTTGTCCTACGGGCAGCTCGTGGCACTGTTAGTAACTCAGCATGCTCTGCTGATGGGAAGCTGGGTCTGCTTCCAAAGTCTGGGGTGTTGGTGTTTTTTTTTTTTTTTTTTCTTATTTTTAAATACAAGACTTCACGATCATAATTTGTCTACCAGTTAAAAAGTGAGTTATGTGGTGGCTCAGTTATTACTGTGCTAACTTCAATGTTTTTATGGGGGGTGTGTGTCTGGGTTAGTTTACTATTAGGCAGGATAATGCAGCTTCCACCTGGCACAATGTATGTGTATATCTGTATCCCCTGTAAGGGGTATCTGAACAAAAGACCCAAGGAAAATTATTTTTTTTTTGTCTGTGTTTTTAAATTAACGAATAGCAAATCTAAATAAACTTCTGAAATGATCCATTAGCAAAAGGGAAAAAATTGATCTGCTTTCCCCCCCTGTTTTTCACTTGCGGCCAGCGTGTATCGGAAAGGAGGAAACATTTCAGCCTCTTTGATTGATTTCAGGTTCTCTCCCTGAGAAAGGCGCCCGAGCAGACAGGAAAGGGCTGAGAGTTGTGGCTTAGCCAGTCAGCGTAGGTACGGTTACTGCTTCATGGAATAGCAGCTGCTGGAGCCATCCCTGGCAACAAGTCAGCGTATCGCCTTTTATAAGAGATTTTTAATAGAAAAGAAAGCTCGCTGCCAAATACGTACAAAATGAAGGCACAGTTAATTGTCTGTGTAACAGGATAACCCACAATTTGTTTTATGGAGGAATATTTTTTTGGGGGTATTTTTCATAGATTTTAATTTTAGGATTTTCTTCTGCAAATTGCTGCTGCAATTATTTTGTGCTTAAACTTGATTGCCAGTCACTTTTCCAAGTGTGGAAGACTTCTTTTCTCCCCCCCGCCGATATCTTTCTTTCCCCTGTAACAAGCGTGCCTGATGTTCGTTGGCAAGCAGCGGCTTTTTAGTGGTGCCTTCTGCTACTGAAGAGAAAAATGTCAACCATGGAAAGCTGATGCTGTAGATTTCTTTGTGCTCAGTGCAGTAAAAACAACTTCTGGGGGTGGTGGTGATGAATCAATTCAGGGCACGTAGCTGCTGGTGGTGCTCTCTTTATTGGCATCTCAATGGTGGTTGGTTGCAATACTGAAGTTTTCCCGTTCAAATCAATGTTGCCATTTCTCTTTCTTCTTCTGGAAGATAAACATTTCATTAGAGAGAACTTGTGAGAGTTCAAAGGCGAGATGAAAGCTGGAGGCAATTCTGCTAATGGCTTAATAACTATTTCCACAAGACTCTTTGTGGAAGACTTAAGTGATGAGAGAAGTCTCCTTCTCAGAGTCCTGCAAGGAGGAGGGATTCTTCTGGGGTCACGCCGGCTTCATGCCACGGGCACAGTAGGCTTGCTTCCATTTTCACAGCTCAAACTTCACTGGGTCCAGCTGATAACCAAGGGTTTCCTTCTTCCAATTTGTATTGTACGATGCCGCTAACCTGTTTTTTTTTTTTTTTTTGAATGGAGACCTGTTCTATTGACATTTTTAGACTATAAATAAAATTTTTGGCTTTAGTAAGCCTGCATATGGGAAGCTCTATGCATCTGATTTGAATGTCACCTAGCTCCTCCCTACCAGGACGTCTTCTAGAGAGCATTGCTGCAAAGCGCACAATACAAAGGCACAAATCCTTATCTTGCCCAGATTTCCAGTTTCTCAGGTTTTTTATTAGCCAGTCAGCTTCCAGGTGAGAATTTTCTATAGTTTTTCCAGAAAGTTTGATATCATCAGAAATACTTACGCCATATAACCATGTTTCTGCTTGAAGTGGTGGGATTTTTTTGAGTGTTTTTAAAATACTTTGTAAAGTGTATTTTTTTTTTTTTTGTGAGTGCAGAGCAGTTACCTTAATGTATGTTCTTACATTTTAGAACGTGTAAAAAGAAATCTTTAGTAACTATGAAAAACCACCAGTTTAATAATTGTGGTTTTTACACAACAGGTTTGTGGGTGACTTTGAAACTTCTTCCAGGAGATATTCATCAGATTAGGAAAGAGTTTCCACACTTAGTGGATAGGTCAACAGCCGTGGCTCGGAAAATGGGGTTTCCTGAGATTATTATGCCTGGTAAGCCATTGTGTGAATTAATGCTGCTTTGTTATATTTTAACCTTCTTTAAATATCTGTATGTATGGAAGCTTGGGGGGGGGGGGGGGGGAAGATGTCTTTGAGGTGTGATATACATTAGAAATAATGGATCGTCCAAGGATTTGGTCTCATTTAAAATCAATGTAAAAGACTTTGGTAATACCTGCCACATGTGCTGCATAAATAAATAAAACTAATAGCCCCCCCAAAAGATGAGATATCACAGTGACAGTGAAATTCTCCTCTTTCTCCAGTGAAGAAAAAATGTATACAAAGTAAATGCTTCATATTCTCTCCCTAGCAAGGGCACATATATATACACTTATATTCTGTGACGACTCCAAACCAGAAAGATTTTTCAGAGGAACAGGCTTGATTTAGAGATATGCACGTCTCTTGGAGCTTGTACTAGATTTGGATAATGTATTTGAAGGAAAGCCATGTTGTCTTTTTTTAATACATATATTCTGCAGATGTTCCATTCTGGTGTTTACAAAAAAAAACCAAACCCAAAAAAACCAACCCCAAACCATGGTGCTGCTCAAAATAAAAAAATACCGTAAGCAGCAGACTACAGAATAAACCCTGCACTGCCCCTTTCAGATTGATGGGCTCTGGAGGATCCATTAGATATTTTCAAAAAACCATCCCAGTTCAGGTCTCCCCGTGGTTGCTGACTGTGTCAGTAGTTTTACTGTACACCCAGTACGGTGTGAGCACCTCAGCACCTCTGCTTGTTACGACTGTATGTTGGCATGTAAACCATCTGCCTCATGAAATTATTGGAAATCCCCTGTTTCCAGAATGCATTTTCAAAATTTCAATTGAATTGGGGTGTAACTGAAGACCATTTTAAGTCATAAAGGTAAGTACAACCCTCCCCTGCAACCCCCAAGCCAGCAAAAACATCAAACCAGTTCCTGATGGAACAAGTTAGAGACCTCGGTAGGCTGTTTAAATGTTTTTAAATTGCAAAATATCTGTGTATGGGATATTTAATGCCTGTCTTGAAATTCATCCTTTCAAATCAATAATAAAGGAAGTTGGTGGGGAAAAAAAAAAAGGAACTGAAAAAAAAAAAAAGGACCTAGAGGTGTTTTTTGAGTGATACGGTACTCTTGATGATGATGTGGTGTTCTTTCAGTCCAGAAGTAATGTGTGATTTTTGTTCGTTAGATTCAGCTTGCTGCACTATATGAGTTGATAGTTCAGACTTTAGAAGTCTGAGCACAACGTTAGCTAAGCAGCTGGTTTTAGTACTACTGCTTCCGAATGTTTTAAGATACCGTGGCTGTTAAATGTTTTGCCGTGTATGTGTATGATTGCTGTTACTCGAATGTGTTGGTCATTGTTTCTGTGTATCACAGGGTTTCACAAATCAGTACTGTGAAAAATGCCAAGAACTTTGTGCTTTGCTGCTTCTTTTAGGTGATGTTCGCAATGACATCTATGTAACGTTGGTTCAGGGAGATTTTGACAAAGGCAGTAAAACAACAGCGAAGAATGTGGAAGTCACAGTATCTGTTTATGACGAAGATGGCAAAAGATTAGAGGTATTAAAGTATTTGACATCTGTTTTTTTTGATTTTGACACGTATCTGTTTAAGCCTTTCCAGCATCTTTGTATTTATCAGCTTAAGTCGCTACTTCTATTTACAACAAAACTTTCTCCTTTGTCATGACTAAATACATCTTATCATGTCAGTGCGTGCACTTTGATACTGATTGCACGAGGAGCTCTGAGCATGAGCTGTTCTGTCTTATTTTGACTGACTTCACTTGTGTGTGTTTGTTTTTTTGAATGAAAAAGTGGAGTTGGGGAGAGACAAACATTTTCTCTTCTGTTTGTGTTTTCAAGAGCGTTATTTTTCCTGGTGCTGGTGATGAAGCCATCTCAGAGTACAAGTCGGTAATATATTACCAAGTGAAGCAGCCTCGCTGGTTTGAGACTGTAAAGGTACGTAAACTGTTACAGTAACTTCCTCTGTGTGGGTTAATGTGAGATTAATAGAGGTTTTGGTGGAAAGCCTTGAGAAACAAAACTAGGGAAATGCAATGCTTGTGATCGTGTTTAGCAGGATGAAAGGAATAGCTCAACTGAGGAAGACTTCCAGAGACTGCTGGAAAATAGATTTGATTTTGATTGCATAATGCATTTTATTTCATCCTTTTGGTCAAGACGACTGTTACAGGGGCACTCCAACATCTCTTTAGGAGTAGTTTACTCTGTTTCCACAAAGCTGACCTAGAGAAGCAGGATGTTAAGGTTAAAACATAATTGCCGTAGTGTTGAACTCATCGGTGTTTCGTGATCTGGCTGTTTGTGCTTTAAGCTTCCTGAATTCGCTTGGGTAATAACATTTTAGCTTAAATCCCAAGTTTTAATATTACAGAGGAGGCGAATGTTACCTTTATAAAATATATTCTGTCTAGCTGTGGTGGGTGGGATCAGTATATGTGTACTGAGAAGGGACTTGCAGCTACTCCCCACACCGTTGCGTTAAGTCCAAAGGTGCTCATGTTGCATCTGGAGACAGCGAGTGGCTGCTAGGGAATGGCAGGAACCTGGACGTGGTGTTGGGGCACAGCCTGAATGTAGGTGTAATTAAGAAAATACGAAGGCGCTAGCGAAAATACTGGGGGAGAAGAGCATGGATTACGTCTCTGCACGTTGGTTACATGTGGATCAGAGATACACTACTAGTCTACGTGGTACAAGTGTTGCATAGAGAACGGGTATGTTAAGAATTGTTGCTTTGCTGCTGTTGATAATCAAGTTCATCTGTACCAGTCAAACTCAAGAGGGGCTTGGTCCTGAGCTGGGGGGGAGTGGCAGGGGGGCTTTGCGTTTACAGCCCAACATCTGAAGTTGCAGGTCCTGTTGGGTAGTTTAGAAGGCTTGCTTCATTCCTTCTGTCTGCCTTAGTGCAAGAATTGGCAGTTTTCCTGTGAAATCTATGACCTTACAAGGTCTTCTATGGCAAAATGAAGCTGGTACTTAACATTAATCTTTTTGAAAGAGCTAAGCATATTGTTGAAAGATGTCTAGATGAGGTTTGGTAGTAGTCGATGGTGTTTGAAGATTCTGTACTGACTATTTTCTTTCCCCATCTTCTTTCCCAATATGTGAAGGTCGCAATCCCCATTGAAGATGTGAACCGCAGTCACTTAAGGTTCACGTTCCGTCATAGATCATCACAGGACTGTGAGTAATTCAGCCTTTTCATTATGGTTCTTGTCAGTGTGGTGACAAAATCTGCTGAAACAGGCATAATGTTCCGAATCTGTAATTGACTGTTGTAATCGCTTTTAGTGTGGGGATAAGTTTTCTGCCTGCTTATTTTATGTTAGCATCTCAGCTTCTTTTTCCCTTTACATCTTCCTCACTCTTGCCTATTGACATCAAGTTTTTCCTTTCCTGCCCAGTTATTTCTCCAAGTCAGATAAAAGGGCCAGTGAATAAAGCTTTCAGTTAGCATCTGAAAGAGCTGTGGTATTGTAAATCTTAGAGGTAGGTGGGTAGGGAGTTTTAAAGACACCCCACATGTGAAATGGTAATGTGAAGGAGTTTACAGTGGGCCTACCACTAGTAATTGAAGACTTAGCTATTAAGAAACTTTGTTTCTGGTTCTCAGGCTGCCTTGTGGTCATTTTGAAGTAATTTTGGTCTAAAAGGTACTTGAGAGCTTGTGGTTTTCCTTGGCTTTCCTGTAACGTTTCTAGCAGCTGAGATGCTTTGAGCTGTTGAGGGTCAGATCGAGACAGCTAGACATCTTCCACTTGTTAACAGTTGTGTGGTAGTAAAGTTTGGGGATTTGCCTTGGTCGTGATAGTGTTCATTCTAGGTAGTGATTACAGGGGCTGTCTCGCTTGATAAGGAAAGCCTTTCAAATCCACAGCAAAACTTTTTTGCTGTAGAATAAATGTGTAGACAAAAGCGTTAATCAGGTAGTGCCCACTGGATGCATTTTAAGACACGTAATACTCCTCATGTATACTTCTCTGTGTAATGTGTAGTACATTACCCCGTAGTGGTTATTTAATTGAAGCTGTGTATTTTGCAAATTGATCATTAATAAAAGATTCGCTTAGTTTAGAGAATGATACTTGCTAATGAAAACAATGTGCAGAAAATTAGTGTCATTAGTGTCAAAATTGTGATTCTGCACTACAAATTGCTAGAGTCAGAAATATTTTTATTGATGACTCAAAAATTTAAGTTGGCCATGGTTTAAATATTAACCAGAGGCTGTGCCTTAGGGCTGCAGGGCTTTCTCACAGGCTGCTTGGGCCATCTCAAGTTGATTGCACTTTCCTTCTGGTTTTGCTTTGTAACTTACTTTGTGATTTCTGCTTGCCCCATTGCTTTGGTTTCACTTAACTTTTAATAATAGATTTTGAACAATGAAACCATCTTCTAGTTCATATTAGTTGTAGAGTGGGTCAGCTTTCAGAAGCTTAGGCACTTCATCTGTAGTTCTGGATCCAGTTTCTGGTTTGGTTCTAATGTTCCCCCTATAAATGATAGAGCCCTGATGAGGTCCTCAATGCTGGTCTTGAAATCATTATTGTAGGTACCAAGCACTGCCATTCTTCTAACTCTGAAAAATCTTAACGCTATAAACACATCAGATTTTTGTTTTGTTTTTAAAAAGGTGCCTTTATTCAGCTTTCTAAATGAACACACAGAGTATAGAAACATTAAGCATCTAGTTACTGTTGCCATGGTCAGATTTTTCAGCATTTATTTCTCATACTTTTGGTTCTATCCTGAGTTTACAAGACTCTTCCAATTTCTTGTACGTTTTCTCCAACTAAGAACCTTTACTGTGGTCATTCATTTATAGGTTATCTATGTTTTTGAGATTAGGCGGACTGTCTGTACTAGTATCAAATACTTAATTGTGCTTTTTTTGTTTCTTTGTTTATTTTGTAACAGCCAAAGATAAATCTGAGAAGATTTTTGCCCTAGCATTTGTGAAGCTCATGAGATATGATGGAACAACTTTGAGAGATGGAGAACATGACCTTATAGTTTACAAGGTAGACTTGAGATGCTTTAGCCTTTCCGTAGTAGGTAGCTCAGTGTGAGTACTACTGACTTAGTGAATTATTGTTACGGAATTACACAGAAAAATACGTTATGGACTATTCTGTTAGATCAAGCAACTAAATAGTAAGTACTGTGCAATTTGCATATCTGGCAGATGGATTGTTAAACCTGGAGTATGTTTTACTGGGCATGTTTTAATTTTTAAGGTGCTTGTTATCGAGTTTTATGTGTGTTTTCATGACTGGGAAAAGTTACTTCTCTAGCCCTTTATATATCACATCTTGGCTCTAATCTGTAGATAGTTTAGTGCTAAATTACTGTTGTTAAAGACCCGTTGGATAACTCCATTTCTGGAGGAAGCCTAAGAAAATGCAGTGTAAATAATAATAAAATTTTTATCATCAAGGCTTTTTACTAGATATTTTAAAACTGTTTCATATTGTATTTAAAATTAGGCAGAAGCAAAGAAACTGGAGGATGCCTCGACGTATTTAAGTCTGCCATCCACTAAAATAGAATTGGAGGAGAAGGGACACTCTGCAACAGGGAAGAGCATGCAGAACCTCGGAAGCTGCACCATCAGCAAAGACTCTTTCCAGATTTCTACTCTAGTTTGTTCAACAAAACTTACCCAGAACGGTAAGGCCGTAGAACTGCTGGGGCTTCTGCTCCTTGCAGTTGGAGTGGGGTTGTATGTTCCTGCCTTCTCCATCCCCCCTCCTCTATGAATGGGTGGTGGGGTTGTTTGCCACGCAGTCTTGGATTCCGTTGTCTGGATGCAGCGAAAGCATCTACTGAGTGTGTGTGCTACCCAGCCTTTTCTCTGCCTACGGGCTTTGTTTTGCTGTAGAGCTGTACATGTCTCTGAGAAAACAGAAGAATCCAAATTAAATGGGAATGGGAATATTGTTTGCCATATAGCTGAGACTTTCATACAGAAGTATATGGAAATCAGGCTCTGTGACATTTTACTTCTCTGTGGGTATGAATAATAGCACTAAGAAAGAGGATGAGTTTGCTTTCAAGAGTAGGTAATACCATGGCTCTGCTCCCAAATAAGCTGTTTTATGTTGTTTCCAAGGTGTAACATCCATATGTTATGCCTGAAGAAAGCTCTGTTTTCTTTTGTCAGGCAGAAGGGATGTGAGCATGCGACTGTGTTGCATGGAGGTCGCCCTCATGTTCACACACCCTCACGTGAACACAGAGTACCAGCAATGGAGTTGGCATATTCTGTTCCTTTTAAAACTTGCCTTATATACATTTTTCACGTGTATTTGTCAGCCGTCTGACTGCATCCAAAGGCTGTGGAAAGTAGAGCTGATGGCAGCCACCAAGGCAAATATTTCACGTTTCCAAGACTGTGCCCTCTCTGTAATTTTTGTGCTTCGTTGCCATGGAGCGGTCCCTTGTTCTCTTTGCTGCACCAGGAGCAGGCTCGGGAGTGTGGGTGGGTCATTGAGATGTGAGTGAGTCATGCCAGGGAAAGGGATCATTCCTTCGTGACTCAGGAGAAGGGAGGGCTTAGTTCAGATGGATCCATCGGGAGTCGAGGTTGTGGATAAGGAGGGCTTGGGATGGGGGGGTGAGTGGCAATAATGCTTGGGTTGTCACCGTGATGAGTTCCCTCTGTCCAGGGGGAAAGTTACTACTCTGGTGCGGCTTCGTAGTCAACTCACAATTTTATTGCAGTGTTTTTCAGTGGCATCTCTGTTACAGCACATCCCGGGTGTTTCGTATTCAGAGCACATCAGATTCACTGCAGTCTGGCAGTCTTATAGCCTAAGAGGGCGTTTAGCAAAAAAACCCAGAAATGATATCGGAATTCCATAGCAAAGATGGGTTCATAGCTCAGCAGTAACACTGTGGGTTTGAGGTTTTGTAGAATGCAGAAATCAGCATGTGGAATTGAGCTGCTTTTTGTTTGTGGTATCATTAGGTGGTTTTTTTTTTCTCAGACTTTCCTAGTGCTTGTTAGTTGTTAGAAGTATTTCATAGTGATCAATATATTGACGTTGCTTTCGCAGAACTATTATTAAAATTAAGACTGAGCATTGTTTCATGCTTAATTTACATCTAATTTGCTTTGAACTTTTGAGCTTTATTTAATGTTACTGTTAATTACGTTGTCTGTGAAACTTTTTCTCACAGTTGCCAAAGCCTTTCCCTTTCTTCAAAGATTTTTGACCTTATTGAACAAGATCACCATGTATCCTTAAGCAATTTAGAAAAAAAAAAAAACCCAACAAAAATTCATCATTAAATTCCTCCCTCAAGTATCATTTTTCATCTAAAAATTGGCAGCGCTGTTCAGATTATAGTTTCTGAAGCTGATTTTAACTTCTGTAAAGTTGTTGGTTAATATTGCTGGTTGGTTAACTTGGTGATCTTAAAGGTCTTTTTCAACCTAAATGCTTCTATGATTCTATGAATAATCTTCCTTTAAATTTCTTAAGAATGAGTAAGTAGTAATCCATGATTATCCTCATTTACCAAAATGTTGTGCCAAACCCTAATTTTCTCCTTTTGGTCACCTATAATAGTTCTTTACCCTCCATTTGGAATTGGCTTTAAGACTGATTTTTAGTAATTCTGGAAGTATGTTAATAAATCCTATGGCTCTTTCTGCCTTGCATTTGATGTTGCAGACGTTTTTTGCGTATAAGCTCTCTGTACTCCCTTGACTTCAGTTCTCTATGAACTGTAAGTTATTAATGTTGCTTTTCTGTTAGTAATTGATGTCCTTTAGCATCTGAAAAGTCACCAAAATAGCAACCTCAGCCACTGGTAAAGACTTCAGCTGTTTTCTTTGAGAGATAGTGATAGTATGAAGTATCTACTCAGTTAACGTTTGAGCAGTTGTTAGTGATTTGTGGCAGAATATTTTAAAGCAACACATTTCCTGGCCTTTTCTTAGATTTTGTATTTGATTTTGAGAAAGAGTAGCAATGTAAGCCAAAGAGGAGGACTGTGAAAACAAGGGGAAAAAACCCAACCTCCTCAGGAATCAATGAGAAGATCAGGTCTTGGAGGCATCAGAGGTTGCTGTTCATCATCACTTTGCCTCTTGGCCAGATTCTCCTTCTTTACCATCCAAGGCAGAAGAGAATGTCTAATATCCACAGGACTATGGCAGCGCATGCCTTTATTTTTACTCTCTCTGCACAACTGATGATTTAAAAAAAAAAAAAAAAACCAAAAAAAAACCAAAAACAAAACAAAAGCAATACACATGAAAAATTCAGGTGCTACAGTGGCGTAAAAATGAAGATGTGAATACCAAATTAAAATAAAACAAGTCATAAGAAGTGGAAAATCAAATGCTTGAAGTCAAGAGGGAAGATGATTTCGAAGAACACACAGAAACTTAATTAGGGTGGAAATATTATTTAGCTTCAGTTCAGTGACTGGGCATTGAGAAAAGTTTGGGTATCTCTGTAAGGGAGACTTTGCATAGATACAGGTCAACGGAAGTAAATAACCAGGAGACTGGACCATTTGCTTCCAAATGCCAAATAAGATGTAAAAGAAAATCTTCATATATAGTCCATCTAATCATAAATTGTGTTCACCCAAATGAAGTTGCTGTTGGCTCCTTAGCAGGCTAGACGTTTGTTCTAACCCTTTGCAATGGAAAATCCTCCTTCGGTCATCTTCCTCTGGTATTTTCTGAATAGATGAATTTCACTTGGCCTAGGCTGACTACAGTAATTACTATTTACTATAGACTAAAATACTGTTTTACATTCTTATCCTATTCTACTTCCTGTATTATTTTATACGTAGACCTATTAATAGAGTAGGATTAACTGACCAACTGATACTTTGCTGGGGCTAATGCTTGCCCTAACAGGGTGAAGGCACTGTAACTTATTTTTTTCTCTTTGAGGTAGCCAGACTGCATTGACATTTTCTGTTCACATATGTATATTCATTTAGCATTTGCTGTGTCGTCAAGCTGAGAGTACACGTGGGTTTGTTTCCTCGGGGCAATACAGGATGCCATTCAGAGATAGTCTGTGGGCTGGCTTTGGTTCAGATCATTTCTTTTGTCAAGCTGGTGCCTTTTTAGAAGTCAGATTGAAACCAAAATCAGTGCTGGAAAGCTGATATAAGCATATTCATGAAACGCTTTGGATAAGTCATGGAGGCATCTCTACTTTTCTTCCAGAAGCAATTTTTCTGTTAACATAGAGTTTGTAAGACTTGTTTCAGCTTGTAGTCATTCTGTAGGATATATTGGGGAAAAAAAAAAAGAAAACAATAAAAAACCAAGGCCTTGGATTGTTCAAAGATTTAACGTAGTAAAATGCTCTTTACTCCCAAAGCGATGATAAGAAGGCCTGGTTTGAGTGCTGCACAAGGGGGAATCTATCCAATGGAGAACCACAGTCCATTGCACTAGAAGTAATTTTTTTTAATTTTTTATTGCTTAGAATGAAAGATTTTGTGGAACGGCTGCTCTGGGTCTCTGCATATAACTTCTAGTATATACTCTGCAGATGCATGCCTTGGTAGACATTGTGTTGGTTGCTTTGAAAGTTTGTGTATAAGAAGCGAGGGGGCATTGGTTGGGAGAAGCTGCCTGTTCTTACTGTTTTAAGAGTTACCTTGGGCAGAATTCACCTAATAACCATATTGGGGAGGAGGAGGTAATACGCAGTAGTAACCCGGTGGGTAAGCTGAAGGTAGGCAGTCCTTAAAATCTCCTATTTGTCTCTTTTGGGGGGGGCTTCTACTGAGGATGACTTACAGATAGTTTGTTTTGTGCTGAAAACCAACTTTAAATGGGATGGGGAGGAATTTTTCCCCGGCGCTAGTTCGGCTCAGGCAAGATGAGCTTGGGGGTTTTGGGTTTGTGGGCAATTCAGGTTGCATCTCAACAAGTGCTGGGGTGGGTTTCCCTTACTGGTGCTCCAGTGTGGTTGTTAATATTTACCAGTGTGCCTGTTTACAGGGGAACCTCAATTGTGAGTTGCCTCCTGAGAAGTTTCCCTTAAAGGAAACTGAAAAATGGTGGTGTGGCTCTTCATGACTAATAAAAGAGAGAGAGCTTCCCTTCTGTATTCCCTTATTTATCAGTGAATGCTGAAGTGACACGGTCTTAATAGTGGGATGTAGAATTTGGGGATAAGACCCTTCGCAGTTGATTTGTTTTGTGATCTGATCTGTACCCTCGCTCTCCATCGCGCGGAAGCAACCAAGGAATTTTGGGTGTTACGCGTTATTAAGCAGACAGCTTTCCACAGAATTAGCTTAGTTTGCAACTGTTTGCCTTGCATTGTGCCTTATTTTCTTTTCAGCTTATTCAGTGACAGCAAAGAAGCTGGAAACATTCATGCTGGAAGAGTCACGACCCTGTAGATACAACTGTGTTGGTGGCTGACTAATTTCATTTTGGCATCTTTTTCAAAACACACAACTGTTGTGGACAAAAAATTAGAACTGAGGGATTGGACTTTTCTTGGCCTAGACTTTAATGCTGCCATTTCACAAGCAGCCTGCTTTTTTGAAAGCCTTTTAAAGTTCTTTCATGATAGAAGCATTGGACTAGGTTGCTGCAGTGGCAGAGGCACGCTAAAAATACGTTGCTGTCCAGTGAGAATGGCTGACCTGTGGAATTAAACCTGTTTGTCCTGAACATAGTTATTGGGTGTGAGTGAAAGCAATTATCCTGCATGATATAATTGTTTCTTTTATTCCTAGTTGATCTTTTGGGACTTCTGAAATGGCGATCGAACACAAACCTGTTGCAGCAGAATTTGAAGCAGCTGATGAAAGTTGATGGTGGTGAAGTGGTTAAGGTAACAAATTCACTTCTTTAAAAATAAATTTGGTGTCACAATTTTGCTGAATCCCATATTTTGGGGTATTCATACTTTTGTTCCCCCCCCGCCCACCTTACTGCACGCACTTGCACAGTGAATTGTAACCAGGTTTATCTCAATGTTCAGGATGCTGATGCCCTTCTTTCTGCCCTCAAAGAACACTTTCAGATGTTGAATACTGGTAAAACACACATAAAATGCAAACTTCTGAAAATGTAGGGAGGGTTTTTTTAGCACTTCAGTGAATTTTTATATACAGGTATGTGAAGGCAGAGGGAGTTTTTCTTTGCAAGATTAAAATATCTTGGAATTCTTATATGGTGATAGCTAAATACCTTTTTAATACGTAGATGTGGAACACAATCCTAATGTGTGCTGCTGATATTTTTTTTTAAAAAAAAAACCTTATGAAAATATTTAGCCAAGCCAAGTTATTTACATTTGCCAAGGCCACTGAGTGATGGTAGAGACCTACATAAAGGCAGACTTCCCTGTGGAAAAGTGTAGGCATTTATTGAACATGCTGTAATAAATCAAATCTAAAAGAGTGTCAAAAGATGTACTGTATTGGGGACAGATGACCCTTAAGGGCCTGTGGGATTGTTTTTTTGCTTCAGTGGATTTTAATTTGGTTAATAGAAACATAATGAATGACGCATCTTGAAGTAACTTGAAACATCTGAGAATACTGACACTGTCTTTTTATTGAGCAGGGTGAAAATAGTATGTATGAAAATAGTCACACCATTTGCTTTTCAGGGAGGTTCTACCTGCTGCTGTTTTGTTGTGGATCGTTTGGTAGCTAAAATCTTGACGCTGATACTCGCTTCTGCCAAGCGTTGTCATAGTCCTGTCACTTGTAGTTTTCCCTCTTCTCCGAATGACATCGGAGCGCGTACAGTAGATTGCTGCCCGGTGGATATTGGTGGGTTTAGAAGCACCAGAAAGCAGCACGGACAAGGTTTGAGTCAAAGCAATATCGGAGCGAGTTCTCCAGCCAGCACGCGTTCACCCCTCCCTGCGCTGTTGAAACTTGTGAAACTCATATGGAACCATACTCCCTTCTCCCCGTTGCGCAGGGATCTGGGCAGAACTTGATTTATGCACGGGACGGAAGAGTGAATGTTTAATACTGCTCTCTTCACCATTTTTACTCTTTCTTTAGAAGACTTGTTTACGTTATCCATCTGTTGCAGCAACGTTCAGACAATCTTTCTGTAGAGTGCTCCGTTGCACGCTCATTATATCTGGTTTGTGACTATTCCTTTGTATTCTTTCAGCTTTTTTTTGCCCTTCATGTTTTTATATACGCTACACGGTACAGGCTATGTACGTTACAAAAAGCACGTGTTTGATAAAACGTATCCAAATTATCTGTTAAACTATTTCTATTTTTCTGAAACTCCAGTAAAATACCTCTGCCTACTGGTGTTCATTTATCGCTAGGTAGAGATCGGCCGAGATACTCAGTCTGTGATTGACTCTTTCAATAGCGCATGGAAACTGTAAATGCTATCTCCCTTTAACAGAGGCTCTGGCTCCATTTATGCAGAGAGTCTATAGGGTATGAGAATGTAAACTAATAGTCTAGAAAAATACTAGCTCCCTACCTGAGAAATGCTTTCCTGCCGCCGTACGCAACAACAGCATCTATCCTGTATTCTTCTTGCCATTACACGAAGTCTTTGCAAATAGATTTAAAACTTGAACTCTACTAATGAAAGTCAATTATGAGCTGCATTTCCCCTGAGAACTGAAGTCTAAAATCAGCTGCAAGCATTTTGGCTTGGCTGGTTTTTCATCTTCATATATCAGTAACACAAACTGTGGCTCCGTGTTCGCTTGTTTTGAGGAAGTTTGGCGTTCAGCAGTGTTTAGTGAGCTGCTAAATGGAGGATAATTCCTGGGATTTAACTCTGGATTTAGTAGGTAGCCCGAGTGAATCATGTTTGATCTAGGAGAGTCATTGCATAGATAAAAATTTTTAAGGGAGGAAGGTGGGAGTCAGGCTGTTCTCCATCACTTCCACAACGTGTATAATACCTCTTTGTAATTGCAGTCTCAGGAATCGTTGCCTTCTGTTTGTTCAGATGCTCTTCCCCAACTATACCTTGTCTGGTCTACAAGGCAAAAACCATTTTTACTTCATTTAAGACAGACTTGCTGGAACAATCCATGTTGAACCCCTTCTCTTTCAACCAAAACAAATACAAACTGAGGCCACGATCCGTCCTCTTTCTGCCTTGGAGGAGCCCATGTTGGTTTTGTGTCATCTGGCGGAAGAAAATGCTCAGAGACAGAATCCCATGCTGATAAAACCGAGTGCATTGATGAGTATCTCTGGTCTATGCCTGTCCTACTTCTCACTGGGGAAAAAATACTGTAATTATACATGCATAAAGCAGCTTTTATCCCTCTGCTTAACTTGGGTCCCCTGATACTAATCTGCTTTTACTTTCGTGTTGCACAGATCAGGGTGTCCAGCCAACTGGCTAGTGAAGACTCTTCCTCTGTTACAGTGGTAGTCGTGTAGGTTTTGGGCTGGGGCAGAAGGTTGTGTGCTCTCGTTCCCATGCCTGCATGTACGCTCTCATTTGAAATTGTGGCTCTTGAGTTTACGCAGTCGTGCAAAGCGGTGTGCTGTGCACTCTTCATTGCTCAGCTCAAACCCACTGAGGATGACTTGATTTATTTGGCATGAGACTGAGTTGCTTGTCTGGTTTGTGCTCTGAAACATCAGTTTTCAGAAACTGCATGATCCTGTTGACTGACTGTTGAAACTGAGTCTTGAAATACATTTTTGTTCATTCACTATAATAGATTACACTTACCGTTCAGATGTACCAAGTGTGATTTCTGACCTTTTTTTCTATTTTGAGTGATACAGATCTAGAGATAATCAACTAAAACCCAATTTGCTGAAAACCAAAATGTTACATTTTGCTTTTTTCGGCTAACTTGTAAAATGTCATTACTTTGTAAAATACATAGATGAAGGCAAGCACGTCTGTAGAAACCCATGTGACATCTGAATTGTATATTTGTTTGTAGTTTCTTCAAGATACATTGGATGCACTTTTTAACATAATGATGGAGAACTCGGAGAGCGAGACATTTGACACGTTAGTGTTTGATGCTTTGGTAAGTTTGCATTGTGGATGGAATAAAACGTAGGAACTGCACTGATGGGTAAATGCAGCAAACGGTGTAAATGCTAGAATGAAGGTGACTAATGAAACAGATCTTATTAGCTGTTATTCCTTTATTATTTAATTTAAAATGCATGGAAGGTTTTTATTATATTTGAAGTTTCAGTCAGACTTGATCACAAGGGGGTTGAGTTACATCACGTCATCCTCCCACAAAAGTTGGAAGCCATCAAGTCCGGTCGTTTTAGTGGATTAACAGCAGAATTTAGGACAGAAACAGAAAGTTTCTGCTTGGAACGGAAAACTTTGTTATGAACAGGTAGTTTTCACAGGAAAGGAGAATATGAATGTATTGGGAGGGTAATCAAAAGCCAAAGTCTGTGTGGTTTTAATGTTACTAGTGTGTCTTATCTGAAAATAAAGGTGAGTGAATGTACAGTGTTAAGATTTTTTGAGGATAAGGCAATAATTATGCTGTTTTTTCAGGTATTTATCATTGGACTGATTGCTGACAGAAAATTTCAACATTTTAATCCTGTCTTGGAAACCTACATTAAGAAGCATTTCAGCGCTACGTTAGCCTACACGTAAATTTTAAGAATTTTTCTAATGCAGCTTGCACAGGTTTTCCAGATAACGTTATTCAGTTACTTGGTTATGTAGTTGAATTAAGGATTTGCCCATAGAGCTTGGGAGGGTGGGAGCTTCTTGAAGAAGGCTGGAGGTAGTATGTCCTTTGTATGTCTTTCTCTCTTGAAATAACAGTAAGTAATAAAACTTTTAGTTATGTGCAAGGGGGAAGTCTTGATTTTGTTGTATTGAAGGAGAGGGTGATTTGACTATTTGAAGAATTGTTTTGTAAGGAAGGTATTCATCAGCAATTCTCAGTCATACTTGAGAAAGAAATCATGTCTATCTAAGATGCTTTAAATACATGTTGTTTGGTGCATTAAATTGATGTTCCACCCTGTATTATCTGCATTACTGTCGATATGGGGGAGGAAGCAGTGAAGAACAAAAAAATGAAGGTCCATTACATTTTCTGTCTTAAGTATTTCTTGACAGTTAGGTTCTTTGCTGCTGTTTCAGGTTATTAGTGTTGGAGGAAAAATATATCATGGATACCTTTGCAGTGTTGGGAGGAAAACAAATCCAAATGGGGAAGCCTGCTGTGCACTTTGGTGTTATACAGTCTCTATTATGTGACCAGAAAATGTTTGAGAAATATCGATTTTAAAATAGTGAAGAAGAGTTAGGCCTTTAGTCACACCTTTAATACTGGGATCGCTTCACTGAGTTACAGCCACTGCCGCAGCCTTCACGTGAAGCGGGTAAAGGATGAAGCATCCTCCAGCATCTGGTTTTATCAGCAAGAGCTGAAGGCGGCCCTTTTGCTGGTAGGCATGGAGAGCATCCTTCCCTTCCTTAAACACAGGGAGGTGGAAGCAGGTTTAAGCTCGAGGATGCTGGAAGATGTGAATTCTGGCTTGACTTGTGCCCGTGGGCATGGCAGATCCCCGTCCTCTCCCTGCCTTTTATTACACAAGTTTGTTTAAGTAATGAAAGGTTGCACTTACAATATCCAAGCGGTTACTTGAAATTCTTAGGCAGTAGACGCCTATTAAAGTAACTGCACATACATCAGGATATCTGTCTGCTCAGTGTCATTTTCTGTTAGTGGTGCATAATGTTGTACTTACTTTAGTGTGAATGTTGAAACACCCAGTGTAGCTCGGATGATTTAAAATGGAATTGCTTGTACTTGCATTAAAATCATGATTTCTCTTCGTTGGAAGGGAGGTAGTTGAAATGGTATTATTTTTAAAATTGTTTCACTTTCAAGTTTGATAGCATTTAAAATGTGGAGTAGGAAAATTTCCAACTGGCACTATATACATTTTTGAGAAACAAATTTCATAAATTCTAGTCCCAAATCCACGAGAAAACTATGTAAAGGGGAGACCTTATTTAATGAAGCTGTTCCATGTGTTTTAATTCTAAGAAAGTGTTTGCATTATTGATTATTAGTAGTAGCTGCATCTTTATAATATCCTAAATCTGAATATCCCTAAATATCCAACAGAAGATAAGCTCGATTGAGATTTGCTGGATTGCTTGTATGTTGAGTGCCTTTTTTGGTCTGTGTTATTTCTTTTTTTTTTTTTCAAGAATAGGTTGCAGCTACTTACCAGCAAGAACAAGAACATAATGAGTTTATTAATTGTGTAATTAATTTTGTGACTTGGTGGGCACTACTTAGGCACAGAATTTTTCTTTACCCTTTGCAGCTGAAATTCTCTGCGTGCATGCTTGTAACTCATACATGTGTTTTTTTGTGTTTAAACAGAAAACTGACAAAAGTTTTAAAAACATACGTGGATAACGCTGAGAAGTGTGGTATCACTGATCAACTCTTTAAAGCGATGAAAGCTTTGGAGTACATCTTCAAGTTCATAGTGCGGTCCAGGATACTGTTCAATCAGTAAGTATGGCGAATGCTGAAGCCTCCTGTGAGTCCCATCAGCAATATTGTTCACAACATGCCGCAACCATAACACCACAAGTTAAAGTTGCTCAACTTTGCACTGTTTTAGAAATGTCTTAAGTTATTAGAATTTATTTCAGGAGGTGGCTGTTCCCTAAGAGCAAGCTAGATTTACTTTATCTTGAACCCAGCTGCATGGAAAGTAGTTAACAGAAGAAACCTGTGTCTGAGATGTGTATTTTATGTAGCAGTGCACTGCTAAAATCATGACGTGTTGTGGCTCACTATAGTTTAGGTATCTGACCAAATTAAGCTTGCCAGTATTTAGGAAGCTTCTGTTAATACCTGTCTGATAGCGGGACTGCAGTGCTGCAGCTATCGAGTAGCCGTAGGCCCCGTCCCTCATCCATGCCTGGGCTTTGCTAGTGGCTTTCCTCAGGTGGCTGCAAAAGTCCGGGAAGACAGAAGCGTTGAAAATGTTGCAGCAAAGCAGAGGGACAGTTTTTCTGGATGGGAAACGTTCATGTTTGTCCTTGCGTGAGCCCTCAGCTCAAGGAGGACATGGACCTGTTGGAGCGGGGCCAGGGGAGGGCTACTAAAATGCTCTGAGGGCTGGAGCCCCTCTGCTCTTGGGCCAGGCTGGGAGAGTTGGGGGTGTTCAGCCTGGAGAAGAGAAGGCTGTGGGCAGAGCTGATTATGGGCTTTCAGTACCTAAAGGGGGCCTATAGGAAAGATGGAGAATCTTTTTAGCAGGGCCAGCTGGGACAGGACACGGGGGGATGGCTTTAAACTGAAGCAGGGCAGGTTTAGACTGGTTCTAAGGCAGAAATTCTTTGCAGTGAGGGTGGTGAAACCCTGGCAGGGGTTGCCCAGAGAGGGGGTGGAGGCCCCATCCCTGGGACCATTCCAGGCCAGGTTGGAGGGGGCTGTGAGCAACCTGATGTGGTTCAAGGTGTCCCTGCTCCTGCAGGGGGGTTGGGCTGGGTGACCTCTGGGGGTCCCTTCCCACCCAAACCATTCTGTGCTGCTATGTGATGCTTGCAGGGCTCTGGGAGAAGCCATGGTTTGCAGAGGGCTTTACTTGCAGGCCAGATGTGGAGAGGGAAGAGTCAGGATAGATGGGCAGTAAGGGGGAGATGGAGCATGAGGTGCATCTGCTTTGACACGCTGCCTCGTAAAAGCAAGCCACAAGTGTTGCTGGAGTTAAACCCCCAACAGCTCGGAGCTCCCCAGGGCCCCCCCCTCTCGGGGCAGAAGGACACTCTTGGTGCTCGGTTGCAGTTTGTAGGGCCCCGTGGCCTCAGTAGGTTTCAGTGAGCAAGATGGGGAAGTGGGAAGGAAGACAGGCTGCAGCAATCTCAGGAATCTTCTCCTCGAGAGTGATGGTATTTTTGGGTTTCTATAAAAGCTCTTTCTGTGCCTGCCAGGAGCCTGCTGGGGGGGCTGCTCTCTGCTCCCCACCCGGCTCCCTGCATGGTGAACTGCACAACGACCCCCTGGAGCTGCCCGCAGTGGGTGTCCGCCCCTAACTCCAAGCATAAATAATTATTCTAAGTTAATTTGGAAGTCAGTACCGTGTTTTATACACAAAATATTAAAAAAGTTATAAAACAAGTTGATGATGTATTTGTCTCCATTTAGATTCAATCCTTTTACTACTTGTTAGCGATGGTAACAACCTTATTACAAGGGATTTATGTAGAGCTCTGAAGTTACCAGCTTCACCAACCTTTCTCTAAATTAAAGATTGTAATTTATTTCTGCAGGAGTCTTGCTGTGAGATTCATAAAATACGGGATGTCACTTACACTGTTTCAGGTTCCACAAATCACTTTAAAACAGAAAAAAATAATTATCTCTTGCTGCAGATTAGATTTACGAACCATATGACCCTCTAGCATTGGCCATTGGATTTCCTGGTGCTAAGCACTAATTCACAGTTCTTTAGCGTTCGGAAGACAGAGCTCTCAATGACAAGGGATTAATCAGTGAAGCTCCTGAATGCTGAATGACACCGTGATTTGTTCTGCTGTAAGACTTAAATCCTGCCCGAGGTGTGCGATTTGAAGTGATTATAATGCAGAAGCGTGGCGGTGTTCAGAAATATAGTTAGTGTTTTCCTGAGAAATCTCAATGAGCGAATAGAATCTTTTATTAAAAAATACTGCATATTTTTAACTTTAGTAATATGGTAGTGGACTGAATATATGGAGCGTTTTAGTAATGTGATTGCAGGCGAGCTTCAGTTCTGGATAAATATGTAGAAACCTAGTTCATCTAGTTAGTGCCTGGTGACAAATCTATTTGTTCAGTCTATCGAGGTTTATAAAGGCAAAATATTATAAGTGAACTTTAGAAATGGCTTTATTTGGTTTACTCAGTAATGATCCCGGTGGTTATGTTGCATTTACAGCAGTCTTAAAATTTTGAAGGCAGTGCTAAAAGGGTCAACTTGGTGTAATCCTGGTTTTCTCATAACTGCAGTGGTTTTGTGCATTATCAGGGGTATTAAATAAACATACGTTAATAACTGACGGTAGAAACACATTTCTGACTAACTTGTTTATTTTTATTACCATTTCCTTTTTTGAAAGGCAAAGCTTTTTTGTCTGAAGCAGTTTGATTTATTGGACTGTCAAGATTAGTTACTCCTTATATTCATATTAGTTTCACCTCTCTAATCTGTTCAGGGGGACACTGAAATCCATTATTGAAATTGGGAGTTAACAAGTAATTTGTCCTGCATAACCCCCAGTTTTAGCCTAGAAGGGGAATAGAAGTTTGCACAGCAAAATAACACAATTTAATATTTTTTTCTGTAGTGTTCATTTCCCCTGTGTAGTGGTTAAATAGCTTTTTTTAATATCTGTGGCTCCCAAAGGTTTATGAACACAGCGTTAAAAATGATACGCATTAGTTTCAGTGTAAAGCAGCAAGAACATTCTGAACTCCGTGTTTATTTTAAAAAGATAAGCCCCTTTCCTTCTGCAATATGTGGTCCATCACGATGTCTTCAAACATGAAGAAATTATGCTATGACTGTACATAGAAAATTCCTGCCTGTGGTGCTCCCTCTTGAGCTGCAGGCCACATTCCAGACCTTCTCGCTGGGTTTAACACCAGGAGAAAATGGAGGAAAATTGAACTCTTGCTGGGAGCTGCTCTAATAGGTCTCGGTGCAAATTGTTAGGTGAGCTCAGGGACAGAGCTAGCAGAACCAAGGAGGGCTTTGCAAACACAGTTGCTGTTGATTGATGCTCTTGGAGGCAATCAAAGCCAACAGGGTAAGCATGGGGTTTTGGCTGGGGCAGAAGTCCCATCTGGTGTTCATAAACACCCCTGTTTAGATTTGACCTGCATGCCAGGTTCTCCTGGGCTTCTTTTAAGCACTAATCTGTTTGGTTTGGTTTTTTTTTTTTTTGGGTCATGTTAAGTCTGTATAGCTGAGGTTCAAGAGGTGTATTTGCAGCAGCCCTTATGTAGGGGCGTCATACATATTGCCAAAGGGGGAAAAAAAAATAAAGGATTTATGTGGAGGTAGTGGTCTTCTCCCCCTCCCTTTCCATTTCACAGTAGAGTTACCTTACACCTGAACCACAGATCATGCTGCATTTGAAATATTCAAGGGACTTTCAGGAACATTCATTCCTGGGCTGTAGTGAACCAGTGGACCAAGTTCTTCAGCTTGGCTGTGTGTTTTTTCCCTTTGGTGTTGCTCAGGCATCTTGGGGCAGTTTTTATCCCGCTGAAAGCATCTGGCAGAGAGAGGGGCTTGCTGTGGGCAGATCAGCTCTGAAAAACCCTGCCTGAAGGCCCCGGGTACTGCCCTGTGGACTTCAGCTGTGGATTAGTCGTCCTTCTGTGGCAGCTGTACTGATTGTATGGGAAACTGAGCCTGAACTAGCTCAGTGTCAGTGAGCCAGAAATTAGAGGTGAAGTGCATTTTAAGTTTAGCGCTTCCTTCCCATAGAAAAAAAAAAATAAATTCTTTTTTAGCAAATAGCGGGCTGATAGGCTTTTTCTTTCTTTTATGGAGCTTCAGGTCACTCACCTAAGGCCACTGGTAGATTTTAATGATTGCTGGCACGTTGTCGGGATGCTTTCTGGCTTCCACATCAGAGAGCTGCTTGGCTTTGGTCCTCCCAGACATCTGCTAGCTCTTGTGCAGGGTGGAGAGACTCTACCCCACCGCTGCCTGGGCATGTGGAACTGGGTCACCGCTGAGGGATTCACCGTGACTTGAAGGCGTAAACAGCGATACAGGCTGTGGTGCTTTACATAGGAAGCTTTAAAATAAAAATCCGTTGTTCCTGCTGACCCAACCCAGTCAGCCTGTCTTGTCTTAAGTTTTTTGTGAAAGAAAACACTAGGTTCAGTGAAGAAAGCTGTAGAAACTCTTGAACTTGAAAGCAATGCAATGACTTATCATCTGTAATTTGAACAGATTTTTTTTAAACTGCATTTCCATTTAATTAGATCGTGCTTATGAAACCTAATTATTTTTCAGACTTTATGAAAACAAAGGGGAAGCAGACTTCAGGGAGTCTCTGCTGCAGCTCTTCAAGTCCATCAACGAAATGATGAGCAGCATCTCCGATCAAACTGTCATAGTGAAGGTACGTACTTCACAGGTCTCCATCTTGGCTTTACTTTTGCCCCCTGAACCACAGTTAGGCGGTCGAAGAAGCATACGCTTGTGTTTGTTCCCAAAAGTGTGTTTTACCTCAAAAGTGGTTAATACTGCTTCTAACGAAGGGTTTGTGACTATATAAGGAATGTGCTTCCAGCAAGAATGTTTACTTAAATTGCTGCAAATACCTCACTTTTAAAAGAGAACTTAGTTAGGGGTTAAATTTTGTTTCGCTTATTTAACTTGTACAACCTTAACGTTAAGGTATTTTTAAGGCATTATCTTCAGGATGCTGCTGACAACATAGATCCTTGTGTTCTTATGCACTTATATCCTGGGCTATTCAGGAACCTCAACGTAGTATCTTAGGACCTGATAGATGTTTTTAATGGAAGATCAGTAGTGAGTCAGACTGCAAACGCCACCCCACGCCCCTCCTCTGTTGTCCCTTTAAAATGGTAGCTCCTTTTGGTAGCATTGGCTGGCTTGTGGAATTGGGGATGTGGTCTCTGACCTCAGATGAATGTGGGTATTGAAGTCCCAGAGCAGAAGCATTGAATTACAGGGCTACTAGAGTTTTGTATCCAGAGGAGTCTGAGGTCTTTGTGCCAATACCGGTCTCACGTTCTGTTCGAATCCCTCTCACCGTGGAAAAGTATAGAAACTGTCATAAATGTGCATTTGATAAGCTACACCTTGAAGTTCTCTTTGTGGTTCCAAATAGAATTTATAGAAGGACATAACTCCTGATATAGCCATGCTGAAGCAGTTGAAAGATGATGATCAGAAAGGGGCTAAGAATTGGGGTTGAATTTGGGGACAGTTTGACAGTATGACTCCTCCTGCTCGCATGTGCAGTGGTTGTGCATTAGAAGAATTTTTTTAGAGCAGCTGGGAGGGAAGGACAGGCAGTGGCAAAGCACTGTGCCAGTGCAGGAGGTTGCTCTTGAAGGGAGCTGGGAAGAGTACAGTGGGAAAACTCCGAAGTCAAAGGCACCGGTCGTTTGTAGCTGAGTGCATGCAGGTCTTAGGCCAGTAATACCATGCTGAGCACACAGCAGAAATAGATAGTGGGGATAAAGCTGCTGAGTTCGAATATTTTAGGCAGAGAGACTGAGACCGTATCATCTGATAACAACATAGGGATATTACATGTTTCAGGAAAGCTGTATTTTCATTCCATTGACAAAGCGGCTATCCTGAATGGAAATTGGTAAGTTTGAGGCAGTGACTCAGAGTGTGCTAGCTGGTGTTTTACAAATAGGATGTTTTCAGATTGTGCGGATTGAATGTAAGATTTATTTTCCCAAGACTCGTTTGTGAGGCCTGCTTCAGGCAGGCAGTTGAACATGAGCTTTTTTCTTTTGCAACAGTTCATGCCTTGAAAAAAAAATATTAAAAATACTCCCCTCCTGCCCCCCCAAACCAGACTTGGTCATCTTCACCTGAGATGCAGGAAGAGAAGACAAACTTCCTAGCAAAGGCTGGAGAGATCACACTACAGCAGGGTCTGCCCTAGTCTCTGGATTGTTTCATAGTCAGTTCTCTGCCAGCTTGGGTAGAGCACATCTACCGTCTGCATTTCTCCATGTGAAGTATGCTGGTAGATGAAGCGTTGACAGATGAGCCAGTGTGGGGTTGTCCGAGCAGTGTGCTTTCAGAAGCCTTGACAACCTTTCATTCATTATTCATTGCTTTCATCTCCTTTGGACTCTAATTACGTAGCTCTTAGAATACATAATTGTTAGTATTGGCTTTTTGCAGCTCATGAGATGGCTTTTATTATGTTCAAATATCCACTGAAGCGCTACAGTTTTTTTCAGTGACTAGAAATGTGTGGTTCCATTACAAAGAAAAAAAGATTTATTGAATAGGTGGATAAGCATGGGGATTTGTTTGAGAGAGAGTGAGGATGGCTTCCGTGAATCTTGTCTGACAAAGCTGTGGGAGTCCTGGGAGCGTGTCAGTAGCCATGTAAAGTGGGCATGATGTTACAGACTTCATTAAGCATCGTTACCATTGATCTGCAGTTGGTAGTTAAGTACCATGCTAGTGGTGAGGAACACCAGAAGGACCTCAAAAAACCTGAGTGGGCTAAAAGGTGAGCTTCAGGGTAGATAAATGTAAGGCCATGTGTCTCGGGAAGAGTAAATTATTCCCTGTATGGTGGTCTGCCTGAAGCTGGCAGTTGCAGTTTGGGGAAGACGCCTTGGAGTCATAACTGATGCCTCTCCATGGTTGTTGGTTCCATCTGCAGCAGCAGGCAAAGAAGCAACGGGGTGTGGGTGTCAGTCAGAGGGATAGTGAGAACGTGGCAGGGCTGTCATTTCATTATTGGATACCCTTGGTGCATCTGTGTCACGCATGCTGGGTGCTATTCTGGTCTCTGTATCTCGGGAAATAGTTGCAGGGTTGGAGAGAACCAGGATTGGGAATGGTGCACCATCCCGGGGGGGGGAGTGGCCTGTTTAAAGTCTTCTGTGCCAAATCCCACAGTACAAGAAATAGGGAGCGCTCACTGACATGAGCAGGAGGTCAGTTTAAAACAACCGTTGGAATAATCTACCCAGGGATGTGGTTGACTCGGCCACACTAGACATTTAAAAGATGCTGCTGGACAAGGTGCTGGGCCATCTTGTCTAGGCTGTGCTCTTGCCTAGAAAGGTTGGACCAGGTGATCCTTGAGGTCCCTTCCAACCTGGCCCTCCTCTCTGTGACGCCCTTGTGCCCTAGGATTCTAGAATTCTGTTACGCCTTCCCTGCCATGATGCCCTCCCCTCTATGACACCCTCCAGTCTGTGATGCTGTCCCCTCTATGACGCTCTCCTGAACTAGGATTCTAGAATTCTATGATGCTCTCTTCTCTGTGGATGCCCCCTTCTCTGTGACTCTCTCCCAACCTAGGATTTTAAAATTCTAGGATGCCCTCCTGACCTAGGATTCTAGAATTCAATGATGCCCTCCCCTCTACGGTGCTCTCCCCTCTATGACGCTCTCCCGACCTAGGATTCTAGAATTCAGTGACACCCTCCCTTCTATGATGCCCTCTGCTCTATGACGCCCTTCTCTCTATGATGCCCTGCCCGCCATGACACCCTCACAACCTAGGATTCTAGAATTCCGTGATGTCCTTTCCTCTGTGATGCCCTCCCCTCTCTGACTGGCTCTCCAGGCCTAGGATTCTAGAATTTTATGAATATTTCCCCACCGTGATGACCTTGGATTCTAGAGTTCTATGATGTCCTACACGCCATGACTCCCTTGCGGCCTAGGATTCCAGAATTCGATGACGCCCTCCCCGCCATGACGGCCTTGTGACCTAGGATTCTAGAATTCTATGACGCCCTCCCCGCGGTGATGCCCTCTCCTCTATGACGCGTTTCTGTCTATGATGCCCTTCCCGCCATGACGCCCTTGTGACCTAAGATTCTAGAATTCTCTGACACCCTTGCTGCCATGACACCCTTGTGCCCTAGGATCCTAGAATTCTATGGCACCCTCCCCTCTATGACGCTCTCCAAACCTAGGATTCTAGAACTCTGTGACGCCCTCCCTGCCGTGAAGCCCTCGCGCCGTGGCAGTCTAAAATTCTGACATACTACCCACAGTGACGCCCTCGCCTCTATAACACCCTTGCACTCTAGGATTCTTGACTTATATGACACCCTCACCACTGTGATGCCCTCGGGCCCTAGGATTCTAGAATTCTATGACGCTCTCGTTGCCGTGACGCCCTTACGCCCTAGGATTCTAGAATTCTGTGACGCCTCCCTGCTGCGATGCCCTCGCGCCCTAGGATTCTTGACTTATATGACGCCCTCCCTGCTGTGTTGCCCTCCCCCATGATGCTCTCCAAACCTAGGATTCTAGAATTCTATGATGCCCTTCCCTCTGTGATGCCCTCCCGACCTAGGATTCCAGAATTCTATGACGCCCTCCCTGCAGAGACACCCTGGCCACCTAGAATTCTAGAATTCTGTTATGCCCTCCCCTCTGAGACGGTCTCCC
>JADKXX010010544.1:0-30971 GCA_017310255.1 Butorides virescens
TAGAATTCTAGAATTCTATGACTCCCTCCCCTCTATGACGCCTTCCCGATGTAGAATTCTAGAATTCTATGATGCCCGCCCCTCTATGATGCCCGCCCAACCTAGGATTCCAGAATTCTATGACACCCTCCCCGCAGAGACGCCCTCGCCACCTAGGATTCTAGAATTCTATTATGCCCTCCCCTCTATGATGCCCTCCCCTCTCTGATGCTCTCCTGACCCAGGATTCTAGAATTCTATGACGCCCTCCCTTTTATGATGCCCTCTCCTCTATGGCGCACTCTTCTCTATGATGCCCTGCCCGCCATGACACCCTTGTGACCTAGAATTCTAGAATTCTGTGACGCCCTTTCTTCTATGATGCTCTCCCCTCTCTGATGCTCTCCAGGCCTAGGATTATAGAATTCTATGAAGATTTCCCCACGCCCTCGGGACCTCGGATTCTAGACTTCTGTGATGCCCTCCACTCCATGACTCCCTTGCGGCCTAGGATTCAATGATGCCCTCTCCTCTATGATGCCGTGCCCACCATGACGGCCTCGTGACCTAGGATTCTAGAATTCTATGATGCTCTCCCCACTCTGATGCCCTCCCTACCATGACGACCTCGCTACCTAAGATTCTAGAAGTCTATGACAGCCTGGCTGCTGTGATGCCCTTGCGCCCTAGGATTCTAGAATTCAATGACGCCCTCCCCACTGTGACACCCTCCCCTCTATGATGCTCTCCAACCCTACATTCTAGAACTCTATGACGCCCTCCCCGCCAATATGCCCTCGCACCCTAGGATTCTAGAATTCTTTGACGCCCTCTCCTCTATGACGCTCTCCCCTCTATGACACTCTCCAACACTAGGATTCTAGACCTCTATGACGCCCTCCCCTCTATGATGCCCTCCTGACCCAGGATTCTAGAATTCTATGACGCTCTCCCCTCTGTGACGCCCTCCTTTCTATGACGCTCTCCCAACCTGTGACGCCCGCCATGACGCCCTTCCGACCTAGGATTCTAGAATTCCATGATGTTCTCCCTTCTATGACGCCCTTCCCTCTATTACACCCTCCTCTCTATGACCCTCTCCCGCCCTAGTCTTCTGCAATTCTATTATGCCGTGATGCCCTCCCTTCTATGACGCCCTTCCCTCTATGACACTCTCCCCCTATGACTCTCTCCAAACCTAGGATTCTATAACTCTATGATGCCCTCCCCTCTATGACACCCTCCCCTCCCCTCTATGATGCTCTTCCTTCTCCTCATTACGCCCCCTTTATCATTGGTAATGCTTGCTGTATAGGGGGTGTTGGTGAAGGCAGTGTCAGCAGGCCCAGAAAGAGGTTGGGCAGATCTGAATGGGTCGGTTGGATGCATCCTCTAAAGGATGCTGGGGTAGGTGTGAGGTGAATGTACCACAGCACCTGGAAATGCCATCTTCTGCTGTGGCCGTTGGAGGTGACTGCTGGGCTATATGAACCGTTAGTGTGACGCAGCGGGCGTTTCTTGTGCTGTTGGGTACTCTGTTGAAGTTTTCTTCAAAACCCGTGAAGTTATCAGGTTAGTTGGTAGGTCCCTGTTTTCTGCCGTTAAGATCAGCAGATCTGACTGTAGCAGTTGCAGTTTTTTTTTTTTCTGTGTTTAATAACATATATTGGGTAAACTAAATAAGTATATACAAAATAAGTCTGTTTGGAGAGATAAGAAGTTCAGAAGACCTACACAGAAAATTAAGGTGCTTCACATTAAGAGACGGGTGCTTAATTCACCCATTTTAAATATTTATATTTCTCCTTGCAAAAATTGTAATCTGTCTTTATAGTTTATCGACATGAAGCAGAGCTGCCACTGGAAAGTTTGTCTGAAATGTTGGAACTTTCCTCTTTGGGTTGGCTGTACTGAATTTTTTTTTCCCCCAGCATATCTATTAAGAGAGTGGCCTTCAAGCTGACGTTGTGCAGGGGAGAATGAATGACTGCAGCTCTTAGCAGGAATTACTCTTTATCTATTCAAATATTTATGTCCTCGTGGAAGCTGATGAGCTGTTCCTGACTGTATCTCAGGTCTTCACTTACTTAATATTTTGCATTTAAATTGCCCCTTTTTATTTAAATTTTTCAAGGCTTTGGGTACATTTAAAAAGTTTCCTCAAAAGAAAAGTCTATGAATTGTGCAAGGATTTAAGGTTGTAGCGTCTGGAAAGAGACTTTGAATTTTAACTCTTTTATGATTATGGTTACTGAAAATTTCTTAGGGTAGGGGAGAATTTGTATACATGGCTGCTTTGCAAAGCTGACTTCAGTTTCAGCCTAGGAGAACCTGCTTTAGCAGGGGGGTTGGACTAGATGATCTCCCGAGGTCCCTTCCAACCCTTGCAATTCTGTGATTCTGTGAAAATCGAGAATATTTCTGTGGAGGGTGAGTTAGAAGTAGGGTTCAGCAGGTTTGTTGCTTACAAGTAGATGTAACTGTACACAGCATTGATTCAATTTTTTCACAGGGGAAAAAAAAAGCAACAAACAAAAGAGCAAAAGCCCTGTCTGTCTGCAAAATCCCCTACTGCACCCAAATAGTGCTTTGCCTTACTGAGGATGCTTTGATTCTCCCAGTCGCATGGCTGGGAAGGGCATCGGCCTGATCTTTTGCACAGGGTCCCCCAAGAAGCCTGGGGTTGCCCTGGAGTTAGGAAGAGGCGAATCTGGGTCACCTCTCCCTCCTTCACTGCTTCCCATGTGCTGCTGGGCAGAGGAGGGGGCTCGGAAGGACGCCCCGGTGCTGGCTCCGGGCTGCTGCCTGCCCTCTCGCTGCACTTAGTGGTGACTTTGTGGCTGAAGAATCATAGAATGTAATCATAGAATGTTTTAGGGTTGGAAGGGACCCCTAGAGGTCACACAGCCCAACCCCTCTGCAGGAGCAGGGACACCTTTAACCAGATCAGGTTGCTCACAGCCCTGCCCAACCTGGCCTGGAATGTTTGCAGGGACGGGGCCTCCACCCCCTCTCTGGGCAACCTGTTCCAGTGTTTCACTACCCTCATTGTAAAGAATTTCTTCCTTAGATCCAGTCTAAACCTACCCTGTTTTAGTTTAAAACCATTACCCCTTGTCCTGACACAGCTGGCCCTGCTAAAAAGATTTTCTCCATCTTTCCTATGGGCCCCCTTTAGGTACTGAAAGGCCATAATCAGCTCTGCCCACAGCCTTCTCTTCTCCAGGCTGAACACCCCCAACTCTCCCAGCCTGGCCCCAGAGCAGAGGGGCTCCAGCCCTCGGATCATTTTAGTAGCCCTCCCCTGGCCCCGCTCCAACAGGTCCATGTCCTCCTGGTGCTGAGGGCTCCAGAGCTGGACGCAGGGCTCCAGGGGGGGTCTCCCCAGAGCAGAGCAGAGGGGCACAATCCCCTCCCTCCACGCTGGCCACGCTTCTCCTGATGCAGCCCAGGGTAGGGTTGGCTTCTGGGCTGCCAGCACCCATGGCCGGCTCATGGCCAGCTTTTCATCCCCCAGCACCCCCAAGTCCCTCTGGGCAGGGCTGCTCTCCATCCTTTCTCCCCCCAGCCTGTATTGATACTGGGGGTTACCCCGACCCAGGTGCAGGACCTTGCCCTTGGCTTTGTTGAACCTCATGAGGTTCACACAGGCCCCACCTCTCCAGCCTGTCCAGGTCTCTCTGGATGACATCCCGTCCTTCTGGCGTGTCAACTGCACCACTGAGCTTGGTGTCATCTGCAACTTTGCTGAGGGTGCACTCGATCTCGCTGTCTAAATCATTGATGAAAACGTTAAACAGCACCGGTCCCAGTACGGACCCCTGAGGGACACCACTCATCACTGGTCTCCATCCGGACATCGATGTTATTATTATCATCACACAAATTTCTTGCGTGATGAGCGGTAGCGGGCTGCAGTAACGGTTTGAGAAGTAGAGAGATTAAACTTCTGTTTTTCAAGTATCAGTTTGATTTTAAGAATTACTTGATTAAATAAGGTGTCCATGACCCTCTGGATGCGACTATCCAGCCAGTTCCTTATCCACTGAACAGTCCACCCATCAAATCCATAGCTCTCCAATTTAGAGAGAAGGATGTTGTGGGGGACTGTGTCAAAGGTCTTGCAGAAGTCCAGATAGATGACATCCATTGGTTTTCCTTTGTCCACTGTTGTTGTCACACCATCATAGAAAGTCACTAGGTTCGTCAGGCAGGACTTGCCCTTGGTGAGGCCATGCTGGCTAAGAACCGGCCACCTTGTCCTTAAGGTGGACGTTTGTCGTGGCTGGTGGAGCGTGCGCATGGGACAACCTGTATTTTTTTTTTCAGAGTGCAAAGGTCTGTTTCCTTCCGTGAGCTTTCGGTATTGCAAAATAAGAACAATTTAAAAACGTTATTAAAAGGGTATTTTAAATTTGAGGTGTAGTGTTTCAGCTACTTATTTTTACAATAAATAGGTAAAACCCCAGGTATTCTTGGACCACGACTTGAGCAGAGCTTTGCTACCATTTATACCGCTTAGTGGACTCAAATACGTTGCAATCAACACGTGAAGGTGTAAGAATGAATGAAACCCACTTTCATCCAAGGCTATAAAGGCAGCAATAGTCAATCCCATAGGTTTGAATTTGGGAAGCTGGGATGGTATAAATCACAGCATTCAAAACAACGCAGAGTTTGGTTTTTATAGTTAGTTAACTAAATAGAATTTTTACGGGATTTATTTTGTATGTGTCAGTGTTGGCTGCAGCAGAGCCGGGCATTCGGAGGCCACCTTTTACACCTGATTTTTTTTTTTTTTTTTTTAATGGTGTGCAGTTGTCCAAACTGGAGAGGGGAATTCAAACAGGGATTTGAGCTGACAGATGTTCTGGTTGTCCTTCTACTAACAAAAAAATTTCTTGCGTGATGAGCGGTATAGTGGGCTGCAGTAACGGTTTGAGAAGTAGAGAGATTAAACTTTTGTTTTTCAAGTATCAGTTTGATTTTAAGAATTACTTGATTAAATAAGGTGTGCAGCATTTGGTACGTGCACGTATTTTTAATATTATGATTTATATTACTTCATAAAGCGCAGTGAGCTTTCCTGGTTTTATTCCTATTTTCTGCTAATTGGTGCATGATAATTATTTCCTTAACCTTTTACTGTTTTAAGCGTCAGCTCAGCTGAATCCTAGCATGATGTTTCAAGTTTAGATAAAAATGCAAATGTTTCCTACTGATTTATTCTTGCATCTCTTTGAAACGAGGGCAGTTGAGCCAGCTGCATCG
This sequence comes from Butorides virescens, assembly GCA_017310255.1. Classification (NCBI taxonomy): domain Eukaryota; kingdom Metazoa; phylum Chordata; class Aves; order Pelecaniformes; family Ardeidae; genus Butorides; species Butorides virescens. Next base: position 5,251 of record JADKXX010010544.1, read on the forward strand.
AATTTACGAGGACGGACTGATTTGGGCTGTGTTTGGATGAGGGAGCCGAGCTATTCTCAGCAGGGTTCTTGCGGTTTGCTCCACTGTTTGCCGTTACGCGGGGCTTTGGGCTGCTCTTCGGGAGGACTGAAAAAAAGATGGGCTGCTAGCCGAGTTGGTTTTCTGTGCTTTAAATGATCTTGATGAAGGAGGTGTGTGTATAAAATCATCCTGTAATGTGACCACAGAGAGCCAGCACGGAAGATGATAACGTTTCGCTAATGCGAATTCTCTTGCGTGCGCGTGGCTTTTTAATAATCCTTGTCACTTTGAACACACGCTGCGTATTTCTCGGTATCCGTAGCATACTTTTTCCTACTCTAATATTAAAACATTCATTGCTAAAGCCACAGAAAAGTTTTTAAATGAAGACAGGGAAATACATTACAAACTGCTGAGGTACCTAAGAAGAAAACAGAAGAGACTGCCTTAGTCCGCAGGGCTTTTCCAACAGGTTTGAATGCTTTATAACCATCGTCTAAAATTAGCTGAGTAATAAAAGGCAACCATGGACTGAGGTTTCCGCGTCTCTTAGAACCTATTTGGGAAAGTCTGTTGTTGCACTGGCAACAAACACAATAATCTGTAGGAAAGCGCAATGCCGCTTTACTTGTGATAATGCCTTGTGCCATTTTTTCCACTGGATTTCGTGCCAGAGGGGCTGGTTCCATCGTTTGGAATGATGACTGCGGCAGACTGGGGCAATTGGAAAATATTGTTTAGGCATTGCTGGAAAGCATTTCATCCAGCTGCTGACCGGGCCCAGTTTGGCTGGGTTGATGAGTTTGAGAATGGCATCCAGGATAATGCTTATTATAGAAGGTAGGTGCTTTGTGTTGAATGACACAAAAGATGGAAATTAACATTAAAATCATGTACAAATTCAGTCAGGTAAAACAAATTTATTGCTTCATCAAACAAAAGAGTTCACAGGAATATACTATATTTGGCAAAGAGATTTTATGCTTAATTTTGAGGCTGGGTGTGATGTCTGAAATGAATGACTTGAAAAAATGACGTTTTTAAATTAGATGTTTTTTGCTTTTATGTAGTACAAAGAGACGAACTTAAATCTTAGACAAAACCTGTAGTACACTATTCAGGACACATTTTGTTTAATTCTTTGCAAGTCTCATTTGCTCAATCCCATGACAACCTTAAGTTAGTGTTGCAGTTTTCTTAAGCAGCTACTGTAGAGAAGCTTTTGTTACCATTTTTTCTGACGTTCCTTGTCAGTATAAACCCAAGAATGGGATAAAAGAATTTTCTGTTGTTGCAAGCCTGCTTTGCTGTACTCTGTACTGCTTTGTTTCCATTTACCAGTGACCCGGAGTTATTATCACAGTAGCAATTTCTGGTTTGTATTAATGAAAAGATTGCTCAATACTCTCAACTGTGTAATAAACAAAAGCAAATTAATAAAACTCCCATTGCTTTTATGTATTATCCAAAATGATATCAGAAATGAGTTTAAGCTCCTTAGCAAGGCTACCCTACCTTAGTTTAGAGTGCTTTCAGTATGACCAAGAAGTGTTTTTGCAGACAGTGCCTTCTATCGAGTGGCAGGAGGCAGCTGTGGTGCAATATAGTGCTGTATTTTTGGTCCCCTTCTAGCCTAGCTTTGTGTTAATACACCAGGGTGTTCGATTGTGGGAAAATAAAATTTTTGTCTTAAAAGTATCATTTCTTATATTCCACAAGCCGTCAGATGTATTAACGGCTACCAGGTGTGCCAAAGCAATGGAGATGCTTACAAACGCACCGACTGTTGCCTGGCTTTGGGACGGAACACCTTTCAGATACGTCCCCAAATGGGGTGCAAAATATGCTCTCATTGTACTAATCTCGTAATGCTTCTTAAACACGTTTCTGAGTGTAGATGTGTTCTTTGTGGCTTGCTCGTATGGTGGATTGGCAACATCTGAAACGATAATCGAAGCGGCTTTTCAAAAAGTGGACTAGGTGGCTTTGGGCACTGGTGACCGAACGCTTACGGTAACGCTGCTTTTCATGAGTGGAGCCAACTCCAGCAAGCTCGAAGGTTTGCAGGAATGGACTCCACTGAGTAGTGTTAGTCTATCTTTTGCCTTTGTCTTTTGTCTTTTCCCAATTTAAAACTAGGAGGGCTTGAAGTGAGCTGGGGTCGGAGGACAGGCTTACACGATGTCCAAGAGGAAACTGTTAGGAGTGAAGGGGGATTCAAGTTGCCTGGGCCCTGGTGGGAGTCCCAAAACTTCAAGTTGAGGTGCTTACATTTGCCTAATGACATGAAGGAAAGGTGTGTATCTGTCCTCCCATCCCTTCCTGGGAGATAGGTGCTGATCTTCATGAAGAAATGAAAAAGTTGGGAACTTTTCTGTAAGGTGGATCCTCCAGGTCATTTTAGAGGTTGGGGTTTTGGGGATTCTTTCTGTTGTTCTAAAAAATAAATGAAGCTTACTCTTATTTTACACAGTTTATATATGCAGGTCTTGAAGTGCTTGAACAATTTTTTGCGGATTCGGGGTTTTTCCCCCCCAAAAAAAAATTCCAGAAAAAGTTCCTTTCAGAATAAGTGTTTTCTAAATTGCTGGCTTAGCATAAATTTTTAGTCGCAGAAACTCCTTGAACCTTTGGATCTGAGGAATGCGCTGGTTTTCCTCTTGGTAGGTCCCATTCCTTACCCATGCTTGTCTCATGAAACCTGTCTGGAAATGAACCATCAGGCAAAAAAGAGCGGTGGCAGCATGGGCACTGCAATGGACCCTTCACTGCTATTCAGAGGGGCCATCAGAAATAAGGCCTCCTCCTAATGCGCTTGGTCATCCCAACCAAGTCTGATGGGTTTTCCCCCAACTGATCTTTAGCTACAGGCCATCACTGGATTTGTTTCTGCAGCATGAAAAAAACCCCCTGCGTTATTTGGCTGCTAGCTCTCAAGAAGTTTAGGAAAACACAGTTGGCTGTTAAGTCGTTATAAGCACATCAATGACTTTATCTTAAAGGTTGCAAAGGATGACTGCTCTAGACTAGAGAGGTGGTTGCGATGATTTAAGGAATAAGTCGCAATTATTCTGTGGGACGGTAAAACCTAGGAATTTCGTCCTCTGTATTGGCTGTGCAGAGAACTGTGACCATCAATTATTGCTTAATTTATTCTATTTAAGGCAAAGCTTTGACTTTTCTGGACCTTATTATTTTCACTTAGTGAGTTTTATTTCTTGGCATACTTAATTGCCCTTTTTATAGTTTGGAAGGGTATCCTTGAAGCACCGCGCTCATCGACTTCACAGTTCAGTCGTTTGTACTGGCAGCTGGTTTGCTTAGTAAGTGTCAGTTGATGGTTCTTTCCATACGTCTGTACTTTGGCTGTGGTGTAACGCCTCTCGTACGTAGGTAGGGTAATCGTAAAGGGGAAGTTAACGCGTGTTTGTGTAAGTGCACAGCTGAGGGAATGGTTGGGCGTGGTGAGAGAGAGGAACTCAGTGATGAGATGTCACATCCAGCGGTGCCTTCAGTGAGCTCGCAGGCTGACGTGAGCTTGTTGACATCATGCCCATCCTTGACTCGCATGTCACACAAGAAGGGCATGGAACTGTTGGAGCGGGTCCAGAAGAGGGCTACAAAAGTGATCCGAGGGCTGGAGCCCCTCTCCTATGAGGACAGGCTGGGAGAGTTGGGCTTGTTCAGTCTGGAGAAAAGAAGGCTGCGGGGAGACCTGATTACGGCCTTTCAATACCTAAAGGGGGTCTATAGGAAAGATGGGGAAAATCTTTTTAGTAGGGCCAGCTGTGTTAGGACAAGGGGTAATGGTTTTAAACTAAATCAGGGTAGGTTTAGACTGGATCTAAGGAAGAAATTCTTTACAATGAGGGTAGTGAAACACTGGAACAGGTTGCCCAGAGAGGGGGTGGAGGCCCCATCCCTGGGACCATTCCAGGCCAGGTTGGAGGGGGCTGTGAGCAACCTGATGTGGTTCAAGGTGTCCCTGCTCCTGCAGGGGGGTTGGGCTGGGGGACCTCTAGGGGTCCCTTCCAACCTAAAACATTCTATGATTCTATGTGAATCACATCCCAGGAGAAAAAAAATAATCCCATAATACCCCGAGACTCAATGTAACAGTGAGCGTACAAAGAAGTTTAACTCATTAACAGGAAAATATATCCATTATTCGTAGGATGCACTGTTTCGTTTCTGCTTTCTCTGCTTTTCATTCTTCCCCTTTGCTGGTTTGTGTGCTTTGTAGTGTTTAAAATGAATGATTTTGTAACTTGGTAAGGCTAGTAGTGATTTGTCACTTGCTTTCCACAAAGAGAGAAGCCCCTTTGGGCAGTAAAATTTTTATTGCAGCCCAGCTTGAAACTATGTATAATTATTGCCTAAGTATGTGAGACTGATATTTCCAGCTTTGTATCTGTATCTAATGTGATCACATGGCAATTATTGGGAAAACCTGTTTGATTAAAAATGAGAGAATTAAGGGTTTTCCTTATTGTATTTCCTCTAATGCTGTTTTTGAATTTTCAAGTGTCTTAGGCATCACTGTGTAACTATGAAATTAAGATTTTGCTTTAGTTTTTCATGTACTTCTTGCAGAGATGAGGAATTTGAACCCTTGTCCAGTGCTGATTGAGAGTAGAAAGTAATCTAATTTAATTTATTTCAAAGGAAAAAAAAAACAAAACAGATTGCTTATTTGTCTTTTCCTGATGTTATATGAAAAGATGAGGGGTTTTTTTTATCTGCTGAAATTAGTGTTTCTCACTTATGTATTCAGTATCCTGGGAGTAACCAGCATTGCAATCGTGCTACTGCTACGGAAGATCTACTTTCAGCTGCACCTTCTAACAAAGTAAAATCTACAGTGAGAGCTGCTCTTATACAACAAAAAGTTATTTTAGTAGACCTCAGGATTACCCAGATACAGATTTAATCATGGGGCTGCAGAGCCTGCTTGTCCGAGCATACTGTCTGTCTGGTAATTGTGTCAGTTGAAATTGGAAATTGGGAAATATACTTCCACAATTTTCTTTAAATTTTAAGATACTAAACTTTAACTGGTTTGTCCGTAAAGTAAAACTGAGGTTGCTGATAATTATTGCAGCTACAGGCTTTAAATTGATGTTGTAAATAGTTTTACCCGATAGTACTTAATTTAAGTCATTAAAGTGTTAATTTTAATGATTATGCCAGCACAGTGTGAAATTTTAATTCAAGATATAAGATGCGAGCTCATTTTTAGTATGTGTTACTAAACATTTATTGCTACATGCATTTGAATGATAAGCAAATAAAAACACAGCGATGGCTGCGGTTTATAACTGGTCATTAAGAGTCCTCATCCATCAAAACACATAAGCGTGCACATAATGGGACCATTTGCATAATTACAGTTATGAGCTTGATTTCTGAGCATGTAAGTAGTCCTTTAAGCATACGTGGAAATGTTTGATGATCAAGCTTGACAGTTTAAATGGACTATGAATAAAAACTGGAACGCTCCGAAACGTGCATCTAACCTAGTGACGTGTTTGGGTTTTGCTCTTTCAGAAGTGGTCAGCAGGCGCTGGCAAACGTCCCGCGCTGGTTCCGTCGAGTTATTTGACAGGTTGCGTTCTCTCCTGAAGAGTTCGTTCTCTAGAAGCAGAGTCTGTTGCTGCCCTTTGAAGTCAAAACATTTTTTTCCCCCCCACTTTTGTGCTATGTCGGTGAATGTTTCAGGAAATGAAAAAAACACCACCTTTTTTTTTTTTTAATGCACAGCAAACACCAAATAGTATCAACACTGTGGAAATACACCTTTTTTTTTTATTTGAGCAAGTAGTGGTGGGAAATGTAGGGTATTTCCTTAATCCTACTTGTTAGAGTGGATTTGAGAACAGAATTGAACGTGTCCTATAACAGTCTCGCCCTACGTATTTTGTTTGCTCTGTTGGCAATATTTCTGGAAGACTGAATATTCAGTGCAAAAGAAAGTTGTACGTTCACCTTGCAGAGGAATACACGAGGTGATCTGAAGACGAGTGAAGGGTGGACTTAGGTTTTAATAATGGAATATTTTATTTTTTTATTATTCATACTAATATTAGTCCTAATATTTAATATTTTAAATAATGGAAATACTTAAAATACTTTTTTTAAAGTAAAAATACTTAAAAAATACTTTAAAAAAAAAAAAAATACTGCAGCCTAGTGTTTTCCTCCAGGATGGGTGACACTTCCAGGGCTATGTTCAGTGCTCACTCGCAGCTGCTTGTGTACGTGCTGGAATAGCAAAGCTTATAAAATTCCTAAAGAATCCAGTGGTGCTTTATAATCTAGAGAAAAGAATTGCCTCAATTGGTGCTTTTGGGTATGATTTTGGACGTGGATACAGGCTTTCTTAAACTACCAAGCCAAAATCACTTTAATCTGCATTTTTATTGAGAAATATGTAAATTAATAACTGCTTCATACATTATTCACGAAAAGGCATATTTTGTATCGCTGGTATCTCTGCTAATCTTATCTAAAGATATGCAAATGATTTAATTAAAATAATTATACTGTATAATATACCTGAACTTTGCTCTAAAATAGTACATATTAATCATTAATGCTACTTGCATTTTTAGCTGGAAAGACAAAGTATTTGATTGATAGTAGATTCTAAACTTTTTTTTTCCCTTTTTTTTTTTGCTTAACAACTTGGACCGAGATGTCCCTTGTGACTGTAATCAAACAATTGACCTCGTGCATACAAGAATGGTGAAACTGGAATTAAAATTACCAGGGTTATAGCAGAAAAGTGTAGCTGTTTGAAAACAGACAAGTGGTTTTCTACGTACCTACGAGGCAACGCTCCTCGAGTGTTTCCCTGTGGCTCTTCCAGCTATTAACAACTGCTGCTAAATACAATTTTTCTGTCTTTTGAATTCCTCTGACCGCGGAGTTGTGTAGTTTACTCACTTGGCCCATCATGGACTTCAGACTGGAAATGTATTGGTTAAAAAAGAAAAGTAGGAAGGCTCATCTTCCTTCTAACGCAAAAGGATTGGGAGCACACGGTGCTCTCATCGATGGGAGCTGCAAACACTAACCACTAAACCCACAAACAGAAATGCCTCCTATTGGGAATGGATCATTCCCCCTTCTGAGGCCAAACTAGGTCTGTAATCAAACCATTTGATAGTCTCAATAAAATGCAAAGGTAAGAGAAATAAGTCCGGCTGTGGTTGATATTTGGACTACTGTGGGTTTTCTTCTAGTCTGGTGCTCAGTGGATGCAAGAACTTGAGGAACCTCAGTAAGAATAGTGCCTGTGTATGAGCTAGTAAGGTTAAGATTAAAACCAAAGGCTTAGGGGTTCTTAGGTAGAACATTTTCTCGTCTGTGATTTGAAATAGGGCATTTAAATCCATTTGCAAGTGAAGAAAAAAACCCCCAACTTTATCCGATTGAAATTATTGTTTGTGTAGACCAAATGATTTTTACCCGTGGTGTTACTAGAGGTCCATTACCTATTGTCTAACCCATGGCATGATTGCATTAAATTGCTGGCCAGTAATTATTAATGACTGGGGTTTTTGCTCGGGATGCCTGTAAGAGAATGTTTGCTGTAGAAAAAAACTAACTACTAATTGCTACGAAGAAATGGAAAGACAAAATTAGTTAAAATGACTACGAATAGTTAAAATCTTAAACATCTGTTTGTATCTTCTGAATCCTTCCGTTATCTACCGTGAAATGGAGAGACAACTGCAAGTTGAAGGGGAATTAGAAAGAACTGCAGTTTCATGGGTTGCTACCAAGAATTTACTGCAGGGAAAAATGAAAACTATGCATTTTTCTTTCAATTTTAAGTAGTGGAGGCTAAATTAAACCCAAACAACTGCAGCGTGGCTGAGGAGGAGGATGAGGAGAAGGTGCTTCTTCAGCTCTACAGAAGAAGGGGAAAAAGTGGTTAGAGGAGCATACCTTAGTTGTGTACTGAGCCACCAGAAGGTTTCTAGAATGTGTTAGAAGGAGCTTAGAAGTCTCTAATTTTGGTGTATGTTGTCAGTTTTCCCAGTTTACTAATCTTCTGTGCCTCTTTCTTCTGGTAAAATCTGTTAAATCTAGAAATTTCATTGAGTTTCAGTTTAGGTAACTTACCCCCAAAAGAATATACTAAGGCCAAGCCGCAGGGTTCAGTTGAAACCGCAGATTACAGCTAAGCCAAAGCAACCTGCTCCTACACGAGTCTCGTCCTGCAGCCTTCGCATCACCTTTAAGAATATATGAATTTCAGTCTTGTTTATTTCTTGTTTTCTATTTTTTTTTTGTAGGGGGCAGCACTTAAATACTTGCCAGCTATTGTCAATGATGTGAAATTAGTATTTGATCCAAAAGAACTCAGGTGAGTAGAGTTAATGAAATGTGTCGTATGAACTTTATCTAGATCTCTAGTTTACATGCACATATGCACACACATATATAAAAATATATACAGAGGCAATGAGATATGATGACCTGAGATCTTATAGTGCTTTGGTTTTGCTACCTTTTTCTCCTTGCGAATATTGTTAGGGCTACACAAATAGCCTGTAACATGTACAGCATCAAGGTCTGATAAATGTCTTGACAAACTTTTGCAGTCTTGTTGAGTACAATCTTGTGGCAACAATTTGGTCACAACAACCCCACGCAGCGCTCCAGGCGTGGGGCAGAGGGGCTGGAAAGCTGCCCGGTGGAAAAGGCCCTGGGGGGGTTGGTCGAGAGGGGGCTGAATAGGAGCCAGCAGGGTGCCCAGGTGGCCAAGAGGGCCAGCGGCATCCTGGCTTGTATCAGGAGTGGTGTGGCCAGCAGGAGCAGGGCAGGGACCGTGCCCCTGTGCTGGGCACTGGGGGGGCCGCCCCTCGACTGCTGGGGTCAGGGTTGGGCCCCTCCCTCCCCAAAGGCCCTGGGGGGGCTGGAGCGTGTCCAGAGAAGGGCAGCGGAGCTGGGGAGGGGTCTGGAGCCCCAGGCTGCTGGGGAGCGGCTGGGGGAGCTGGGGGGGTTCAGCCTGGAGCAGAGGAGGCTGAGGGGAGCCCTCATCGCTCCCTACAACTGCCTGAGAGGAGGGGGGAGCCGGGGGGGGTCGGTTTTGTTCAGTGAACCCTATTGCTGGATTGACATCTCAGTAGCTCGTAAATGCAGGAGTGTTGTTAGTAAATAGAAGGGGTAATAGGATGATGTTTTAGAACAAAAAACAGTAGAGAAACCAAATCAAAACTAACTTTTCAGGAGAACTTTTAACTTTAAGAGAAAATAATCAGTTTCATTAGCAGTATTGTAAGACATTTAAGTTGAAAAAACCAGTTTTTATCTAATTTGATTGCACAAATCCTTCTATGTATTGTCTGTTTCCATTTCTTTGTTCTGAGGTGTCAGAATGAGGAAAAGAAAGGTAAAGTAGAAATAAAAAAGATAAGTATCATCTTGGTCTACCATCCCAGTGGCATGAGGAACCTGGCATTTAGCTTCTGCTTGCCTGTGCTGTGAACTTTTTTACATGTACACTTACGCTTCCTATGGGCCTAGGGAGTACATGTTTGTAGTGTTTCTGGACTAAATTGTAACTTTGATATATGATGGAAAATATACCAAATGGAAAATACCAGGATTTGGTCCGTTTTACCCCAAACACTACGGTTTTTCTGTCATTTCAAGTATTTAAACTGAGATTGAATAATACTCAGAAGTGAAGGCTTAATGGAGAAAACAAACCCCCAAGATTTTAGGAAGGGATGCAAAATTATGGAAAAGTCTTAAAAATCTGTATTATGTGGGAGCTCTGCTGCAGAGTGTGATGATACCTTATCGTCCTAAAATGTGTGTTTTGGGGTTTTTTTTTTTGGTTGTTGTTGGTGATGAAAGCTTTTAACATGAATTAACCCTTTTTAAAAAAAATTTTGGCTTATATGGTCATGTATTATTCCATTAATGGTACGTAATAATTGAATTAAAGAGACAATAGCACAGACGACTGAAATTTGAAATCTAAAACCTTAAATGAAACATGGGAAAAGAATGTAAAACTGAAACAAAAGGGAGAGGGCAAAAGAGAAGGCACAAAAACCTGAACAGGCGTATTAAAGACAATTCACATTTCTCTCTAAAAGCCCTTTAAGATCATCAAGCCCAACCGTTCCCCTAACCCTGCCATCCCACCACTAAACCCTGTCCCTAAGCACCTCGTCTGCCTGGCATTTAAATCCCTCCAGGGATGGGGACTCGACCCCTTCCTCTCTAAGTCTAATGTTTGGGAAAAGAAATGGGTTTACTTGTCCAAAAGTATGTAATGGTTTATCTCGTTCTGTGGTTTTTTATGTATTTTGGAGAGAGATGAATATATTTCTACTTGTCCCTTTGTTTGTAGCAAACTCTTTACCGAATTCATCCTGAACGTTCCCATCAGCCGGCTGACAATCCAGAAGCTGTACTGCTTGATCGAGATCGTTCACAGTGACCTCTTCACGCAGCACGGTGAGCAGGACCTTTGCAACCATTAAATTGTCGCATTATTCATTGTCTCCAGCCCTCTGCTAGTGCAAGGTCTGTCCTTGCTGCCGAACGCGGTGGGGGTTGGAACCAATTAAGGTTGTTCCGTTAGGAGGACAAGAAGATTTAAAATAAGTGAGGAAATGCTAATTGACACTTACAGCGGGTTATAGATCATAAAGAAGTGAAAGCAAAACCTTGTAATTTTTAATTTAAAAGGGCACTAAGCATCCAGTGTTATTGGCATGTGTTATAACTTGAACTGTGATGTATTTTATCAAAAAATATGAACTCACCTTTTGTGTTCAGTGAAGTTCTATGGAGAAAATGGAAGGTTTTGATGTCATTTCTTTCCGAAGCATCATTCTCTCCCTTAAAGCTGTCCGCTAGCTGAAGTAAAACAACATAGAAACCTTTGAGAGTGTGCTGTTCCATCCATGCTTTCTTATTTTCTCTTTTTACATTAGTGGGCCAGTGAAAGGTAAGTCCAGGCACTTCTCTTGCAGATTTCTTCATTTCAGGGGAAACATTTTATTCTTTTTCTAGATGACTGCAGGTTAAACTAACCTACACCAAGTGTTTATGTGCTGTCAAAAGTTAATGAGGGAGAAAATAGGCAATGGCTCAATGAGAAAGGAAATCTGAAAGGATTCTTCTGTCCGATCAAAAATGCTGGGGCCATGTGATGCAAAGTGCTGATAAAACAAACTCTTCTGGTTCCAGTTTTAAAAATACTCTTGGTGGATTGGCGTTGGACTTGGCAGGTCTTATACCAGATCAGGTAATGTCTAACCACAGCTAGGTAACTTCCGCTGGATCCAGTAACTTTTATTTTCTTCCAGTTAGCAAACAGGGATGAAGCCAACCCAATCTATGCTGCAATCTATTATACTCCTTAATTTCACCAAACTGTGTGTTTGGTGCGGTATTGCATGGGTCTGGTACTGGCAGCTGTGGAATTAAGTACTGTGGCTCTTTCCCCTTCATTCCACCTGAAGTTTTCTTTCTAATTTCGCACAAGTAGCAATGACAAACAATGTTCAAAGAACAAGCTTTACATTTTGGTGGCACTTTCTATTTCGACTGAGTTTGCAGTAAGGTTATTCTCCAAGTTTATGATTTATAACAGGTACCTGTGAAATTATTGGGTCTACATGATACATGTTACATGCAAGTTTAAACCTTAAACTTCGGGTAGAAAAAAGAAAGTCTAATGAGAATTAAGACTGGAAGATAGAGAACCTGGAGACTCTGAACCTCTCAGGAAAGAGAGAGAGCTTTTCCATAAGGAAGCCCTCAGTAGAGTTACAGCCTCACCCGAGCAACAAGGCGTAACGTGGGTTGTAAATTTACTTCCTGCAGTTATGGAAGGTGGTGAAGTAAGAACAAATCTCTAAAAACCAGAGTCTACCAGCTACGTCATTATGTGCTGCACCAGCAAGTCCAAATGCAATTCAGCTTGATCTTTGCTTTTGAGATCTTCTTTCGAAATTATTCAGCCCTTATGAGCCACATCAAATGATTTTATTCTGAATTGCAGAGTTTGCAAGAATAAAAAGGAGGAATGCAGATGGAGTTGCTGGTGTTGGGACTTGGGTAAAATGATATTAGTCTCTCTGAGACCATTTTAGTATTTGCTCTTTCAGATACGTACATCAATGTTACTCCATTCCATCATTCATTCTCAGCTCACTGTCTTTGGGTTTTGTTTTTCTTCTTCTCATTAATTTTTCCTTCTCCTGGCTGCTTTTAGATTGCAAGGTCTTTGGGGCAGAAGTCAATAATGTAGGTATTATACTTGACTGTCTTGGATAGGAGAAAATTGAGATAAGTCAGATAAAACAAGAAATTATGACTATAAAAAGCATTGCTAAGGAAGGCTATAGGGGCACATTGTGTATTTACTATTATTAATCTTTAACTTATTCAACCAATTTCATATCCAGAGGTGGAAGGAGAAATTGTGCGTGGCCAATGTTGTTTTTGAAACCTCTCAAACTCTGCTGTTTGGGTTGCAGTGAATGGTATAGTCCAACGGTATTCTCTTTGTGGAGCTCCTGAGAAATTTAAATTAATCCATTTTAATAGCAGGGTTGTTAATCTGAACTCAGTCCAGTTTTGTTGACAGAACAGTACCACGTAATGGCTTTTGGATCTAATCATAGAATCATAGAATGGTTTAGGTTGGAAAAGCCCTTTAAGATGATCAAGCCCAACCATTCCCCTAACCCTGCCATCCCACCACTAAACCCTGGCCCTAAGCACCTTGTCTGCCCGGCTTTTAAATACATCCAGGTATCAGGAGGCTCCTAACGAGGGTTTTCATGTCACTGGCTGTTAAGAATGTCTTAAATCTAACGTGCTTCGGCTGAGTTGCGATGAGATTGGCGGCGGGCGCGCTGCTCGCACTGCCCAGGACTCGCAGAGTTGGGTGCAGCAGTGACGTGGTGCTGCCGCTTCCCGCAGGCTCGATGAGCGTGGGCGCCTCGGTGCTGCCCTCCCTGCTCTGTGTGGCCTCGTATAGGTACGGATTTATTCTGTGTTTTTTGATGGACAAAGCATTCTCTTAAAAACTTCTCTTGCCACTTGCGTCTGGAGAGCCAGTTGTGCTGGGAACCTTCCATAAACACTAAAATTCACTTGCAAATAAATTAAACGCCTAGCCACAGCCTTTGTTAAATTGAAATCTATTTTTTTTCTTGCCTTGTTCTGTGGGTTTGAGTTCTTATTACTAAAACTTAGTTTGACTGCCTCTCCTCCTCCTGATCGAGTCAATAATTTTTAACTGAGAAGCAATGCTTTCACAGAAGTATCCAACTAATCCTGTATCATACTGCAGAAATGAGATTTTGTTTTCTAAAAGCAATATTCAGTACAGGATTGTGGAATGGATGGAAAGCTGTGAAACCTACAGAAAATCAAACAGCATTTCATTGGTGTATTTCTGTTGGAGAAAAATGCTCTAATTCTGTGCTTGGAGAGGTCAAGGAAAATTTATTTGTGTCTCCGAAGGACTTAAAGTTCAAAATACATGAACTTGTGAAGGATTTGGGGGTGAGAGGGGTGGGTGTATGAAATAATTTCCTAAAGCGTTGGGCTTGAAGAACGATGTCAAGTGGTGGATGGTTGAATGGTCTTTACGAAATCTGGAGTTTGGACCTTGGATGAGAATGTACCATGGTGTTGTGGTTTGTATATCTTCAAAAAAGGAGGTAAAATACAGTTTTAAAACTTGTTCACTTCTTTTCTGTTTGTCACGTGCCATTTACGTGTTTCCTTCTGAAATTCAAGGTACCTTTTCTCCTTCACAGAACTTGTAATTATTTTTAAGTGGGTTTTCTTCAGCCCTTGCTGGAAAACCCTGTATGTTCTTTAGGGTTTGGTGGGTTTGTCCTAACAGTGGCTTGTAATTGATCCAAAGGGAAAAAGAAAAGGCAGTATGTAGGTAGCCAGTCAAAGCAGTGGTAAGCAGAATATGTGTATCTGCATATATGTTGTATTGGATAGGAGAAATAATAGCTGGGTGACTTCAAGGGGCGTATTTTTCCAAGCTTGTGGTTTTTTACAGAGGCCAACAAGTAGAAATCATCTCTCTGTATAGACTAAATCTGTATCAGATCTTCGTGCTTCTAGTTGCTGTCCTTGAAACAACAAATACTCGAATATTACTGAGAAAAAAGGATCGTCCTGTCAAAGACTGCTGCTTCTGCCCGTTTTCGGGGGTTACATTCATCGAGTTCAAGGCCTGTTTTGCACATCTTGGATGATCTGCCTTTTATCCCCCCGTGTTTGTATCAATAATGTATTACAGCTTTGGCAAAATACATGTGAATTTTCTTCTGGAAAAGCAAAAGGTTGCATCATTTTTGTCTCAAGCATAGAAAATAATCCCTAACGTGGTGATGCTTGATTGCTTTTTTTTTTTGTTTGTTTGTTTGCACCATAGACCTGGGTTATATATCGGTATCATAGAATGGTTTGGGTTGGAAAAGCCCTTTAAGCTCCCCCAGCCCAACCGTTCCCCCACCCCTGCCATCCCACCCCCAAACCCTGGCCCTCAGCACCACCTCTGCCCGGCTGTTAAATCCCCCCAGGGCTGGGGACTCGACCCCTTCCCTGGGCAGCCCCTTCCAGCCCCTGACAGCCCTTTGGGGAAGGAATTGTTCCCCAGGCCCAACATCACCCTGCCCTGGCACAACTTGAGGCCGTTGCCCCTCGTCCCATCGCCCCTTCCCTGGGAGCAGAGCCCGACCCCCCCCGGCTCCCCCCTCCTCTCAGGCAGTTGTAGGGAGCGATGAGGGCTCCCCTCAGCCTCCTCTGCTCCAGGCTGAACCCCCCCAGCTCCCCCAGCCGCTCCCCAGCAGCCTGGGGCTCCAGACCCCTCCCCAGCTCCGCTGCCCTTCTCTGGACACGCTCCAGCCCCCCCAGGTCCTTCAGGGAGGGAGGGGCCCAACCCTGACCCCAGCATTCGAGGGGTGGCCCCCCCAGTGCCCAGCACAGGGGCACGGTCCCTGCCCTGCTCCTGCTGGCCACACCACTCCTGATACAAGCCAGGATGCCGCTGGCCCTCTTGGCCACCTGGGCACCCTGCTGGCTCCTATTCAGCCCCCTCTCGACCAACCCCCCCAGGGCCTTTTCCGCCGGGCAGCTTTCCAGCCCCTCTGCCCCACACCTGGAGCGTTGTGTGGGGTTTTTGTGACCCCAGGGCAGGACCTGGCCCTTGGCCTTGTTGAGCCTCTTACAGGTTTAGTTTTTGTTTGCTTTCTTATGTCAGGAAACACTTAACTGGAAGGTCACTGAAAAGGTCATTTGGTCATGGCTGCTGCAGAAGTTCTCCACGGTGCTTAGCAGAACTATTTCCCAAGCCTAAATCACAGCAATGTTCTAAGAGTGCAACCTTTAGGAGTTTTTTCAAGAGCTAAGCTGCCAAGTTTTTCCGAGCTCTCTGTGGATGATTTATCATGTTTTTGTGTGTATATGTTGCCCAAGTAGTGATATCAGCAGGATAAAGGGCAGTTGTGAATGGGGAGTTTGGCAGTCTCTCCTTTGGAGGAGTTCATTTGACTCTGTCCCACGCCCTGATTTTGGTAGAGAAGAAAATTATCAGGCAGAAGTCCTTTGCATAGGGGCTGGATGCTTCTGTAGGGTCTTTGAACACACCGGTGTTCATCTCTGCTAACTGGGATGCAGCTTTTTGCATGCAGTAAAGCATTTTAAATTGTCAGTGATTAACATCCTGATTTAGCAAGTTATTTGATTTTTAAGACTTGAGCAGAGCCTGCAATGTACTCGTTTAGACAAATATGTATATACTGTGCTCAGTGAGGACAGAAGTATATCGGTACATTCTTGCGTATGCCATACATATGTAATATTTTACATATGTGCATAAAATATTATGAATGTATCTTTAAAGAAAATATATATATGAATGTATAAAACTATATAAAATAACTCTATATGACCATATAGAAGTAAATGCATGTATAAATAAGTAACACTTCTTACCCCACCACCATAATTTCCATAGATCTGTTATGGTGCATGCAAAATCTTCTTCTGTCTGTGTAAAGCAGCGAACTTTGGTCGAGACGAGCCCTGCATCTCTTCCTTTCGTGTCCCTCTCCCCTCCAAAAAGCCCCCGCCTCAAACCCCGAAGCAGAGGAAGCGTTTCTTTAGATGAGCACCTGAAATGATTCCCTGTTGCAAAAGTCTCCTGTAAGCGTATGTCCAGTTACAGGTATGAGTTTGAAAATTAGTGTGGAACAGTTTTATAATAACCCAATGCACATTTCCAGTTCTAAATGGGTACGTACTTACGGTTGGTAGTTCAGTGAAGTGTCTTATCCTTGCAAACGTCAAAATTTCAGTTTCATGTAGTGATTTATCGGATTTGTTTTGTCCCATAGAGTTGTTTGTATTCTCTTGTCAATTTGTTTTACAAATGACTTCCAGCTGATTACCAAGTGAGCTGTGTGGCTGCTGTGTTCTTAAATAATTAGGAAATCCGGTGATTTCTCCATTAGGAAATTGTTGGTCTATTAAATATTAGTAGACAGCATATAGCATTTATAGGAGATCTTATTGTTTAATTTTGACTCAAATGGCAAGCTTTGTCTCCATGCTGTGTCGGGGAAGTGAGGTTACTAAACATAAGTTTGGTTTTTATTTTGGCCATGTTAACTAAATGAACCATAAAATCAAGAAATGTATTTGTCAGTGTCCCTCCAAATGAAATGTTTCTAAATTGACAACAATTTATTGCGTCTATTTAGCTTCAGCATAGTTCCTGCGTCAGTGCTTCATCTGAAGTCTGTGCTTGGATGCTCATAAGTTGATAATGCCTCCTGAGCATCCTTTTATAAAGATTAATATTTTATTCTCATTGCACATTCCTCTGACATTAATCATTGTGGGTTGGACTTGAGCGGTAGAGAACAGATGTCGAATTATTGTTGTCTGTAATCATTGTGCATCATACTCATGAGCTATCTTCAGAGCTGGCTTTCGAGCAGGAGACTAATGTTATAGACTATAGATTTATCAAGGTTGGCCATTAATCAGGGCTGGGAGGTGTTTGTGACAGGCAGGCTGATGAAGGTTAACCTTTCCTCTTCTGTACTTCTAAGTAATCAAGATACAGTTGATCAACCCAGTGTTTTTCAAAATAGTTTATAGCAAAGGATGCACTTAAAATCTTATCTCCTCATAGAGCGTACTACCCTAGTACTCGATTTGTTTAAAAATTTATAGAGCTATTTGTGCGTGTGTTGGTGGGTTCATCTTTGGAGTTTGTTGTCTACTAGCTCTTGTGTTTTAATAGAGGTATCTGGAAAACCTTAAAACAATGGAGTTGTTCCAATAGCTGTTTCTGCTGCAGGTCAAAGTGGGGCAGTGGACAATGTTCAATGGACAAAGAATCATCAAATCACAGAATCATTTAGGTTGGAAAAGCCCTTTAAGCTCCCCCAGCCCCACCGTTCCCCTACCCCTGCCATCCCACCCCCAAACCCTGGCCCTCAGCACCGCCTCTGCCCGGCTGTTAAATCCCCCCAGGGGTGGGGACTCGACCCCTTCCCTGGGCAGCCCCTTCCAGCCCCTGACAGCCCTTTGGGGAAGGAATTGTTCCCCAGGCCCAACCTCACCCTGCCCTGGCACAACTTGAGGCCATAAGGTTATCGGTCTACCCGATGGGGTCCACTGGAAGCAACTTTGCAGTGAAGGAGCTGTGGAGCCAGGGCTCAGGACCCGAGCCCGCTCCATGCACCCTTGCACTGGTGAGAGCCAGCTGCACGCTGCCCCGTCCGAGCAAGAGCCTAGGCAGCAGGGCTAGGGAGGTTGTCCTGATACCCTGCAAGTAGGTATTTAAAAACTGCAAGAGAAAGGAGAAGTATCTAAAAATAATCTAGTAAGTAAGTACGATTTTATGACCTATTCAGATGCTGAGTATCGGGAAGCACCCTTTTGGTTTTAGGCATAGCTTTTGTCTTTCCCATTGGCAATATTTATTCTTTTTTGCTTACTTCAAAGTAAGCTTTATATAGGTGTTTCTGCCTTGGCATAAAACTTCCTTGGGTAAGAAGAGGGCCAGGTAATTTTCAGAAAGATTTCACAGTCCTGGTGCTTGCACGGTTCTTGGGGGTGCGGGTGTTTGTGTTTTGGTTTGGGTTTTTTTTTAAATCTGGGTAGGATCTGGATCTTTTTATCAAGTACCAGCAGACCTGGACACTTTGTTTTATCCTCCCATGTTTATAACCTGCCACATTTTATCCTCCCGTGTTTATAACCTGCCACAGCTACACAGCACCCGTTCACAACTCGCCGTTGAGGGAGGCAGAGGGCCTGTAGGGTGGTGACTGAGGAGCGTCGCCAGGTCTACCCGAGGGAACTTACTCTTTTGTGTAGGTTGTGTAATTCCGAATGAAGTAGTATGACAAATCAATTAGTTTTTCCTTTCTCAGAAATTCAACTTGAATACCTTCCCTATTGATTGGAGCGTACTCTGGACAAGCTAACTCAAAGGTGACATAGCTGCAATTTTCGCCTTCTGCATGCTCGCAGATATTAAATTGATCTTTGACCGTTCTCTACTAGAGGGGGGTTAACGGGGATGTGAAACATTTTCAAACCTCTAATTAGGGGCCTTTGGTAAGTTATTAAAGATTGATTCACCTCTCAGGCTTTACAAAGGTGTGTTCATATGTCTTTGCGGGAGCACTTAGCAACTGGACGTCGGGGTTCTTTCTCTCCCCTGCATTTGGTGAAAGGAGCGTGCTACACCGCTGTTCGGTGGGTTTTTTTCCTTAATCTGCTCTCTTCTTTCCAAGTCAGTCAAAACCGAAGGTAACTGTGTCCAGTTCTGGGCTCCCCAGTTCAAGAAAGATGAGGAACTCCTAGAAAGAGTCCAGAGGAGAGCAACTAGGATGATAAAGGGACTGGAGCATCTCCCCTACGAGGAAAGGCTGAGAGAGTTGGGCTTGTTCAGCCTGAAGAAGAGGAGACTGAGAGGGGACCTCATCAACACCTACAAATATCTTCAGGGCGGAAGTCAAGAGGACAGAAGCAGTCTGTTTACAGTGGTGCCCAGCGACAGGACTAGGGGCAATGGGTGCAAACTGAAACATAAGAGGTTTCAGTTGAATGTGAGGAAAAACAACTTTACTCTAAGGGTGACAGAGCACTGGAACAGGCTGCCCAGGGGGGTTGTGGAGTCTCCTTCTCTGGAGATATTCAAAGCCCACCTGGACGAAGTCCTGTCTAGCATGCTCTAGGAGAACCTGCTTTAGCAGGGGGGTTGGACTAGATGATCTCCCGAGGTCCCTTCCAACCCTTGCAATTCTGTGATTCTGTGATTCTGTAACAACACATACTGAGGTTTCACAGATGTGGAGGCACAGGGCTGCAGTTGCAAAGCTTTTCTGGGGCAAACAGACTGGGCTGAACTAAGCCCATCGTTGGGTTGAAATTTGTATGGAAAATGAGTGCTTAATTTTGACCTGCATCCATCTGGCGATTCCTGCCATGCAGGAACAGTCTGAGTACTTGAGCAAGGAAGGGAACGTTTTTTTGGGGTAGGAGTGAGTACTCAAGGGCTGGAGCAGTTCAGAGGCAGAAGTTTAAAGCAAATGTAAAATGGTGATTATACAAAATACATGGTGAGCCCGTGTCGGGGAAACCTTCTTTATGTAACAGCTGGATCTTCACTCCCAATTTCTTTTTTCTGTTCAGTGGGGTGCTGTGGTTTGGGTGGTTTTTTTTTAGCTGAGGTTAAGCATTTGAAATGTGTGACAGCAAACTATCCCTTTAAAGGCATATATATCATTGTCTACCATATTAAGGTAGTTTGGAGACTTCATTTTTGTATAAATAGCTTTAGATCACTTAATGAGCATCCTGGTAAATAAGCTCTTTCCTTGAGGTCAATTCTGTTTAGACATTTTTTTCGCAGAGATGACCACCTCCTTTCACTTTTAATATCAGTGTAGATTTATGATAATATAGTGGTAAACAAATAATGGGAACATCTAATGAAGATATTTCTCTGTTACTGGATTTGGATCTTTTGTAATCCAATTCTCTGCTACCTAATGGAAATGCATAGGAGGGGATGTGATGAAGTCACGGCTAGGTGTGTTTCCCCATGTAAATAAATTGCAGGGTCTAATGTCTATTCCTTGAGGCAAAAATTTCAACAGGCACACCATGATTTTTCTCCTTTTTCAGCTATAAAGAAGGAGGTTAAATGTCCAAGAAGCAATTATATAGAAAAACTCAGCACTGAAGAAACTAACTCTTCAAAGTACTTTCTTCGAATGAGAGCCCACTTGTGTATTCCTAGTGAACACGTACTTAATGTGAGTCACTTGAGACTGAAGAATGTTTCTCTTGAACTACGAGAAGCTAGGTGTGCTTACACACTGTTATTTCTCATCCTCCATGTGTGAGCTTACAAGGCAGAATGAGAGTGCTGCTGTTCCAGTTCCTCTCTAGCATCTTGTTGAGATCACAGAATCACGGAATGAAGATATTTCACAGATATGAAGATATATAGAGATGTTCTCTAGCATCTTGTGGAGAGTTCCTCTCTAGCATCTTGTTTATTTTTCCCCATTGCGCAGTTTGAGAGAGCAGGATTCCAGCCTTTCTGCTCTGTATGTTGCCGTGGGGACAAATTCGTGGAGGTGCTCCTCCTGCGACTCGTTCCTGCTCTGTAGGAGGCTGAAGGCTGTGGTCACCGATGACCTGGGAGTCCTGAAGCAGTTGCAGAGAATGGTTCAGGTCATTGCAGTTGGACCTTACGTCACGGGCTGAAGGCTCCTGGCAGACTTTGGACAGAGACTGTTTCCCTATGACGTCCATCTTTGTCTCATCCATCCTGTTTCCGTATCTCTCTTTAGTAGGAAAAGCAAGTCCTCTTCAGCTCGTACCTTATCACTGAGACTCATCAAGTGAGAGCAATTTTTCACCTTGGCACTGAGTTTTTAATGCCTATGTCAATTTTTCCAATGCAAGCCAAAACGCACCGCCATAAGCATGTGTTGATTTCTTCATCCTTGGCACCCCTTTGCCTCCCAGCTGTCAGCTTTTTCTGGTGCCTGCAGTGCATATTTGAGCTCAGTTTTCACTATGGGGGGATTTTGAAGAGGGTGCCTGTGTGGGGCCCATGCAGTGCAGTTGGGTACTCTGTTAGATGCTACCTTCTACAGCACTGACACCACGGTGCGGCATCTCCTAAATACGGACAGGAATCATCAGAGGTGGTCGAGGGTGGAAGTGCGTGTTCTGTCTCTCGATGTCTCTTCAGCAAAAGACAAAGTTCGTCAAGGTACTTAATTCTGATGAATCAAAGCCAGGGTCACCATCTTTTGGTGATGCAGATCATCACCATCCTTTGAGCTACGGGTATTTGCTGTAGCTTCTCAGCCCCAATTTGCTGGTCGTTCTGTAACTCCCACTTTGGGGTGCCAGTTATGTCCACTACAAAAGGACAGAGACCAAATGTGTATCAATAAAGGGAACGTTTGGTTGCAGATGGAGCTTCTGCTGTTGAGTAGCCCTCTCCTGCTACCAAGAGGAGGCTTCCCAGCATGGAAAGCGTTACTTTGAACTATTGATCTCTTGGCTTCTCAGGAAGGTGTTGGGTATAACACTAAATAAGTGCTTTCATGTTGCAATATGGGGTCATCCCCTCTTAACTGAGATATTAATCTCCAGTTTTCATTTTTTAGTCTTGTGCCTCCTGCTGTGGTCTGTATGTTACTCACGCTCTTGATGTTGGGGTGATGATGCTTAGTGGTCCAGAACCATTTAAAATCCTCTTAAATAAAGACTTAATTGAGTGCTCATGAGCATTTCTGAATGTTCTAGGGACTTCAGCTTTTGTGTGAAGATAATCTCTAAGCAATGATATAGTCATTAAGGACTGCCATGAAGCCTCCTCTTGTGAGTCATCCATATGCCATCAAGTCCAAGCAATTTGGGTAATATTGCTAAAAAAAAAAAATGTCAGTGTGTTACATCTTTTGTGTGGCTGTCAAGAGCTTCATCCATATTTTCCCAGGTACCGTATAATTAGAGATCTCATGAGCCAACAGCCAATGTAGCATTTGGCAACGTGAATTCTTCAGTCGTTTTTTCAGAGATTGTCGGCCAGGTGGATTTTATAGCACAAGGGCAACTTTTTGGAGTGACCCATGTTGTGATAGTGTATGCCCGTGTAAAAATTTCTTAATGCTAACTGTTGTTTTTCAGGATACTTGGTTCACGTGCATATGCATGCGTGGCTGTGTTGCTTTCTGTCTGTCTTATGCTTCTGACTTCTTTGAGCAAGGTGAAGTGGCTGGAAAAGTCCCATGGGTTTCTTCTGTTCCTGTTGTAGTATTATTTAGAGGAGGTGGAAAAATACCAAAATGCTCTTAACTCCTCCTTGTCCCTTCCTCCTTTCCCTCATCTCCAAAATTTAGTACTATTCTGATGGTATATACACTGTGGAATTTAATCATCATTATTTCTTCTTAAATAAGTCAGGCTCTGATGAACAAGAGTAACCAGTTCCCCTCCTTTGGGCATGGATTTATTTGGGGGCTGGGAACTGGGGAAAGGATTTTAATTTCTCTCTTTACTGCTTTTGCAGATAAAGCGTTCATGCTTCTCGTTGCAGGCCATGGTTGGTTTTGGCTGATGCCCCCGTAGAGAAGGGAGGTGCCTCTGGCTGTGCCACCTCTCCTGAAGGAAACAGAGCATGGGCCGGGGTTAGGAGTGAACCTTGGGTCCCTGCCCTCCCTCTGGGCAAGAAAATTTGCAGGTTATATGTTAATTAGATTGATTAGCTCAGTGTGCCAGTGTGGCCTGCTGGTAGGTTCAGGCCTATCAGTCTTTGCCTTATTGCCTTTACGTTCTTGACTTGAGCCAAAACGTTGAGCTGTGTCATTTAGTTCCATTTGCCTCATCTTCCCTCTCTGTAAGTCCTGTGCTCACCTTGTACAGGCCACTACATCTGCATTCCTGCATAAAGTATTTCAGCAGCATTTTTTGAGCTATAAAAGACCACGTCAGGCAGCTGAATGTTCATCTGAGCAGCATCATACACCTCAGTGGACCACGTTTGGACGGTTAGGCTATGCTGCGTTGGTAACCAGTGCAGGTAAGGTAAAGGGACTTCAGTAAACCTTGCCAAGGCTCAACCAGTTGAGCAAGCGGGCAGCTACGCGTGGAGGCGATGCTTTGTGTCGTGCGGTGCGATGGCGCTGGGTAGGTCCAGTTAACCCAAGTTTTTAAGCAGAGGCAGTCAACGCCAGTGAGACCCCTCAAGTACTTTGCTGAACTGGGGCTGGTGGTGGGCGGCGTGGGTGCCGAGCATTCTTCACCAAATAACTTCATTTTCACTTGCTTATAACTTCTTCAGGTTTTTACAGTTTTGGTTGAAAAGCAGGTGACTGGAAATCTGGAAGTTAACCTTCTTTTTCCTGATTTTTTTGTTTTTAATCTTATGCAAGCACTGAAGCAGATTGGCTATTTCGGCAGTGCTATGAAGTTATTTAAAGCTGTGTATGTAACCTTATGTTTTGTGTGCAGACTGCAGGGAAATCTTGCTGCCAACAATGACAGATCAGCTGAAGTATCACTTGGAAAGACAAGAAGATTTGGAGGCTTGTTGCCAGTTGCTGAGTAACATCCTGGAAGTGCTTTACAAGAAAGATGTGGTTAGTATCATACAGTTCTGTGATCATTACCGCTTAAAAGAAAGGGATCTTAGTAGAATGAATTAAGCAGGTAACTCCTGACGGCTTAGGTCTTTTTTTTTTTTTTTCCTGCCCTAACCAGTCTCTCTTAAGTCTTCTTTTTAGATATCCAATGATGATGATGTGTGGTGTGACATCTCAGGATGTTTCCTACTGTGTCTCAGGCACATGCAATACAGCACGGTTATCCAGTAACACTTTTCCAGACATTAGTTGGATAGCGAGTAAATAGATATTCTTAGGAGTTTGACACTTCCTCTTACAATGGTGCCTAGCCTCGGGCAGGTGGAAAACATTTGGGGTATTTTGTTGTATTTTTGGGGTTTTTTGTTTTGTTTTGGGGTTGGTGTTTTGTTTTTTGTTTTGTTGTTCCCCATGAGCATTTTGGGAAACACACGTTTGAGTTGTATTGATACCAGCCAGACCAGCCTGAAGGGGATGTGTGTGTTCATATGCACACGTATATATATAAAATGCATATTATATGTATGAAAATACGTATATATGAGCACTTCTATGAAACTTTTGTTGACACAGCAAACTTGTTCAGTTGTTTGAAGCGCCACTGAAAGTTAGCTAGTATGATTTTCCACCTCAGTAAGAGAGAACCTGAACTGGAAAGTGGTGGCTTCTGCGTGAATATTGTAACTGGCGTAGTCGTCTCACCCATTCGGAATGTAAATGCACGAGATGGTTGCGCATGAGAACCTGTGCACTGCCCTGGGCTGGGATGCAGATGCGTGGCTTGCGTAATAGGCCCTTTTTTGTCTTCTCTTGACTTCACACAAATACCCAAGTGTTGCTGCTTTGCCGGAGAGCTGCAGTGATTTGATGCTCTCTTAAAGAAGTTTGGGCTGAGGATGCTGCTGCCTGAACCTGCAGTCCCCTGCCGAATCGTACGCTAATTTAGTTGGAAAGGACCTCAGGGGTCAGCCACTCACGTCCTATCTAGCATCCTACTTGACTGTGGTTTTTGGGCTCGTTCTGATTTTGTTTCTTTTTTGAAGTAGTTCTGTGTGACTGCTTTGGAGCGTGGGTTATTTTAAAAAGGGGATTTGGTTTTGGCAGCTTGGCTGCATCCTGTCACTCTTTGTTGGCTGCATTTCTCTCTGTGGTGGCAACTCACTTGCAGCTCCGCCATCTCCTGGGCTGAGCCCAGCTGGAGCGGGGCTGCCGGAGCGGCCGGCTGCCAGGGGGCTGCAGGAAACAGCTACCCCTTCGCCACCGGAGCAGGGGGATGGAGAAGAGGACACTCTGCCCGTGAGGAGCGATGTAAAGCAGCCGTTGAAAATGGACAGGAGCAGCACAAGGTGCTGGTAGTGCAAAGAGGAGAAAAGTCTTGGAGAGCTGAAGGGTGGAGAGGAGCAGGGTACCGAAGTAGATGCATTCTCCCCTGCAGATGCTCGTGGTACCAGAATTGTAAGGTTTATCCCAAAGAGAGATCTGTCAGCAGCAGGAAGAAAAGTCTGTACTGGAGCAGTCTCTGTGCACTGTGTGTACCAGTGCTGGCTTGTTCTACAAATATGCAAATGCATTTTTTCATATATGCAAGTCTGCCTTTGGTAATTAAGCATAATCCAGTGATGAGATACGGGTTATTATATGGATCCAAGGGCAAGAAAGAAAATGGTTCATCAGAATGTTTGTTTGATGGTCAGGAAGATGCCTTATTTAAAAATATCTGGGAAAATGCTTCCAAGTGTTGGCTATAGAATTGTTTCCCCCTCCACCTCCCAGACCCCTTTTAAAGCCGCCTTCTGCAGACTAAGGAAAGCTGTGAAGCAGCCTGTTCATAAAATAGGAGATGGGAGCAAAGCTCATCGGTTTCCTTCTCCTTGTCACGTGTGTTTGGCTTCAGTTCCTGTAGGCATCATTCTGTGTGAGGCTTCTGAGCTTGCTCTTAAAAGCCAAATGCACTGAGTACAATCATAGAATCATAGAATTGCAGAATCATTTAGGTTG
>JADKXX010010545.1:0-11644 GCA_017310255.1 Butorides virescens
TCCCCAGCTCCGCTGCCCTTCTCTGGACACGCTCCAGCCCCCCCAGGGCCTTCGGGGAGGGAGGGAGGGGCCCAACCCTGACCCCAGCAGTCGAGGGGCGGCCCCCCCAGTGCCCAGCACAGGGGCACGGTCCCTGCCCTGTTCCTGCTGGCCACACCACTCCTGATACAAGCCAGGATGCCGCTGGCCCTCTTGGCCACCTGGGCACCCTGCTGGCTCCTATTCAGCCCCCTCTCGACCAACCCCCCCAGGGCCTTTTCCGCCGGGCAGCTTTCCAGCCCCTCTGCCCCACGCCTGGAGCGCTGTGTGGGGTTGTTGTGACCCCAGGGCAGGACCCGGCCCTTGGCCTTGTTGAACCTCACCCAATTGGGCTGGGCCCATGGATCCATCCTGGCCAGGTCCCTCTGCAGAGCCCTCCTGAATACTTCATTTTCAACTCTTTGAAAAGTAGTGGCAGATTACTTCCAGTACAGAAATAACTAATCTGAAACAATTGACTGAAATGAAAGTTCCTTAACCAACCTTTTGCTTTGCTTTTCTGTTTCTGTTAATTCAGCTGCTGCAGAATAGCCCCCCGGATTTGGTAATGCTTGTGGGCTTTTGATGTTGGAAAAATAACTTCAGAAAATAAAAATTTTAGGTAACTAAATGTCATAGGCTTTGGTTTATTTCCAGGGACTTGGCTTTCATTTAAATAACTGTAACAGAAAATGTTAATTTATCAGTAACATGTATTAATAAAACAGGCTATGCATGGTGTTTGTTAAAATGGGAGACTAATTTTTTGCTTTTGATCAATGGCAGTGAGTGATGTTTTATTTAACTTTCACAAGACAGGTGGATTTAAAGGCAAACATAGATAGTTCAGTTATATTGGTGTCTGTTGCATCTAGTTACCACTAATTTATTTTTTTTTCCTTAGGGGCCAACGCAACGACATGTCCAGATAATCATGGAAAAGCTATTGAGGACAGTAAACAGAACAGTCATTTCCATGGGACGTGATTCGGAGCTCATTGTAAGTGGCTCTTGATGTAAACTTAAATACTTCTGTCACATCTTTTTGAACCTGACTGTAATAGGATTTAAATCCCAGGTGACCCAAAGCAATCAAAACCTCCTGTAACTGTCTGTGTTTGGTAAGCTGTCACGCATCGGCTTGCCATTTTTCTGTGGTTTACACAGGGGGAGAAAAAAATTCTTAAATATTGGTGGCCAGGTGATTAGTCAGATTTTAGCCTGTGTTAACCAAAATGATGGATTATCTGCAATTAGCCCGCTGAAAAGTGTGGAAATGAGGCTTGTATGTCTGTTATTACATTAGCAATCATCTGACTCTACAAGCATTTACTTGCCTTTTCACACTACAACTGAGATAACCAAGATAACAGCAGGGTTCGGATGATTGAAGAATAAGAGCCCCAAATTACTACATTTTGAAAACCGAGACGAAGGACTGATGATGCAGTAGCTGCAAGTTGTCGTGTTCCACTTCAGTGGCGTAGCACTGTGAATTTTTCAACTGTGTCATTAATATTGGTCTAAACAATGAAAAAAATAGTGAGGCCTATTGAAACCTAAAATGGGGATAGATCTGTGTGTGGTTTGGGGAGTCTCACTGTTTGTTTGCCTTGGCCTTACGTTCTTCCCTAGGTGTCTGCATCTGGCAGCTGATCTGTAGGAAACTGGTCGAAGTGGACCACATTTCTCATCTGTCTGAGTAGCTGTGCTTTTGCATTAATTTGGTTCAGTTTGGTTCAATACACTGGTTTCTTCTTAAAAAAGGATTTATTTGTTAGTCAGATATATCCGAGTCCATTAGTTTCTTTTTTTTTTTTTATCTCCATTCTTTTCCGCTTTTATTTTTCTGTGTGATTGCACAGTGATATTTGACTTTTTACGACAAGGCTCTCTGTCCTCAGCACATCTTGCTTATCTACCTCTGTCCCATTTACTTGGCATATGGTAGTGCTTGTGTCTGCAAACACACTGCAGTTTTAGTTTTGTCTTGAGTGCGTCTTCCGCTAACTTTTTTTTGTCTTCCACTTTTACCGCTTTGATTTGCCGTAATAGTTTTTGCCATAGGAATGTGAGAATGGATCACCAGATCCATTGCTGCAGCAAGAAATGGGTGTAAGTAGAGATCGTTCTTACAGAATCTCATCATGCTGGGATGCAGTACCAGTGAAGGGAAGACAAAAGGTTTATATGTTGTTGTCACTTTGTGTGTTACCGCAGAAAGTATTAATGATATGCAGAAATTTATTAATAATATGCAGAACAGATATCTTCATATCTTTCTGTGCCAGGGTACAAAACTTTACTTCTTCCCCCTGTTGTGCAGAAGGTGTAGTCTTGTAAGACGTACATACAGGAAACTTCTTCAGTTGCGGTTGGGATGTGAATTAATTACTGTTTTGATGAACCGGATTTAGATGGTATTTTAAAATATGTTAATTACTCCTTTTGCATTTATCAAATTATATTGGAAAACTTCTCCTGTATATGTCTTAACTGAGTACCGTTGTATTAAAAATATCCACAGTGAACATGAATACAGCTGGAAATCACTCTATCCGCACACTCTGTAATTACTGTAATGAGTATTAATAGGACTGGGTATTTGCAAGGAGTACCTACTCCTACCTTAAAATTCAGCCTGTTGCTGGAAGGATCCTCCCATGATCAGCCAGTAATGATTCATTTTTGTGGTGTCAGAAAGTCAGAAGAGTGAAATGCAAGTGATAATTAGCAAGCATAACCTGACCTCTCTGTGATCAGAATCAGGTTGAAATTATGTATTAGCTTTTCTTTTGTCAATTCTAGTATAGTTCTATCTGGAACTTATATCAGAGAATTAACCATACAGGATGAGTAGAAGGAAGGAATTTCAAAACTAAAGGCTCTTACAGAGGCATAGTTCAAGTAATGATAAGTTTTTTTTAAAGAAGTAGCACACAGGACACAGCAATTTGTTTCTTACATAAAGATCGCTATATTGGTGTACTAAAGCTGGCATGTTTTTACCTTGAAGAAATACTTAGCTGTGTCATCTTCATCCAAACCCTAATGTTGTATGGTACACTTTAAATATATATATAAAAAAAAAAAAAAAGATCTTGGATCAAAAATACTGAGAAATTAGCATTTACTCCTGTAGACGTGAACTATATATGCCTTAAGGTTGATCAGCTGTTAGCTTCATTCCAGAGGCATTCCTCGGAGGATCCTGCTTTGAATAGCTCAGACGAATGGAAGATGCAGTCCTCGTCCAAGACAAGACTTCTTTTCTGTTAGGTAGTGATACAGAAACATAAACCCATAATCCCCTTGCAGTGGCAATCAAGTCTTAGTTTCACATTCTTTATAAACCTCTGTTCTAATCGCTGTGGAACTACTGTGGCATTTGGGATGCGTGAACTTTGGGATCCGCAGGGGTGAACATCAAAGACAAGTGCTTTGTGGAAATGGTTTCAGTAGATAATTTGATAATAATCTTTGTATGCCCTTCTGAGTTTGAGGCTTGCGTGACTTACGCTTGTGTTGGTTTTGACTGTGTGGTAAGTCGGTAAGAGCTGGTGTTTCAGAGAGGCCGGAGTTTTACGTGCTCAGCAGAGGTTTGGAAAGAATTTAAGCGGCCAGGTGAAAACGCAGTTACCTTGGAGCAGAGGTGGCAGAAATGGAATGCTTAAATATAATGTAATTTTACATGGGTGAACAAAAATCTTTGCTGGAAGATGAAGTTGCTAGATGCACTAATGTAGCGGGAACATAAGACGCTGACTTCACTCTTTTGGGAGGATACGCAATTAGAGGCCATTAAAAATATGGTAAATAATTCAAATTACTTTCTGTATGTCATTGCCTGTATGTCTGATACCGATCGACTTTTCGGGTCAGTTGCCTCTGGAAAAACGTTGATGAAAGATGGATGAGTTGTAGTACGTACCTGACCAAACCCCTGACCTTCGATGTAAGGCGAGGGACCAGCCCGCAGCGATGGCGGTACCTGCACACTAATCTGTTTAAACATGTTACAAACATTCCACCTTAATCCAGGAAATAAGAAAGGATTTTGGTAACTCTTACCTGACGTCTACCATCTCTCGGTCTGCCTATGGGAGGTAGTGGCTACGACCTTTTAAAGGCTTTTGGTCTTCAGTATTCTTCAAGGCTCTATCTTGCCCCTGCGGCAAAGTTCTGTCCATTAAAACTTAAATTGCCAGTTAACCATGTCTGATTACACGAGGTGCCTTTCCTACGGCGTTGAACAAACTGGAAAGATTCTCCAGGAGTCTCTTTTGACTTTGCACATCTTTTTTAATTTTTGCTTCCTTAAATGTGTGAGCTTCCAGATAAAAATCATAAGCTATCTTTACCGTATACCTTCAAAAGAGAATTATTTTGAAATAAGATAGACCAGTTGTAAGATGAAAAACTAGACAATAAATAGAGTATAAGTGATAGATTAAAATCTGATTTGACCATAATTTTGGTAGAAGTTGGTAGCAAGAATTTAAGTTAACATTTGTGATACTTCACACTCTCTTCTAGCCTTCAGAACTTGTGGGGAAAAAAAACCCCAAACCCTCTGTTTCACCAGTGTCTGTATTAATTAAGATTAAGCACAGTCTGGCCACTTACACAGGTCGTTTCAGTGAAAGCAGTGAATTTATATACTTGGAAATTAGCATTAGTTTCCAGCCTGCCGTATCAAATGAGTTTTTAACATGCAAGAAGAAAATCTTGTCACCATTTTAGTACTCATTATTTTTGGCTACTTCTTCCTCTGGAAGTCTCACTGGTGATTTTTTCAGCCGTTTGCTGAGTAGAGGGCTCTGTGTGTGCTCTTGTAGAGAAGGTAGGCTCTGAATGCAGCCTGTGGGTGCCAAAGTTGTCTGATGCAAGGTTGGGGTTCACTGCTGCTCACAGGAGGTGGCTGCTTTGGGCTACTTTGGCACATGCCTAGAGCTAGTCCTGCTCACAGCAGGGGGGTTGGACTAGATGACCTCTAGGGGTCCCTTCCAACCCAAAACTTTCTATGATTCTAAGAAGTCACCTATAACGAGATCAGAAAATCTTTCCTACTGAAGAACATGTCACCTGAAAAAAAATGTAAATTGAGCATGCTTCGAGTCGCTTTTTTGAAGGAACGTTTTAAACCATCTTTCTCCTTGCCCGGTGACTTTTGAAGAACGTTGCATTCCATGAGAATCAGCATATTGGCCTCCTTCAGGAAATCTGAACTGACTGGCCACAACGGTAGGTCCAAAATGAATCGTGACTACTCCCTACTTCCTTGCGGTCAGCAGCTTGGTATGTTTGTCATGTACAAAGCCAAGAAAAACAAGCTCATTGCTGAACTCTTTAATTTCAGAAAGGACATCCAGATGGGGTTTTTGGATCCCTGCATGTACAATTTTTGGAAGACACGTCAGTTGGCAGATTTGTGCAACTGTACGATCATTGTCTATGAAACAGACAATCTTGATTCCTTTATATGGTGGAACAAATCAAATTCCATTTTGATACAGGGAAAAAAAGTAATCTAGCTAGATGTAAGAGCAAAGAGTGTACGAAGTGGCTCTACTCCCAAGAGACTCTGTCCTTCAGAGCAGTGGCTCTGAAAAACATGTAGTGATGGATGGTGAACAAAATCAGTGTGAACACCTGCTGTGACTGGGGAAAAAATCCTATTTTTGATCCTCCTGGGATGTGTGACTAGGAAGCAGTGGACAGGAGAGGCTTTATGACTTTACTGATAAGTGGAATGTTTCTCACGCTGCTTCCCTCCCCCCGCCCCCAACTTTAAAACAAGGATGTGGTGAAACCAAAGCAGAAAAGCTGCAGAAATCATCAGAAAGTAGAGAAAGTAAGTGAATTGTCATGCAAGATGTGAAAGCCATCTGAGGTTAATAGAAAATGTAGAGGTGCTCCTCGGTGATAGTGAAGGAGAATCTCCGTAGGGTGAAGAATGGTGCCTGGCAAAGGAAAGAGGCAGGCGAGAAGGGTGAAGTAGAGCAGAGAATTGGGTACTGATGTGGGAAGTGAACACGCAAAGACAGTGGTGGATTCTCCATCTCTTGGCATCTTCAAGGCAGGATGTCCTTCCAGAAGGCACTAAAACATGAGTCTAAGTAAAATATGAGTTATTACAGGTCATGGGAGGGAGTTCTGGGGCTGATGTTATTTAGGAATTTGAAGCTAGATGTAAATGATCTTCCTGTGCCTTAAAACTTGTCAAGTTTAGGGTTGATGGGTTCCAAAATGTTGGGGAGAAAGCTTCATTTTCTTCACTGCGCTTCTACGGTGTAAAAAGTTATACTTTGTTTTCTTGAATTGCATCTTTAAAAAAAACATTTGAAATTATGCATTGCGAACTAATTTCACAGAAACTGGAGTGGTATTTGAATGATGGTCATGATTTTGCTCCATCGCTAATACTGAGCTTTTTTATGTTGTAAAATGCAGTATCACCGATGCAGCGAATGGGTGGGGAGGATGCCCTACCAATGTTTATTGCCACAAACTGCATTCACCTAAACAGACAGAAAATTTCTAGCATTCCAGTTATTTTAATTAAGCCACAGTTGTATTTTATGGATGCTGAAATAATACTAAAAATTGTTTCATGCGGTCCGTTTCATTCTACTAGACCAGTATTGTGTCGGTATTTTTAGTGGCAATCCAGTTAACAAATTCTGGTAGTAATATATAACGTGTGCTGTTATACAGGTGCTAAAGGAAGGGTATAATCTAACCGTGTCCTTGATTTGAAAGTGGTCGCGAAAAATGAACCTACGGGATCTTGAAAAAGCGATTAACCTTTAAAACATTGAGTGCAATTAGAGGCATAGACGGTGGTTTTGCATCTTAAGCAAGAAAAAGCAAACACTTTGTACCCATGGTAGGATTTTTCAGTTTTAATCATGACTTTTTTTTCAGTTTATCCTGATTTTTAAACTATTTTTACAGTGACTTTTTTTTCTGGAAGAGAACAAGTGATACTCACATGAATAGTGTTTCCTAATAGTTCTAAAACAAGGAACGTAACTGTTGCTTAATGGAAATTATACGGACTCAGAAAATAGCAAGTAATATAAAATCACTGCAGTATTTATTGACTAAAAAGTATTTTTAAGCATGATACGGGAGAAGTGCGTATAGCAAATTAGTGTATGAAAGTGCACGGTATTGTCAGTGAATTCAGCAAAGCTACGTTATGTGCCACGTTGAAAGTAAAGATGCATTTTCTTTGTTATAACCTCATACCTGCATCTTATAAGATCTTCTACATTAGGGTGAAAATAGCTTTGTCAGTCACATGTAACTAAAAGCTCTAAGGAATTAGGTTTTTCTCTCGGTGTCTATCTAACCTGAGCCTGAGTGATTCTAAATGTAATACAATATGATAACATTTTACACACTTGCAAAAACATTTTATTACAAATTACATTGTATGGTACGATAGAACACGATATGTAATTTTAAGCCAGACTATATGTATGTTAGCTTTTCCAGTTTTAAAAAAATGTAAAAAATTAAAAATTTGCAACTTCTTAAGAAAATAGCCTGGACATGTACAGAACACGCCGTGAGAACTTTCACTTTTAGCTCTTATATCTTTCACCAGTGAATTTTTCTCTTATCATTTTAAATGATTACAGAATACTGGTCTCTGTAGGAGTCAGTAACCACACGTAGAAACAGTTCAGTTTTGCGTCGGAGTCCCTGCACACAAGAACGTTTAGAATAGGTTTATGGGAAAAACTACCGATTTGTCATTGATTGCATTGAGAGATGCTCGATTTAATTTCTTCAAAAAAACCCAAACACTAGGCATGTTAGCATGGATGAGTTCATTAATTATTAACGCTATTTTAAAATAATGCTCAATACTGATGTATTTGCTTGTCTGTATTTGATATCTCTTTCTGTTTAGGGGAAAAAAATATCTTTTGGAAATGCTTGGGTTTCTAAAAGATGTAGGGTGGGCTGTCTTGTGAACAGTTTTATATTTTCAATTAAAAATGGTATAAAATACACAAACCACATTTTTTCCAGATGAAACAATTGCGCTTCCTTCCTGGTACACAGGATCACCTTCTCTAATCTTTCAGCTTTCAGAAAACTACTTCAGGATCTTGTTTGCTTATGTACAAGAACTCGTAGCCTTCTTGAAGGTTTACTGCAAAGGTGACTCTTTTTTCATTAAAGCATGCTGAAATTAATTTTGAGGTGGACACGCAGACGTCTTCTGCATTTCTGTTCCCATTTTAACTTTGTTTTCTTGCTCTTCGCTTTGGAGGGGGGAAGAAAATTTATTTTCAAGTTTTCTTGCAGTAATGGATTTGATGCTGAGCTAAGAAGAAAAATAACGTAAATGAAAATGTTTCAAATTTTCTAGTATGTGCAAAGTCTTCTGGTGATGATGACATCTCTTCCACCTAAAGACTGAAGAATTTGTATCTTATTGATACTGCAGGGTGTGCAATTTCAAACCCAATTCTTAGTGAACCAGTTTGTCACATGCCACTGTATGAGTCAAATTATCTTAAATCCTTAAACAAAAAAAAAAGACAAGACAAGATTCCCACTCCCTGGCCACTTCTAGGCATGAGAGATTTTTTTCCACAAATGGTCATTCTAGATGCAAGTTTAATGACAGTAGCAAATGCTTAAAGGAAAAAGTTGCAGTTCATAATTCAGAGCAAAATTTTAAGTGTTGTTTAAAAAAAAAAAAAATTAAAAAAGGAAAAAAAAAAATTATTAGCATCTCTTCCCCAAGTGTGTTGGTCAGCAAGTACAATTAATAGATTGAGATATAAATTATAATATGTTGGGAAACCTATCTGAGAAGCTTGGTAAATAAATAGCATTTAAAATTACAGCTCCTTCCAAACAGGTTTCAAAGCGTAATGCATACTATAAATTTTCTGGTGCCTTCTGCAATAGTGTAGAGGTTTTCCAAAAACGGCGTTACAAAACGATTATTAAACGATGGCAAATGCCAACCATCCGTAGAGCTTTTGTTCTGTTTGTGGGGCTGGGGTTTTTTTATTCTGTGCCAGAATGTGTCGTTTTGACCTTTTGAGTACCAAAAGACGGCAAGTGAGATCTAGGACAGACGATTGTCCCGTAGCCTTGACCCTGTCAGCTTGGTGTGGTTAAAGGCTTGTCCTGACTTTGGGAGGTTTCTAGCCACTCGCCCGTTGGAGATGAGCAGCAAACTTGTTCGTCTGGTGATGAGGACACAGCTAAATTAGAAATGATGGTGCGCTGTCGAAATGTGATCACTTGGTTGAAGTCTACATCTCATGAAGGCAAATATACATAGAGTCACATCTTAGAGATTATTCTTGGTCTTGGACCACATGAAAAATTGTGCTTTGTCCAGGATAGATGTGCTGAAAACCGCACTCCCCGATCAACATGGATTTGTAAAACTGAAGCTCTTTGCAAACATAAGGCTTGCTTTTTTTTTTTTTAACCCTCGTTGTTTAAAGACAATAAACCAAACCCCCAAAAGGCTTTAAAACAACAGTGATATTTAGCTGCGGACAGGATGACAGCCTACAATTTAACAGGTTAGAACGTGACGCTTTCAGATCTAAGGGGGGTGGGGAAATAGTTTTACTTTCCACCTTTGTACAAATTTCAATTCAGGTTTTACATCCCACATTGGTGAACTGCAAATAAAAGTTGGCAAGGTATTATCTAATGCCTTGCTTCTGGACATCAGTTCTTAGGTACAAAGGCCTTTTTGGTACATACGGTGAGAACTGAATGCTGCCAGAATGGTCAGAACTACGTTGGCCGGTAACACTGATCAGTCAATGAAGACCCCATTATAGATGATTGATAGAACTCCAAATATTTTTCAAACAAGGCCTTGAACTCCACATGTAATGGACTTGGGTTAAAGGAACCAGAGTTTCCATCTTCCGTGCTTTTTTGATTCAGTTTTGGATTTTTGCTTGGGAGTGGAGGAGTAGCTCTCCTGAGAATAAGGCAAAGGTGCAACCTGAGTTTCCTCGATAGGATGAAGTTTTCTCAAAACTGGCTGTAGTTTATCTTCTTGCTGTTTAAAATCCAATTCCACACTAAAAATGGGAAGAAAAAAGCAATGTGTTACTGATTTTGATACATAATTACCATGATTAATTTCACCAAACTGCTGTTGTGTGTATACTGACATACATATGTGTAAAAGAGAAATTAAAAACCAGTTCTTTTACAGTGTAACCCTTTAGCATGTGCTGACAGCATCTAAACTTAGCCCTGTGATGAGGAAAACCCCATAAAATCTACTTGGCCCCTGCTGTAAATGAGCGCTGAAGTTTTAGATCTGTTTATGTAGCTGACCAGATCTGTAGGTAAAATGGAAAGAACCTGTTTCAGTGCTTGCTTGTTCCATTGCTACTAAAATTTAATAGAAATAAAGGGCAATATTCATTTAAATGTAACCTTGCATTCAGAAAAAATACACTGCAACTCTTAAAATACGAATTCTAACCACTACAAAATCCTGCCAGCAATTAAGAAACATAATAAAGATGGAATTACGACCCTTATTTCAACAGTGTGCTGCAGATCATTTCAGATTTACCTTGTAAAATAAAGGAACCATATTATGAACTTCAGCAAAAGGTTAATCCTGTCTGATACTCAAACCCTGGCAGCTACCCTGGCACTTCAGGGTTTCAGTTGCCTTTGCACGGCAGCTTGTGGCCAAGTTCTGCACCGAGTCTTTCCATCCTGTCCCGTGCGTTGCATCGCAATCTGGCACCTGGGTATCAGAGCATGAATTTAGAAGACAGGGTGAAATTAAGGGAATTTAGGCACTGGGGTTAATGGTTTCTTCCCTACTTTTTTCCTTGATATTTTTAAACCTAAGAGTTAACGACTGAGATGAAGATTGCGTTTGAACGCATCTGTTGGGGCACTTCAGAGGTTGCTGCTGCGGAGGTTTCCTGGGCTTTGCGCTGACAACCTTGGCTCCGTCAGCGTTGCATCAATACGAGGTGGTTGTTCCTGGGTGTCAGTTTGTTCTTAACCCAGAAAGCATATTTAGTGCTTGTTATTTCTGCCATTGCTTCTTTGGTGTCAACTACTAGAGATGCTAGGCCTACTTTTTCAGGCCTCGTGTTCCCAGCGTAGCTCATCTAAAAAAGAGATTTTTCAACTTTTTGTTCCTACTGCCCCTGTCTAGCTTAAAGTGAGTGGCACCCCACCTTGAATGCCTGCCAGCGTACAGCACAAAACACTGAGGGCACTGCAGGGGAAATTCTCCAAGTCAGCTGGAATAACAGAAGCCATGGGGAATTTTGGTGGATTTCATGCAAATTGAGTGCACAAGGCCATCTAATACCATCTGCTGATTTAGGTGGATTTTACTCTCGTCTGAGGGTGGAGGAGAGGGAATCAAAGATGCTAAGAGAAGTTTGGGTTATCTTTGCGCTTTGCTTTTTTGAAGAGCTGGAGTCTGCCTACAAGGATGTCCGGTGGAGCCCTGGAAGGGGGTGCTGGAAAGGTGCAGGGGGTTTGCTGCATCTGGCTCTGCCTGGTTTGGTGCTTGGTTGGTTTTGCATCTGGTTCTGCCTGGCTTGGTGCTTGGTTGGTTTTGCACCTGCCTGGCTTGGTG
>JADKXX010010546.1:0-48000 GCA_017310255.1 Butorides virescens
CTGCCTGGCTTGGTGCTTGGTTGGTTTTGCACCTGCCTGGCTTGGTGCTTGGTTGGTTTTGCATCTGCCTGGTTTGGTGCTTGGTTGGTTTTGCCCCTGCCTGGTTTGGTGCTTGTCTGGTTTTGCATCTGGCTCTGCCTGGTTTAACTGTTGAACGCATTCTGAGCAAAAGCATCACCGTTTCAGTGGAGCGATTTGGATGAACTTTCTAATAGCGGAGGAGAGAAATGCACTAGGCAAGAGTTCAAATATTCAAAATATTTTCTCCACCTTCACGTTGTTAAGCAGTAAAAAGACATTCCAAATCAAAGAAGATACTTTAAAAATTCCAGCTACATGCTAGAACTATACCACTGAATACTGAGTTTGCAGGAGAGCGCTGTGGTGGGGATCCTGCTACTGCAGAAGCACGCTACCAGCCTACTGATTAATCTAATAACCGTCCTCGTTAATGAAAGAATAACGCCGTCTTCAACTTGAGAACACGTTCTTGTTTGCAGTTTAGCTAGCAAGAAGCAGTTGGTTAGATAACTGCGGCGTTATTTTTGTGGGGAGATGGGGCTAGCGGTTGATGGTGAGTGCCCCACCTCATAAATGCTTTCAGGAATACAGTGAGAGAATCTCAGCATGACGTAGATTCTTCTCTAAATCTCATTTAAAGCAGCATGCAAATCTGTGCAGAATTTGGCATATGTTAGAGTTGGTTTGTTTCTTGGTATAAATTTTTTTTTTTTGGGAAAAAAGTCATTTCAGCTCTGGCATTGGCGGAGTTCATTTTTAATACTTTCAAAACGTTATTCTTGCCAGGGAGCTCTCACAAACTGCTTGAAATTGATGTAAAAGATAAATTGTTTAAAAAAAAACCCACAACAACTTGCTGAACAGAATAACTTTTTTCATAATCAATTTCTATTAAAGATGGACCTCAAGAGAGAAAACATCTTTGTTCTATGACAAACCCCACGCTATCCTCTGCAGAAAACCCTTTGCAGCGCGGTTCAGGCTCTCTCTCAGCTATTTACATCAAAATGAAATATTTTATTTTGGAAGAGCGTAAAGAGGATGAATGAAAACTTTCCTGTTGTTTCAGCACTTATAACCGTAAATTTTGCAGAATAATTGATTGCTGTTTATCAAGCTCAATTGATCTAGCTTCGTAGGGGGTTGTTTTTAACGTAGCCGCTCCTTTCAGGCAAAGGGTTCGCTTGCAGACTGAGGTTTTGGTGAGTTCCCCTTTGTGCTGCAGTAGTAAGACAAGAACCTTATTCTGTAATTTTTCACGTGCCTTTCTACATTAGCTAAAGCTGACTTCGGATTTGGTCTTTATTTCAAACACCTGCAATACTATTAAGTTCAGCAAGTGTTAGATATTTGTATGACTCCTCTATATTTTCGTTACAGAGCTGCAGATAACTCTCTCCAGACCGTGCCTCCAGCTTTCCACTTCTTGCATTCATGAACTTGATTTTGTCACCTGTCACAGCTCTGACAATTTTGTTTTGCTTCGTGCTATTTTGGTATCGTAAGCATCTATCGGTTTCCTCTCAAAATGACCTTTTCTTGAAATATTACTCCTTATGCCACGGGGCTCTCTTCACTTCTGTCTCTTCTTTAAGCCTCCCCGTGATAACTCCATAAACTTAATTAGTGAGGAGTATATGTTCTTCTAGCATTACGCATGATGGAGATTACAATAATTGGCTTCAGAAGCGATTTTCCTTAGATGAAATAATATTTTCTATAGGCTAACAATTTTGAATAAGCCCTACAAACGCAAGACATGAATCTAAATATTACCTAGTGCCAGTATGACAAGCGTTTGCCTGACACATCTGATTAGGACGTACTGAAGGTTCGCTTACCTACAAGATTGCCAGATTTGGAACACTGGGTTGGGGTTTCTCCATGTTCGGTGCTTAGCTCAAAATTTTTCCTGTGCATGAAACCCCGGTGCAAATAGATAGGCTGCTTTTCTAAACAAGTATAAGCAGTAAAATTTTGTTGGTGATGAATATTCTGGTTGTCTGTGTTTTTTCCCCCCAAAGCAACTACAAACTTACAAGGTTTACAACAGAAACTTTACATTTTAGGGCAGTTGCCTGGGTGTCAGTGTTTGCATAGATGTTATTCCCGTGAAAATTTAGCCAAATAAAATCAAATAGCGGACCTTTGAGAATTTTATTTTGATGTGCTCATTAAACACAGGCGAGAACTTTGTAATTAAAAATCTCTGAAATTCCTTCACCGTGAGACAGGTCTAGTCCAGGACTGATCAAAAATCTCTTGGCAATTGCAGCTCAAAGTTACATTAATCTCTGCTTGACTGAGCCCCAGAGCGGAGGACCCCGAGCCTCCTTGCTCTGTCATCTTGTTTGCTGCTGTGGACTGATACCACTGCAAAGGGAACCCAAAATGAGATTTTAATTTTATTTTTCTTCCTTCCTTTCCCATTTCCCAGATCCTGGCGTTATTTTTGGCACAGCATGGATGTGCACTAAACTGACTGAGGACTAGCTGAAACGTTAACCATGACCTGACTTTGTCCCTAGGAAGTACCGTTGACTTGCGTTGGAAGTTGGGTTTATAGCGAAGGTGGCAAAGTGTTGCAAAAAGGTGGAGGGTAACGGTAGGGCAGTTGAATGCTGCCTTGAAAACCGTTTTTATACATGAATGTTAATTTTGGAGTTGAAATCAGTGGGAACCTCTGGGGGGTTTCTCTGTTAGCTTTGCTTTGGGCTTAGTGTCCCCCAGCCTTGGCTTTTCGTGTTTGTGAAACGGAGTTATTGTGTTCGGAAAACAATGAAGACTCGCGTACCGTAACGACAAGTACCCCAGGACAAACTTGGGACCCAACTGTTCTCTGTGCAGAATTTGAATCATATTCAGGAAAGAAACAGAAACAAAATAGATTGAATAGATGCTCATCAGTGAAGGACCATGTGCTTGGTGCCTGAAGCCCTTGGAGAGGAGCAACGAAGGGCCTGACTTCCTAGTTGCGTGCTGATGGTGCGGTACCGCTGACCAACGCAGGGTTCATTTGGCCTCCAGCCGTTCTCGGAGGCTCCAAGAACATCTCAGAGGTGCTTTGGGGTTTGTGTGGCACGATGTGCCTGGGTGCACACGTGCTCTGTAATGCCTGCAGGTGAAATCCGGCACTTTCAAGAGGTGTTATAACTATGCATGTAGGGCCCGCTGGATGATAAAGGGGGGGCGTAGAGCCAAGGTGGACAATTTGGACACCTCAAGGTGTGCATGCAAGGTGGCCGACTCGCTCAGGTTGCTTCTTTCTGGCTAATCCTATTTTCTAAATCCCAGCGCTGTGGATTAGGGATTGGTGTGGTGGATTTTCTGATTTTGGATTCATGGGGTGGTTTAATGATTTTGAGAATATATGTTAATGAGTTTATTTTTTGCATGCTGGCAGTAGAGTGAACTTTTTCTAATTTTGTTGCTGCATAAGGGATTGAAAACAGAGTTTGAGGAGTCATAACCACTTGGTTTTAAGCATATGGGCTGTGGGAGTGTATCTAGCAGCAAGCTCAGAAATACGGATGGTTTTTCTTTTTTTCTAACGCGGTCAGACGTTATTAGCATGAATCCTTTTTAAGACATTAGATGCTAATTGTTGGATACATTGGTTATTTGTAAGATTGCCGAATCAGAATAATTCAGGTTCAGGGCTGGGTTGCTGAGGGCTTTATCCACTTGTTCCCTTGAAACTCCTGCTCCGAGAAAGGAGCCAGCACAGGCTCTGGGCAGCCTGAACCTCTGCTTTCTGCCTCAAGGGAAAACCCTTCTCCTTTTACTCAACCTGAGCCTTTCTCATTTCAATCAACACTCCTTCTGTTTACCTTTTGATCACCTAGTTTGTAACGTGATGGTCCAAATCATAGAATCATAGAATCGTTTAGGTTGGAAAAGACCTTAAGATCACCAAGCCCAACCGTTCCCCTACCCCTGCCATCCCACCACTCAACCCTGGCCCTAAGCACCGCCTCTGCGGGACTTTTAAATCCCCTCAGGGGTGGGGACTCGACCCCTTCCCTGGGCAGCCTGTTCCAATGCTTGACAGCCCTTTCGGGGAAGGAATTTTTCCTAATGTCCAACCTAAACCTGCCATGGTGCAACTTCAGACCATTCCCCCTCATCCTATCACCTGTTACCGGGGAGAAGAGCCCGACCCCCACCTTGCTACAGCCTCCTGTCCGGCAGTTGTAGAGGGCAATAAGGTCTCCGCTCAGCCTCATCTTCTCCAGGCCAAACAACCCCAGTTCCCTCAGTTGCTCCTCGTAAGCCTTGTGCTCCAGAACCCTCCCCAGCTTTGTGGCTCTCCTCTGGACATGCTCCAGCAATGCAACATCTTTCATGTAGTGAGCGGCCCAAAACTGAACACGGTATTCAAGGTGGGGCCTCACCAGCACCGAGTACAGGGTCACGGTCACTGCTCTGCTCCTGCTGGCCACACCGGTCCTGATACAAGCCAGGATGCCATTGCATTTAAGTAGGCTAGGTGAAGCAGGAATTCAGGAATGTCGTAGTGTCTCCTTCTGGGTCACCTTAATTGGATGACGTGGCATTAGTGCATGCCGCATCTTGGAAGAACGGGATCCAGATAAGCACTAATCACTCGAAAATTAGCTTAATACACTTTTAAGCAATCTCTCTTAAATCTCCTATTTCAACCTGGAAATCACAAATGCGAGGATCCAAAGCATTGTCAGCGTTAGCAAGCCATTAAGATCCATTTTTCCTACTGAGCATCCTACAGTCTAGAGATAAGATGAGAAAGAATGTAAGTTGATTAATGTGGTTAGGAAACAAAAAGATGATGAAAATTACTATTCTCATCATTTAGTTCCCTGATTTTGCTATGCTGCTGCTGATATCTTATGAATTTATGTCTACTTGTCTTACTTTCACTTTGTATTGCCGTATTTATTAATTTTAATAATTATCGCTCTATCTAACCTTTACAAGTGAACTACTTCCATGTGGGCTCTGTGCTAGCAAGTTAACTGGTATCACCATGATTTTAACCTCTTCCATTTGCCACTGTTGTGCTGAGAGTTCATAGATTCTATTAATACATTTTCTATTGAATAGCTGGAGTGCGCCTTAGGAGAACTTCAATATCAAAGACAAAATGAAATACTGAAAGCCAGCCCGTATTAATTCAAAATTGCAAAGGAGTAAAGAGTAGTCAGATGGATAGTTGACAGAGCTTTGAGTAATTTGTCCCTCCAAGAACTACAGTAGTGTAGTCTTGATTTATTTGTTTTCCCTGTGCAGAAATTGGCTACTGATTTGATCTGGTAAAAAGTTTACTTCCAGAAGCTAAAGGAGCTTTGTAAAATCTATCGAGTACTTCTGACCTTCCTGACTAAAGGGAAGTCTAGCATGAATTCTTCAAGATGCTTCTTCATGGAAATAATTCACGATAAAGGCCTTAGAATAATGCACAAAATATTAAACAGAAGACTCATTTTCTCATATAGATTTCCGTTCAAGGATTAAAATTCACATGAGATGGTAATTTAAATAGGAGCGGAAAGGGCAGGTCCACTAAAAGATAATCACGGCATAAAACTGGCTGTGAAGATTTCAGTCCACGTGGGTTTTGGGTGGTTTAGAATCGGTACGGGTTCTGCATATCAATGCCACTCCTTCTTAATAGCAAGATTTTGCTAGACTTCAGTATTTAATTTGACTTTGTCTTGGCAATATACCCTAATAAAAATTACTCTATCCTTAAAATTTTCAACGGTGAATCTACGTTAGTTTGTAAAAGACAGATGTAAGGGTTTGTCTTCTGTTTGTAAATTTGTCTTTTAGTTTGTAGAGGATGATTTTGAAACTGTTTCGTGACCTCAGTTTACGAGATATTGATGCTAATGGAATAGATTAACATTTGACACAGATTAACATTTGATAAAACGGTTGTTTATTTTTACTACTTAATCACATATTTTTACTACTGTGTTAAATACTGTCTGGAAGTTACTATAAAGACAGGATGCTGAATAGTTTTTACTGACTGTGTCTGAAATTTCCATCAAGATCTTGGATGTATTTCTCATAGCAGAAATAAGTAGATTTTTGAGGGAAATGGGGAATCAAATTTAGATGTGTTTCTTTTCCTGTAGCTTTCTCGAGCGGTTTAAGTTCTTGGTACCTTGTCTTGTTTGATCCATTTTCTATTTATTAAAAAAAAAAGGAGAAAGTAACCTGGTTTTCCTTTTTTCTTTAATAATAAGTACGTATTCTCTTTAATATAAAGGCAAATAATACAGAAATAGATTGGGAATCTTAGCAGAAAATGAAAATTTCATGTGTAAAATAAATGTGTTCTCAAAAGCCTATTCTTAGGCTGTTTACTAACAGTACCAGCATTTTTCATATTAAAGGGCAGTCCAGTTAAGTACAAAGTACAATAATTTTTTTTGTCACCTTCTGCACTGTCTCTAGCTTTGGTGCTACATTGTGTTAATATTCTGAAAAGTCATCTTGGGGGGGAAGAATTTTAATTAGATTGATTGTTTCTGCATCCCAGTGTCTCCTCTGCGCTGTACTTGACACTACAGGATGCAGTTGGGTAGTCAGTAGGGCAGCTTGGTCCTTCCTCTAAGATGCTGTTGCACTGCAGCTTAAAAATAAAGGTTTGAAAGAGCTCCGAAGATTTTTAATGTTACTGCATTCAAAACTGAATCGTATTTAAAAAAAAAAAAAGGCAGATTATTGGAAAAGTTAAGGTTTTCTCTTGAAATTCTTGATTTGTCCCATAAGGGCATTGGTTATATTTTAATTAGGTCTCCCCTATCTACTAGGAAATGGTCTGAAGTTGTGCCAGGGCAGGTTTAGGTTGGACATCAGGAAAAATTTCTTCCCCAAAAGGGCTGTCAAGCACTGGAAGGGGCTGCCCAGGGAAGGGGTCGAGTCCCCACCCCTAGGGGGATTTAAAAGCCGGGCAGACGAGGTGCTTAGGGACATGGTTTAGTGGTGGGATGGCAGGGGTAGGGGAACGGTTGGGCTTGATGATCTTAAAGGGCTTTTCCAACCTAAACAATTCTATGATTCTACTACTGGGGTGAAAGAGCTCAAGACTGAGGAAGTCTGTGGGATGTGCAGCAGGTCAGCCAGGATGATCCTCCCGCTCCGGCGCTGCCATTTATGTGCCATTTGCCCAGAGAGGTAGTGGAGGCTCCATCCCTGGAAACATTCAAGGCCAGGTTGGACGGGGCTGTGAGCAACCTGATCTAGTTAGCAGTGTCCCTGCTGACTGCAGGGGGCTTGGACTAGATGACCTCTAGGGGTCCCTTCCAACCTAAAACATTCTATGATTCTATGATTTACTGACAGCTTGCAGGGTCCAGTGCCCTCAAAGATACCTGGTTTTCAATGCATCTTGAACAGTTTCATCTGAGTTTTAATTTCTCTTCCTAAAAGGTGTTTTGTCTTGAAGAGGAACCACGTAACTCTCTGCAGCACTTGTCACGCAAACCCTTTGTGAAGGTGCGGCGTGTATCGTTGCATCTTTAGCATCCTTCCTCATGAAATGCTCACTTCTTTCAGAGGTTTCAGTACTGTACGTGGCTTGCGGAGCAGCAGAAGTCTGTCTTAGTGGGA
This sequence comes from Butorides virescens, assembly GCA_017310255.1. Classification (NCBI taxonomy): domain Eukaryota; kingdom Metazoa; phylum Chordata; class Aves; order Pelecaniformes; family Ardeidae; genus Butorides; species Butorides virescens. Next base: position 7,624 of record JADKXX010010546.1, read on the forward strand.
GTTTTATCATTGAATTTTTCTTTTATCCCTTCTGGCTACTTATCTTGTCTTAGTAATTCAGTCTTCTCCGAGGTCCCCTGTTTTGCACTGTCTTAGGGTTTTCAACTTCTTGCCTGCAGCATATATTCTCCTAATCTGTCAAAAAACTGAGCTGAGTTTTGCTAAAACTTCGCCTGGAAACACTGCACGAGGTGAACGCCGAACGTTGATAGCTTCAGACCAAACAGCTATTCTGGTGGGAAATACTGCAGAGCTAGACCTGCCTGCCGCGCCGTTAGTCTGCCGCTTGAAATCTGTGTTTCTGGACTCATTTCATTTGCAGTGAGTGTAAGAGGTAGAAGCTGGAAGGTGCCTTCACTTGAAATCTGCTGACTAGAAATCAAGATTTTAAAAAAAAAAAAAAATTCCAATTGGATTTTTTCTTTAGCTAATGAAACAAAAATAGTTTCTCTGATAGAAATGTGCTACGTTGTACCTTCCCAGGTTGTCCTGAGCAAGAAATGGCACCGGGGTGAGCTCAGAAAAGGGGAGGCACGGTAGGCTCGGGTTATTTATATGCTTCTAAACATTGCTGTAAAGGATGGATAAAATAATTGGTTCCTTCCCCTGCACGGAGCAGCACTGTTCCCTTTTCTTGTTAGCTGGTAAGTAGAAAAGATGGAGTTGAAGTTTTCCATCCTTTTTTCCTTCATTTCTAGGCAGCTAGGAGGTAATGTATAAATAGCTCCAGGTCTTCTGCTTAAATCGGAGACCGAGGAGAGAATTAAGGGGTGAAGGGGGAAATCCTGCGCTTTTCAGACCCTGCCAACATTTCTACCTTCTTTTTATTTTTTCTTTACTGTAATTCATAGAACCATAGAATACCAGGTTGGAAGGGACCTCAAGGATCATCTGGTCCAACCTTTCAATTAATTAATAGTCATCTTTACACATTTATATATTTTCATCTCTACTACATTGCCTGATTTTCTGAAATACTCTAACAGCGAGATGCGTGTGTGTTCACCTTACCTGCAACGCATGAAAATATTCAGGTTTTTTAAGACTCTAATGGAGGAGGACAATTAAGTTGTCAGCATGAAACACATCATCAGGCTGACGGTGGCTTCGTGCCGTGCCCGCTGCCTATCTGTTATTCCTTCTCTATAATACAGCACCATGCCAAAATGGGTCTCTCGGCTGATAAACTTTGGGAGAGGAGCCTCTGCTTTAGGGAAAGAAGAAGTGGTATCCTTGCCCCTTTTGCACCTGATCTGTTTGTAGTGAGTAAACTCCAAGTATTTCCTTGGGAAGGAGAGATTGTAGCAAGTATAGGCGATCCTTAGCAAAACCTTTGCGCTTGTAATATTTTAAATCTGTTGGACAGCGATGACCAAACCCGTATTCACCCTACAGAAGCGGACACCATCGCAGCAGGTCTGCATAAGGCGCTTTTGGGACACGTACAGCAAGCCTTCGCCTGTGCCTTTGCATGAAGGCTGCAAATGCCTGATTTGAACAAGTTAGCGGTGCTGTTTGTGTTGGGCAGGACGAATTTGCCACACATGTTTTAAAACTTCTTCACTACCGTAAAAGTACATAAAAGCCTGGGTAGCTGTGGCATTTTACCCATGAAGCTGTCCAGATTGAATCTGGTTCTCTTTGCTACAGCATCTCTCTGTCAAAATCACCTTGGGTCCCGTTGTTACTGCTGTAGAAATCTGAAATGTGTTGACTTGTTGGACAGAAAATGCTAAATATCTCCAGCTGTATGAAAGTGAAGCTCACAACTTGTAACGCTTCACATCCAAAAGCTCCGGCGCTAGTACTGACCACAGTCAACCTATTTCTGAACTGAAAATTATAGGCTTGGAAACAGGTGTCTGAATTTAAGAAATTTAGTGATGTTAAATCTGTTTTCTGCTTTTAAGCTGGTTTTGTGTTACTGAAGAATCCGGGCTAACAGTTGATCTCACATTAGTGAATAAATCATTACTTTCACCCAGGAAAAAGTGGGAATATCCGTATTTTTAACCTACCTATAGATAATACATGCACTGTTCCTGCATGTGTCGCAATTAGCCGTGTCTTGACCAGTCCGATATGAAAGCCTACAAAGACAAGAACACGAGGTCATTAAAAAGTAATTTGTTTTAACATGTTTTTGCCTTCTATGATACTTTTCATAGAAATTAGAACTTCAGGATTATTTTTTTTTTTTAAAAAAACTTGAATATAAAAATCTAGCCATTGTGAAAACAGGATCAAAAATAGCGTATTCAGCTTCACGGACCAATGGGAAGATTCTGTTATTTTGGAAAATGAGTCTTTAATGCCTGCATGGAGAAAATAAAAGATTTATTTCTGTTATACTTTCGTAAATTAAACAGGGAAAACAGTAAGGAAACCAAGTGATGTGAACCTCCTGTTGCATAAAGCCGCTCTGTACCAAAGTGATGAACCATCACCGTAAACAGACGCATTTACAGTTTCCACAGACATGACAATGCTGGTTTGCTGGGTTTGTGTTTTTTTGTTTGTTGGTTTTTTTTTTTTTCTGCTTTCTCAAATACCTGAGGCTTTTCCTAGTTAGTGGTGGATGTACAGACTGTCATACTGCAAAATGGCACGTGTTTAAGAATTTTGTCTCTCAGCAGCGAGGTCTGAAAATCTGTTGTAGGGATGTTTATGTCTTAAAAGGACGAAAATGCCGTTTAAATAACATCTCCTGTGTTCACCTAGCCTGTGCCTGTCCTCTGGTTTGAAGTCTGATAGAGCAGTGTCTCTTAATTTATATATGTGTTGTTTCTGACTTGGTCAGAGAATTGAATTAAAAAGTGAATGAAAAGGTTTTTTTTAAGGTATGCAAGTACTTTTTTGTACATAGAAAGTTAATTAAAATAAATTAAAAAGAAAGTGTAAAACGAAAACTCCTAAGTTAACATTTATGTAGTAGTACTTGCTTCCTTTTCTGTAAAATCACAGGCTTACCATCTTTTAAAGTTGTTTTCAGTTTGCATAAAATACAGACTGGTATCTGCAAAGTTTCTTCACAGATTTATTTTTTTTTTAATAAAGAAATGGGCCAATACCTCATCTGCAGAAGTTTAAAGATGCGGAAAATAGATCCGTTCAGGATTACTTAGGGGAAGGCTTCTGAAGTCGGGTTCCACCCTGAAGCCTGGGACCCTTCTTACCCAAGGAGTTCAACCGCTTGACCTCAAATAATTTGCTTTGCCTAACGGGGGCATCTCTGCGCCTTCCCTGCCCGGGGCTGCCCTTGCTGCGGGGGCAAAGCACCTTTTTTCTGCTTCCCTGACAACGTAACAGTAATGAAAAACCCAACGTTTGCCAAAACATTGACTTAATTTTTATGTGATAAAATACCAACCCTATATAATATAAAGTATTAATGGAAAGGATACACAAACCGTCCCTTGGATGGAGAATCAGCATTTCCTAAACGCCGCAGGCTACTTATTTATCTCAGTGTTATTGTTTTCTTTGAAAATTAGCATCTGGTCCTGTGTCACTTTACTGTTTTAAAGGTTTGAATATTAGTTTAAGAGTTTATTACATTACTTATATATTTTATATAAACTTACACCTTTGAGAAAGAAAATCACTGGTGTGAACTTGACGGCAGAGTGTGCACCTGAACTTTGTTAGGCCAAGCTTGTCTTTACGGGTGACGTTTCCACTTCCCCGCTGATAACTCTGATGATCAATCGTTGGCTATGGGGGTGGTCATGGCACAGGGGGCCTGGGAATTCAGCTCCTTGGCACAGGGGCAGCACAGATAGCAGTTAGAATAGCGTGAATCTCCATCCTTTTATTATAAAGACTTTTTCTTCTGATGCAAAATGCAAGGTAGAGTTCCTGCTCTTCTAGTTGGTTGTTATTTGAAGAGGGCTTGAAACACTATGGATTTGAAACTTGATAGCAAGTAATAAGTCAGTGGCCTCAGAAATGCTTTTTGTTCAGAGGAATGTACTCAAATCTCCCGGATCGCTAAATATTAACATGACAGCAAAGCCAGATGTGCAAAAGAACTTCTACAAAGCAGGACGTCTATATTATGTACTATTCTTTAAGGGAAAAAACCAGGACGAGTTTATATTTGATTATAGTTACTTTTTATGCTCTCTAAGAGGGGTGAAGCAGTACCTGTTCTTCAGTTCCACTTTTAAGATCTTTCGGAAGTTGACATTCAAGCTGTCGCCAGGCTGTTAAACTTGGACTCGTAAAATGTTTTTTCCAAGCTATCAATCAAATACTAAAACCTCTTACTAAAGATGCAACATCTAAAGTTTACAGATCGGTTGATGAAAGCCTTTACTTACGGAGGACCTAAAGGGTCATTAGTAATTGCCTTCAGAGGAATACAGCACCGTGCTCCCAGGGCCTCTTTATAGGTAAAGACATAAAAACGTTGGGTGCCAGGTTGGGTTTTTTTCTCATTAGTTTCCAATTGGGCCATTTTTGTTCATCTTTGTACGCCTGCACACTACCATTTAAACACACAGTTCATTATCTGGCTCCTAGGCTAACAACCTGCTCCCCTCCGCCAGCCTCTCCGGTTTCTGCGCGGTGCCGCGGGGTTTATGCTGTTCACGTTTGGCCTGCCTCTCCGCTCTGCTGGCTAAGAAATAATTTAATAATAAGGCTTTTTATTAAATGAGTTTTTTCAAAGTCCAGTGTTTATGAAAGCAAAGTGTGGTATATATCCTGCTAATACCTGTCCCCGTTATCCTGGATCGCTGCGAGATGAGCCCTGTGACGACGAGCGACAGCGACATCTTATTTGTGCGGTTCCTTAGGAAAATGGTTGGATGTATTTTAGGGACGTGCCTGGTGTGCTCCGAGGGATCTGCTCTGAAAGAGCAAGGTTTCTGGTGGCAGTTGTAAAGGCAAGGTGGCCAGGTCACCTGCTTACCATGAACCCTGACAAGTCTTTGTTTTTATCGTAAAATTGTTTAGGTTGGAAAAGCCCTTTAAGATCATCAAGGCCAACCGTTATTTTTATTTTTTTCCCCTACTTGGTGTGTTTTGAGAACTGTGACTTTCACTGCAGGACTGGAAAAAGAAGGGAATTTTTTGTTTGGAAGAGAAGGGGGGATGAGGAGTGTTCCTGTGCGTGCTCAAAACCATGAGTGGAGAAGAGGAGGGATAAATCAGAGCCCCCAGGACAAATCTGCTGTGGTGGCATATCCCAGTGCTCCCAGCCCACTCATTCTGGTGCAGAACTCAGAAACACTTCAGCAAGAAGTCATACAGGGTTAACCACCCAGATAAACATATTCCAGTATTAAAAATCCTACAGGTATGTCTCCGAATCCTTACCTTCCCTGTATGCTCACACCCATAAAGCAGAAGTATGGATGTGGTTACTATCATGGTTTGCCAACCAGTTTCCACCAGCACCGCACCATCGTAACAAACAGTAATATTTTAGTTGGATAAACGCAGCGCGTGCTGGGAGGCTGGTTACTTATTTAGCAAAAGCCTTACTGGATTTGGTCTTAATGTGGATGTGCCAGTTCGGTCATGAACTATAGTCCTCCTTCTGTAACTGCCGGTGGTTTCGATATCTTATTGAAAATAAGGTATCAAATATATGTTAGGTTAATAAACTGTCTTTCTCAAAACTGAGTTTTATTTAAATTAGTTTCTCAAGCAGCTGATGATCTTTAAATGCCCACTAATTCCAGACTTTCACATACTTTGAAAACATATTTCCTAGTTGATGGTGTAAGGCAGACTCATTAGGCTGATGAAAATGGTCCTTTGATGTAAGTCCCTAGTAACAGACGATAGGATGAGGGGCAATGGTCTAAAGTTGTGCCAGGGCAGGTTTAGGTTAAACATTAGGAAAGATTTCTTCACCGAAAGGGTTGTCAGGCTCTGGAATGGGCTGCCCTGGGAGGCAGTCGAGTCCCCATTCCTGGAGGTATTTAAAAGAAGGGTGGATGAGGTGCTGAGGGACAGGGTTTAGTGGTGGGATGGCAGTGCTAGGTTAACGGTTGGACTCGATGACCTTAAAGGTCTTTTCCAACCTAGACAATCCTATGATTCTATGATTGTATTTAAAACTGATACGATACTTGGATGATTGGTTTGAAATACTGATTTCTCGGCTTACACGTTCAGCACTCCTTGGTTTGAGCATCATTGTCATTCAGAAACTGCACCGTTTACGGCAGTACATATTTTTTATAGTCGGATGCAATTTATGATGAACTTTTCTTAAAGTACCATTTTTCGTATTGAATATGTTCAGCTTTTCAGAGACGATTTTCCTTTCAAACTACAGATTTAGCGATGCTGCCTTCTCTGAACCATCCTGTTGGTTCGACTGCTTTGTAAGCCCCGAGAACGCTACGTGGTGTCACAGCGTTTGGCTTCCGTAAGGCGGTTTGACGGGCAGTTTAGCCAGGACTGCGTTCTGTGAGCGTTAGTACAGTGTAAATTCAATTATTTCCATATAAATTAAACTCTTCATGAAAGAATTCTGTTGTTGATACCCCAGGGCTTTGGACTTTCACTTTCTTATTTTCACATAATTATCTACATAAACACTTGCATGGAATTAATCTACTTCGTGCCAGCAAGGATTTTACTACTGGCATTGCAGTTTCCATGTAACTCTTCGGCAGTGAGGTTGGTTTGCGGCGCAGACTTGCTGCAAACCAGAGCTTCCTATGGGTGTTAACTGCTAGGGTTTGCGTGCACAGTCGGGGTACCGGGGGGCAGAGTTCTGGATGACTCTGCTTTCCTTCTGAGATGGAGTATTTTGGATAAGCTACTTTCTTCCCTCCCCTTAAAAATAATTTTAAGGGTATTCCAGTGTGGAAGAGCTCAGGCTAGAGACAGGTAACTTTTTTCTTCATTGATAAACCAGTTGTTGTTTTTTTTGTAAGAGTAAATCCTGTAAAACGTGAAGTTTTTCACGAAGCAAAGATCACTACAGAAAATGTGTTTTTCTTTTCGGAGAAATGAAAGTTAGTTTTGGTCTGGTTTAGATCCAAAGTGGAGTATTTCACTTTGCACTGAGCGAGATGCCTGGGAGCCGGGAGTTCCCCCCAAGCTACGCCTCCCCTGGGCAACGTGCTTCACGTAAAAATAATCTCAGCATTAAGCCTTGCAGCTCATTTTACAAATCTTAACATCTTGATTTTGGGAATGCCTCGTTGATTGAAGTATAAGAAGCGTTACATTTTGTAACCTGCTTCAGTCTCTCCCTTCTTTCATCCATTCCTCAAGAAGATTAAACCCGATCCCCACGAGGCTGGGCTGCCCCATCTGGGGTGTGAGCTGGGGCACCTCTGCTCCGCCGTGCCGCCGCTCCGAGGGGTGGGTGGGCCCGTGACGCCTAATCACTCTCGGGAAGGAGAAAATCCATTAGCCTTTAAGTGAAATTGAGATCTAGTTACATTTTCTGGTACTGAGGTCTGTCCAAATGTTCTGAATGTTGAATGAGAGTTGTCGATTTTGCCTTTCTGGTTGTTGTCTCTGTCTCCAGGGCTCAGTGTTGGGGCCAGCTCTGTTTAACATCTTCATCAATGACCTGGACAAGGGGATCGAGGGCACCCCCAGTCCGTTTGCAGATGACACCGAGCTGGGTGGGAGTGTGGATCTGCTGGGGGGAGGGCTCTGCAGAGGGACCTGGCCAGGCTGGATCCATGAGCCCAGCCCAACTGGGTGAGGCTCAACAAGGCCAAGGACCGGGTCCTGCCCTGGGGTCACAACAACCCCACACAACGCTCCAGGCGTGGGGCAGAGGGGCTGGAAAGCTGCCCGGGGGAAAAGGCCCTGGGGGGGTTGGTCGAGAGGGGGCTGAATGTGAGCCAGCAGGGTGCCCAGGTGGCCAAGAGGGCCAGCGGCATCCTGGCTTGTATCAGGAGTGGTGTGGCCAGCAGGAGCAGGGCAGTGATCGTGCCCCTGTGCTGGGCACTGGGGGGGCTGCCCCTCAAATGCTGGGGTCAGGGTTGGGCCCCTCCCTCCCCGAAGGCCCTGGGGGGGCTGGAGCGTGTCCAGAGAAGGGCAGCGGAGCTGGGGAGGGGTCTGGAGCCCCAGGCTGCTGGGGAGCGGCTGGGGGAGCTGGGGGGGGTTCAGCCTGGAGCAGAGGAGGCTGAGGGGAGCCCTCATCGCTCCCTACAACTGCCTGAGAGGGGGGGGGAGCCGGGGGGGTCGGGCTCTGCTCCCAGGGAAGGGGCGATGGGACGAGGGGCAACGGCCTCAAATTGTGCCAGGGCAGGGTGAGGTTGGGCCTGGGGAACAATTCCTTCCCCAAAGGGCTGTCAGGGGCTGGAAGGGGCTGCCCAGGGAAGGGGTCGAGTCCCCACCCCTGGGGGGATTTAACAGCCGGGCAGAGGCGGTGCTGAGGGCCAGGGTTTGGGGGTGGGATGGCAGGGGTAGGGGAATGGTTGGGCTGGGGGAGCTTAAAGGGCTTTTCTAACCTAAACGATTCTGTGATTCCTGGTCTTATCCTGGCTTTCCTTGGTGCGGTCCCTTAGGTGCTCCTGTGGGCTCTTCCATGCAGAGTTTTGCGTGTTTGTGCTGCAGTGGATGCTCACTTCAGGTCTCCTAAAAGATGCAACATTTGGAATCCGTCGGTATTAAGATGTGAGGTGCAGTCAGAGAGCAGCACTTGGCATCTCTGCCTTCTAACAAATTCATTCTTGATGTCACCTTCTGCCTTCCCTGAATCAGCCCACCAAATCTAGCCCTTTACCCCTATCAGCCAGCAACTCCCCAGTTTTTCCTCCGTGATCATAATAAGAAAAATGTTCTAATTTATATTTGGAAAAATATTTAACTAGTGGATGCTGGAGGAGATCTCTTGGGTTAATTAGGTTGCTTTCTGGGTAATTGCGTAGAACCTGGACTATGTTATGATTCTGTTTCCAAAAACGGTGAAGAAAATAGACTGGAGTGAGTGTTTAGGGGGTTTTGGGTGGTTTTTAATCCTGTCACTATAGCCAAATAAACATGGCACTGTCCATTCCTGGCTTGAGGGCACGCGTGCCGATGTGCCAGAAGGGCACTAACTCCCTATACCGGAATGTTTGATCAGCTGCCCCGTTATTCGCACCATTACTGGGTTTCATCCTGCTTTGGCATCTGACATGGTTGGCACATGCTAGCAGAAGTCATTACCCCAGTAGCTTGCTCCTTTGATGCCTTACACCTTGGATTTTCTGTTTTCACACGGACGTAGAGGGATGGGCACGGTTACTCGACGCGGTGCTGTATGGTGAGGTCTGGGGAAGGGATGGATATAGGTTGGATGGATATAGGTTGGATGGATATAGGTCGGATGGATATAGGTCTCTGGTATTGCTGTGTCTGCGTCTAACGGGCTGTCTCACCTTGGGAAGGCTATCTCCTCCTCATGCTCAGTTTTTCACATATGCTTGCTACCTACATTGCGTATTATTTTCAGGAGGCTTTCGTTTTATTGCATTTTTATTTATTTATTTTTTTTTAAGCGTTCTTGGCACAACCTGAGCTTAACCTCAATTAACACTTCCAAGTATTAAAATATTATAATGAAGAGCAACCGTTTTGCTGACATGGACTGGCAGGAACTAATAATAGGCTGCAATTTTCAGAGCAGCCTGAGGGAATTACACCCTCTAAATCCCTGAGAAATGTAGAATTCATGCACCTGCTTGAGGCTTTTTTTCTGAAAATACCAACTGTAACATCAAAATCTTTGCATTTGAGTAGTTTTTTTGCTCGTATAAATGAGAGACCCTGTTGAGCTGAGAGAGGGAAGCTTAGATCTGTATGAGCTGATTTTTTTTTTCCTGTTGTTCAGTAGGTAGCTAGTGAAGGGGCACTAATTCAAGTATCCTGGGCATCTATTAAAAACAAAGAAAAAACCTTACAAAACGATTTGGAAGGATAGCTCTGTTACATCTGGATGTCTTCCCTTATCTGCTGGGATGTAGGGAATACTTCATATTAATTGAGTTAACGGCATGATGTTGCAGAAGTGGCTGTGCTTCAGAGTGTGTTTATGCTCTGATGGGTATGATATTGAAGTTCATCACACTTTTGATGTATTACCACCAACAAGGAGGCTAAACAGGCTCCAAGAACTTCTTTTTTTGTTGGTGTTTGTATTAATATATAAGGAAACAAATTATCTTAAGAAGGCAGCGGGCCTTTGAGGTGGTTTTGAAGGGACAGATCTGGCCACGCTGAATAGCAGAGGAAGCGTCGGCCATGGTTCTCCTTAGGTCTTGGTATAAATGGGTATTGCATTTCCATGCACGGCCTAGTCCTGCTGGGACTACTTATATTATAGCTAGTTAAACATGCTAACATTATCTGTCTTTACAGAATAACGGTTTAAAAATAAATAGTCTGGTGGAGAACTTCCCCCAACTTTTGTTTCCTACTGTAAAGTGTTACAGAGCTCATTGCTAATAACTGTGCTTCGAGAGAAAATTCTCCATACTCACTGTTAACCTAAGTTGCCTTTTGGCAGAATAAGATGACTTCATGTCATGTGTGGTTTAGTTGTCCTTATGACTTGAAAAAGTCATGTTTTAGCTATGCAGGAAAATCACTTGTATATGTTTTGCGGGTTAAAATAAATCCCGCTTAGCCATAGAGGTTTAGTCTAGCCGAGGAAAGATTTGCTGTTCTAGCTCGATGGAAAGCCTCACATAAACACATTTCAAAAATCGTTCAGCAAAATCATGTTTCTGTTGGATTAATATCTGCTGCTGGTTCCCTTAAGAACTTGTATTCTGCCGTCAAACCAGCAGTTACGTACAGGTAGAAAACACCTTGGGTTGGCCTACGGCTCGTATAAGGGTGTTCTGAAAAATCACTCGCCCGGCAGACCAGTTGAAAAATTGTTTCAGCCTTACTGCTGCTGTGTTTTCATTACATTCATAATTAACTAATTAGCAGTTTTCATTTATAGATGATAGCGGTGCAGCCTGATAAAAATCAAGACCAGTGTTGTGCTTTGAGCAATTGTCTTGAGGCTTTTTTTGTTTGGTGTCTACAGCTGGATGCAAACACTGAATCGTTCCATGCTTATCATAGAATCATGGAATGGTTTGGGTTGGAAGGGACCCCTAGAGGTCATCTAGTCCAACCCCCCTGCAGTAAGCAGGGACACCTTGAACCAGATCAGGTTGCTCACAGCCCCATCCAACCTGGCTTGCCAGAAGTAGGTTGGCGTTTGGTTTTTGGTTTTTAGTTGGGTTTTTTTCCCCCTTTTTTTTCTTTCCTCCTTGGCTTTCACGTAAAGATTTTTCTTTTTTCCCTGGCGTTTGTTGGCATCGCTTATTTGGTTCCCCAGTCCAAGCACCAGGAGCATCCTCGGTGTGTCTCCCAGTCAGCACGGGCCCCTTGTGCTTGAGGGGATCGTCTCCCCTTTAGGTGACAGGTAGGGGCTGGCTCCGCCGACGATGTGGAAGTCCTTGGGCTACTCAGAGTGGTTCTTGAGAGAAAGATGCTTCCGTGTGCCCTGGGTCGGGTTAGGTTGTCTTGAAACGGATTCTTACTGCGCTGTAGCTCTTTGCAGAGACCCGCGAAAGGCTGCGGAGCTGTCTCGTACCTCTAAGACCCCACCAGGCTGGAAGCTGTGGCCTGGCTTGCTTAGCAAAGTCGCAGAGACTTGGAGTCAGGATTTGCCCTCACGGTGGTTCTTTCCCATCCCGAAAGCCTTGAAGTTACCAGCGCAGCTTTTCCGCAGTCAGCGTACTCGGCAGCAAAGCTCGGTACCCTAAAATCCCACGGTACCGAGCTCGAGCACCAGCCAGGTTGCTTCTGGGGTACATCGGGAGCTGGGCAGGACTCGCTGAGAGCCACCCAGGGCTAAGCAATACCAGCTATGCAGGTTTATTCAAAAATAACTCATTTTTGCAAGGTTATTTTAACTGATGAGGATGAAAGCAGAAATCCTCTGATGCTCTAAAATAACACCGAATCCTTTTTCCACTTTTTTTTTTTTTCCCCTATCCGTCTTGTTATTGCAGGGCTGATATTACTCATTTGGTTTCTGAAAATACTTTGAAATGTACAGAAGCTCAACAGTGAGATTTTTTTCAGGCTGTTTCCAAGACAGTAGTTAGTTGTCTTTTACTGGATCCTGACAGTTGGAAGCAGATGACTAATTTTCTTTTTGAGGTATTTGCACCGTGGGTGTATGGCATGACTCCCAAGACAGCAATTCAAGTGCTTTCACCCCGTAAATATATTTTATATTATACTCAGGTTGGTCAGGGAGTGAAGGGTTTTAAACAAAAATACATATTTTAATAGGGCTGTCTAGCGATTTTTAAAAAACCCACTGAGAATGGAGAGAATTAAAGTGTATTTCAAGTGAAATCACAAAATCTTACAGGAATTAGGTGCATGTGAGGTCTAGCATCTCTCTTGAATATTTGTGCCTCTGTTGTCTCATCAGAAAAATCAGGAGGATAATTAAAATGCCAACTCTTTGTATGAATAATAACCCGGGGAATTTGTTTGCTCCGGCTGAGCAGCAGCTGTATCGCCGCGTGTAGTTCTCAGGCCAGAGGCTTCCAGCGGGTTATCCGGGAATGCAGCCCAGGAGCTACGCTACGATGAGGTCTGTTCTTTACCCCTTGCACCCTAAATCTCCCGACTGTGGCTTGCTCCTGCCCTCAGCGTGTCGTTCCCTGGATGCCCTGAGACTTCTGAACCCTCAGCTCGTAGAATCATAGAAAGTTTTGGGTTGGAAGGGACCCCTAGAGGTCATCTAGTCCAACCCCCAAGAAAAATGTTTTTAATTCTCTTTCCACAACTTTAATAGAATTACAAAAGGATACCACTGCTCTATTATGCAACACATGGCTAACCACATACACTGCATTGTCACTAAAGTCAACAGGGATTGATGTACAGATACTGATCATTAATATTTTCTATGAAGGTAGTATCAATAGGACAAACTTTCCTTCAAGTAAAAAAATTACTGTTTATACCTATAGCATGATCCCTTGACTCAGATGCAATGACTTAGTCCAAGTTCAGTAACTGATGCTTGCTCTTTATGTAAGGCACACTAGTTTCCACTCAGACTGAAAGTTTATTTCTGCTTGGAGAAATACTCTTTTACTTTTCTGAACATCAGGCTTGATTGTGTCATCATCGGGCCTGCTGCACCCATCCTTTTACTGCAGCTTCGGAGCGTGTTACGTTCCTCTTCCAAGTTCCCATTCCTCTTCCACCCCCAAATCCACCTAATTCTAAAATTAATTTCTTCTGCGTGTCATTTTTGGGACCAGCTGGGGTGATGCATTCAGTGGTGTTGTCACCGGGCAAGACTTCTGGCCGCACACCTCCCTGTTGCTCCTGAATTGCTTCTCCAGGACGGAGCGATTGCTCAGCCCCTGCGCTCTGGCCAGCCCTCCGTCAGTGCGGCACGGAGATTCACAACTGCACACCTTTAATGCAAGTGAAATCCTCTCAACCGAGCAGACCGGGGGGGTGTTTCATGGGTGTGAACTACAGGCAAAGAACACCTCGGATCTTGCTTGCCTCAGACTTCTAAATTAAGAAGGCTGCTAACAAGCGTTGTTTCCCTAAAGACAGAGAAATAAGAAGCCTCTGGTATTTTTTCATAATTTCGAAGTGATTGAGATTACAGTGCAAGCCCAAATACTCTGTGTGCATTACACACATAAACCTATGACAGCTTACAGTAGTAGCTACATCAGCCATGCTATATGCAAACCAAAGAGCTTGTTTAAAATTCTAAATACTATGTGGCAGCATAAAACTGAGACTATGGAGTACGATTACTGGCCACCGATCTTGCTGATTGCATGATACTTGCAAAAAGGATGGGGAATTGTATGGAGAAAAAAAACAGCAGGAAGGACCCTGGAAACGCTGAACTCTTTTTCTGTTGAAGCTTGACTAACTCTTTGCAGGTCCCAGTGCTTTCTGGTTTGTGATTTCCATAAATAATGGAAGTTTGAGATTTCACTGCAGCACGGGAGAATCTGTAGAGCTGCAGTTGGGCATTTGCTTGAGCTTTGGGCACAGATGCTCAGAAAGTCCCAGCCCTGGCAATTTTTTCTGAGCTTGTATGGATGACAGTGAAGTAAACAAATCTCTTCGCGTTTACCAAAGAAATGACCTAAGTCATGCCAGGTTGAACTACTCCGGAGTGTAAATTGCCTTGTTAATGGCAAAATACCTCTGCTCATCTCTACAATCCAGTCTCTCATGCTGATGAATTATTAGACTATACACAGCTTCTATTGCGTCTCCTTAGGAAATTGGAACTGAGAGGAAAAAAAAAAAAATGTGGTGTACCCAGTGCAGTGCTGTCTGTCCTCTTCTGGTTTGTTCATGCAGCAAGTGTCGTGGTGAAAAACATCCTCCGTCAGCATCTTCTTAGTAAAAGTGGGCTAAGCACAGCGGGACGTGTTTGGAGAGGTTTCCAGCCTCCCTTGGAATGGCAGTTTTCCTTCTTGGTTGACCTGCGACACAGCCGATCCCTGTGCTGCCGCTCCATGAGATGCCAAAACAACCCATCGCATCAGACCGTCACAAAAAGCTCAGAGTCGTCCCCGTTTCACTTAAGCATTCTATGAAGCTGCTGCTTTTCTACGTGTTTGCTTATAACACGGGAAAAAATGGTTCAATGACAGAGCAGAGTAACCCGGAGTGAGCGCGTGCCCGTGCCCCTGCGTTGGACTGCTCTGCATGTTTTAAGGTGGTTATCTATTTACTTCTCTATCTTCAGAATGCCTCTCTATTTGCAAAGCTCAAAATGAAGCTGTTAAGGGCTACGAAGCAGCGTAGACAACCTTCGTTTTTCCAAGGCCTGAGCTGAGAACGGTTGCCGGATCGGTAATTAAAGGAAGAAGCCAGCAGTGGTGGGGTGCGGGGAGGACGGACGGACACGTGCCTACGGGCTCCTCGCTGAAAAGGCGTTTCCCCCCAGTTTCTGAAACGGTCCATGGGTACTTGAACCCAGCTGGGACGCTTCATCGTCTCCAATGCTTGCTTACCCTCCGTTCCCTGAATGTGGAGCTTTCTTAAGACTGAATTGCCTATTTATGCCTTCATCCTGGAACGGGGGTAGCAGGGAGTCTCAACCATTTAAAACCAAAACGCCCCTCTTCTGACGAGTCGTCTTCCTAAAGCTGCCCAGTCAAAGCCCATTTTTCCCCGGTCAGGATAAGAGAGAAGTGTATCTCTGTGGAAGCGCAAGGGCTCAGACGTAGGTGTCAATTAGAAATCTGGGGATTAATCTCTTGGCGAACGAACAGCAGCGAGGAGTCTGACACCGTAAAGCTCATTTTGTCTCATTTTTACTTGACTGGATAGGTACCTGGCTCATTGCTCTGTCTCTTTGGATTCTAATACTACCGACAGTCAAAATGCAGTTATTAAAGGATTACTCTAATTGTGTAAAGTGAAAACTGGTAATTCAGTGCCTAAATAACATCCTCTTTAAAAGACTGATTTAGCAGAAAAACTCTCCTTGCAGGTATGTAATTTGGACAGCTCGGTGACAGTTGGAAAAGCTTCCCTTATGATCTGCGGTAATTCATATGGATATATTTAGCAAGAACGTAGTCTGCTTACGCTTTTTTTTTTTTTTTTTTTTTTGAATCATTCCTTATAAGACTTCACCGGTATTTCCAGATGTGAATCATGGAAGTTTGCTTTTATTGGCCTTTGCGTCACTGCAGCCAATCTGACGGAGAAGTCTTGCGCCTTAATTTCACTTCAAAGCCTGAAGAGCTGCTGAAACGAGGAGGTGTGGTGGTGAATGATATTTCATCTTGTTTTTAAAGTCTATGGAATAGCAACTAGGTATAAATCAAATTATTTTTCTGAATGCATCAAATACTTTCTCTTCAAACTGTGCCTGGATAGTGGATGCAGATAAATAGCTGGAATATATTAGCAAAATAAGTTTTCCGAGACTCAGAATGTTCTGAGTGCAACTTTTTGAGAAAGCAGAGGAAGCATCAAGATCAAGTAACTTTATTAAAAATATGATGCTGCTTTTTTTTCCTGTTGTTTTGTGTTTATTCCACATACTGGATGTTGCTAACAGTTTGCTCTTCATTTTCGTTCATCAGCATTGGCTTGTTCAGAGCCTCCTACTGCTATATTCCTAAGGCAGGATGTGTAATAGCGATGACAGTGCTCTTTATCTTAAATGTTAAAGTGTCCAGGTACTCTGAATACCTGTGACATATGTTCCAGGAATGGCTGGGAACTGTGAAAGTTTGCCCTTTTTATCCACTCGGACAATCTGATCTGAAGCTTTGATTATGAGCAACAGAATAAAATTGTCCAAGTCTAATGAAAAAATCCTATCCAAAATATAAATCTCATCAAGTTTTGAAGGTCTGTGAAGTACTGCGCTATGGAACGCTGACGTTACCTGCCCTCATAGATCTAACTCCAGATGGGTTTTCAGTGATCGAGTTCAGAAAAAGCGTAATACGAGGTTAAACCTTGGGCAATGCCGGATCTTTTACCTTGAGTGATGGTGGATCTTTTTAATGATCGATCTCACGTAATCGGCTTCCATTGGGGGTTACTGAGAGTATTAAAGAAGAGGGCTCAAGGGTGCCCATGTGGACTGACAGCAGGCACTGAAATAGCCTCCGTTAGGAAATACGCGGTTTCGGCGTATAATGGAATCGTTCCAGGGACGAGGTGTGTCGAGCTGTGCGAGGCGTCAGCGCGTAGCGTAGTGCTCTGCCGCGTCTGCGTGATGTCTGCTTGGGAATGCAGAAGGGAGAAGGCTGGACTACTGCTTTCTAGCTGGGAAAACCAGGTTACATACGGTGAGGGCAGGCAAATGGACTTTTATGGCGTCTTAATACTCACCCTGCTTTCAGGGAAGGGTAAGCGAGCACCTGAGTGATGGCTGGGGGATGAGCTGTACTTGGGAAATGAGCAGAGGGCAAGGAGGATAGGACTGGTTATGGGTCCACATGCAAAGAATTTGTCTTCAAAGTGCTTTAGTGACCCCACGGAAGAGCATAAATGATCCCGTAATGCACTTTGCTTCAGGCCGGCTCCCGGTTTCTCGTGTGACACGTACACCTTTTGGGCAACGACAAAGCCTGACAGCTCAGCTGTTAATAATGAGAATTACCGGTACTGACAAAAAGAGAGGGCGTAGTTATATGAATGGCTGTGAGAAAAGGAAGAGAAGGGCGTTCTCTTGCTGTTGGAACTAGAATATAAAAACTGCTCTTACAGTACTCGAATGCTTCACTCTTAAGACTGCTGTTTGCAGAAAGAGCAGAGAAAATGGTATGTATGGATTAAATTGAACAAAGCCACCCAACCCTCCACTGGCCTGAGGATTGCAAGAGCTGCAAAGCACTGAGTTGGGCAAAAATTGTTGTTTTTCCTTGACTGAGGAAGATGGATCTGAAGAGGTTTCCTGTCTCTGCCTTAGAAAGGTGAATTGTTACCATCTCCATGGAGTTTGGTTCTATGATCTATGTTTGAGAACGATCTGGAAATGATGCACACTCTGAAATCCAACTGTAGTGAGGGTAAGGAGATGAGAGTCTCGGAGGTGGTCTTGGGTAGAGACCCAGCCAGAATGAATGTGACCGCTCCAAAGGACAGGCAAAGTGGATGGACGTGAAGATGAGAGAGTTGAAAATAAAGCAAGTCATCGTAGCCCTTTTCCGAAGGACTGCTGTTACAGACTCTTAAAACCCGGTGGCACTCAGGATGTGATACAATTTGTGCCTCACAGATGGAATTTGTTGTACTCTTTTGGTTTTCATATAGTTATTTGCAGTGCAGCTGTCTTCTGCTGTTCAGCTGATCTATCTGTCCCTTCCCTCCGTTTCCAGGTTTTCTCGTAGAAACAATTTTCTTAAACTTTTCCATTGCCGTGGCTGTAATTGAAAAAGCAAAACAAACCCGGGGGGAGGGGGGAATCCCAAACCAAACCAAACCAAACCAAACCCTGTCATGTTATTTCTGCAGCTAGCACACTACTCCCAAAGGCTGTACTTTCAGAGGCTGGGAAAAAACTTCTTCACCGAAAGGGCTGTCAGGCTCTGGAATGGGCTGCCCAGGGAGGTGGTCGAGTCCCCATCCCTGGAGGGATTTAAAAGAAGGATGGATGAGATGCTTAGGGACAGGGTTTAGTGGTGGGATGGCAGGGTTAGGGGAACGGTTGGACTCAATGATCTTAAAGGTCTTTTCCAACCAAAGTGATTCTATGATTCTACTCTATGATTCTATGTATTCTTGTAAATTCTTCAAGCTTTCTTTTCTCCATACGTGGAATGAGGCACTCCCCAGTATTTCAGAGTATTGGCTCGTGTGCGTAGATGGATTGAGTTAGCAGGGGTTGTTACTGCCTTTATTTGCTCTGTCTCCTTCGTCCGAGCTCAATAGCTGGACTGGACTTGAAGTGGCTTCCGAAAAGGAGAAAAGCAAACAATCTGGGCAATAATTGCTTTGGCTATCTGACTTCGGTTGCCACCGTTCCTGAGTCAGGACGATAAATTTGTCCTCAACTCTTGGGACCTTCAGCCAGAAGTACCTGGGTGAGGATGCTGTCTCTGCACCGCGTGAAGCTTGTCCTCTCCCCTTGGGTACAAACGTCCATCCAGACATGCACAGTATTGGTTTATTTTCTGCTCAGAAATTATAAGAAGAGACACAAATATCCCTTCTTCATTTGAATGAGCCTGGGACTGCTCGTTTCATGAATGTTTGTTGAGGGCTCTTTAAATTCCTGAACCACTGTCGACTAATAAATGGATATAAATTATCTCTGAAACAGGGTCATTTAACTCTTGTCTAATGTGTAGCATTTGGCCTGTCGGAGTCAAAATACTGTGACTTAGTTTTGTACGGCAAATTGAGTACTTTGTTTATTAAAATTGCTGATTTGTTGTATGATGAGAAGGGCCTGGGTTACCGTTACTTTTCCCAGTAAGGATTTAAAGGGCAGGTCACCAGTGTTCTCCAGCGGCAAAATATTTTTAATTATCTGTTCACCTTCTGTTAGGTATTTCAGAGGTGTCAGTTAGCCAGGTTTTGGAATTAGTGACTTGCATTTTGCTTTCAGTTCGGTCGGCCTTAGAGAAGCTCCGTACGGAGCAGAATTTGGCTTGCTGAATTGAAGGTGCTGGATCTGAACACAGACAGATATGTCTGTAGTCGATACAGATTGCTAACAGTTTGCTAGAAGATAAAGCGAGCATCATTCGGAGCAGAAAACTGGTAAAGCTGCCCCTTGCATCGTGCAGTATTCGATATTTTTTTCAACTTTGAGCGGGGAGTCTTAACTGAAGCTGTAGCTCTGTTACGTTTATTTGTGCATGACTTAACGCAAACATTGTTGAATGCCTTTTGCTGTGCTGTGATTTTTTTTTTTTTTTTCTGCAGGAGCTGCCACATAGTAAGGTATGATTACCATTTTGCCAAAGATTTAGCAAATAATGACACATGTAAGAAATAGGTTTAATAATTTCCTTTGATACTGGGGGGGTCACGGGCTAGCGACGATGATATCTACCCCCATCCCCAAATCTACTATGTGTTACTTAAAATAGATTTAATGCTTTAAAATAGTGCCTGATGGTAAGAGCTGTGATTCTCAGAGGCCCGAATTTTGCATTCTGTGGCCAATAAATGGGGCCCGATCCCAGGTCACACTGCACCCTCTTGAGTCTCGGATTTGGCAGAGCGACGTGAGCCCTTGGCTCCGCCGGGTGCTCGAGCCGCCCCGTGTTTCTCTTCCTACCTCCAGCGGGTTTTCCCTTTCTTTTTGGCAGAGTTGAGCGCTCTATGTTGTTGCTAATTGCAGATAATGTAGTACTGACATTTTGAAAAGTATACATAGATGATATTCACCCAAAGGATCATACTCCGATCTTCGGAGATGCTGATACAATTTTGCTGGCGTAGACTCATTTAGTGATGAATTGCAGTAATAGCAGTTCAAGACCTACAGCGTATTAGTGAAAATGAATCCACTGAGCACTAGTCCCATGGCAGTACAACAGCACTTAAAGAGCACTGATTTTCTTGAAGGGAGAAAAATCTGATTAAGAGATTTAGCTGCAGGTTTGGTTGGGGTTTTGGGGGTTTTTTTTTTGGTGGGTGGTTTGTTTTTTTTGTTTTTTTGTTTTTTTGTTTTTTTGGTTTTTTTTTTACCAGCAGTGTGTTACTTGTGCTTGTTTGTTGATATATGTTATTGTAAGGAATTTAATATACATAAGGTGACCAGGAGAGTGCCATAAACACAGAACATTTTCTGCTTTAGCAGACGGAAGGCTCCTATATGCTACAGTAAGCAGAGAGGTAGCAGCAATACCGCTTTTAATTTCTTGTTATAAACTGACCTAACACCTGGTTATAAAAGGAAAAACGATCAACACGATAAAATTGAGAAGATCGTAATAGCGTACATGGTGGTGGGTCTCTGTGGCAAAAATGTTATAGAAGTGAATGCAATAATTGGAAAGAATTATTCTAATAAAAGGACGGGGCAACCTATTATTGAAATAGTTGTCTAATTTGAGGGAAATAGGGATAAAGACAGGCTTCATGGTAATGATGCGTTGGTGCTTTGCAGGAGAACAGTGTGTTCTTTTCAGCTGTGGAGTGTGATCAGTGGAAAACAGAAATGTCCCAAGCATAATGCTGGAGTCCTTTGTGCAGTCTTCTTTGAAATCACCCAGGTGCTAGAAAATTAGAGGGATCGGGAATACAAGAATTCCTAAACCAGGAGAAAATACGCAAGTATGCATCTCCCTTCCTTCCTCCTTCCCATCCCTACAGCTGCCTTCATGTCTAGCTGGGAGGGGGCATGTTTGGGACATGCCTAGAGCGTATGGAAGAGCAGCTGGAAGCAGCTCCAAGTGCAGACCCTGTTCTGCTCTCGGTCAGTTTTAAGGCAGCACCTTTCTATGTTGTGCTTAAAACAACCCCCCCCCAGTCTGAAATCTCACTTCGATCTGTAGGTGCTCTGCTTCCAATGTTTATAATTAACCCTGACCACTGGTGTAAGTGCCACTGGTTCCTGTCAAAGAAACATGGAAACGTTTTAGTTGTCTCTTCTTCATACCACAACGCGTTTGAAAAGATTTCAAAACGCGTGATGTGATTTTTGGGTGGCGATTTCACCATCGCTGGGGAACCTGGGGGGGAGCAAGTACAGGAGTGCTAATAAATAAGGCTCTTTGGGGGCAAATACAATGTGCTCTTGCAGACTCCAATGCACGTGTCTGTGTGTATAAGAGGCTGCAGAGAAGTTTGGAAGAACTGGGGTTTATGGATAGTTCCACTATTTTAGGACTGATACAGGCTACAGCTGTGTCAGGTTGACAACTACGGAAGGGTTATTTGAAGATACCAGTGATCATCGATAGTTTGGGCAAGACTTCTTTTGTGCTGAGGGCAGGGATACACTCCTAATGCTGGCTACCTTAAATGGGTCTGCTGACGTGAGGGCAATACAAAAAAGAAGGATTTGCCGCGCCTGTTGTCTGCTATCTCTGGGACAAGATAAAAGATCGATATGTGAGTGTAGCACTGGTGTACATAGCAGGTGACTTTGTGGGCTGACGCCTGTGTTCATACACCCAGGGCCCTCGAAGATCAGATGATGAGTTATGATGAAGAAATACTTTTTGCTGTTTTGTGATTTGACAAGCAGCATGCCACTTCTTTCCAATTCTCTTGCAGTTTCTGTAAGTTTAGAAAGTCAGAGGAATACTTTTTCTGAATAATAATTTAAAAAAAAATAAATAAAAATCAGTAAGCCTGTGTTGCTTTCGGCTAGATCAAGAAGCTTCCCAGTCTGAAGATCCAGGATTTGACAAGGTATTCTAAAAATACTATAACCAGCTGTAAAATAAACTAGAAATGCTAAGGCTGTGTTGACAGCATTGTCCAACAGCTAAGATGATTTTTTAATGAAAATCATTTTGAATTTTTAGGATTAACGAGATGATTTCTACATTCCTAGGGAAAGAGCTGAATTTCTAACCTTAAGATGTACCTTTTTGATTCAAATGGAAACGTGCTGCTCCACGTAGCACGAGCTACTGCTTTTTAGTCTTACAGTCCCGATTTCTTCTGATAAATTATGATTTAATTACAGAAGTATTTAAAAACACACGAACAGTGCACCTACCCGTTGAGGCGCATTCATTGAATAAAGATTAGCCAACCAAGGCAAATAAGCCTGCAAAATGCTTGTTAAGGTAATGCAGGAGAGGGCTTGAACTGTCTCAGTACAGGCTTAAAGGTTGTAGTGTGTTATAGTAGCTGTTACTTGTAATGCCTTATAGGTGGATTTAAGTAACTAAGTTAGGGCTAGACAACATTTTGTTCCTTTACGCTTGAGTTTGTTGTGGGTAGAGTAGTGGGAAGGCTGTAAAGACGACTTAGATATTCAAAATTTTCATTTCATTGCCTTCTGAAAGAAGCATCATTAAAAATTCAGAAGGTGCAAGTAAACCAGACAAGATTCATATGCCGTTAATGGAATTATATTAAGAGTTGTAATAATATCCCTTAATCTTAAAAAGGTAAGTCTCTTACACAATGAAGGTTTTTTCTGCTGCTTTTCATGCCGTCGGAGGTATTACAGTTAATGCAAGTTGCTGATGTGGAAGCATCCTCACTAATCCTGTTTGGAGGACGGCTCGTTCTGTGCTCGTTAGAAAAGGTATACGAAGTGATATTATAGGTCCTTCGCTAAATAACTACTTAATCACACATCCTGGGACAAGCAGATACCGAATCTGCGACTACTGCTGACAGGTTTCCCTAAAATCAGCAAAACTCAGCCCGCGTGAGAGGCACAGCGTGTAACGTCTTGGCGTGCTGCGGAGGAACGCGCGGCGGCGGCGGCTGCAAACGTACATGAGCAAACTCAAGGGCAGGACTTGTTAGGAAAGGCATTTAAAAGAGCTTATACTCATTTTAAAAGCTTCTACTCACCCTTCTCTGTGAGCTTCTCCTTTCTCTAGCTCCTGTATAACACCCAACAACACTTTTATGGTTTCCTGACTAGAGCTGATCAAATTTTCCATCATCTGAAGCTGCGCTTTCAAGTCCACAACTTCGGTGTGAGGCACGATTTGTTGGCATTCCTCGCTCACCGCCACGGCGGTCTGGCAAGGCTGGGTCTCCTCCATGGGCGAAACGTTTATCTGAAGGGTCTGTTCGTTACATTCGGTGGCTTGGCACTGCGCCCGCGACGAGCAGGCTCGAGCATCTCCCGCCTGGGGCTGAACACCGTTCAGGTGCACAGTCCTCTTTTTGTCCTCCTCGGCTGTCGGGCACGGTGACCAGTCGGTCTCGGCCGGGAGATTTGGCAGGTCGGGCTGCGAGGCGATTGAACCGGCCGCCGGCAAATAAACGGTGGCCACTTCAGTCTTGAAGACCCTCCCGTGGAGGGGCTGGGCGGCCTCCTCGCTCCCCGGCCGCCCCGCCGCCGCCTGCTTCCCTCGGCCGGGTGGCCGGGCGGCGGCGGGCTCCTCCAAAGAGGGGTCGGCCGAGTTTGGGAGAGGAGGCGGCGGCTCCTTGGGAGAGCCGGGCAAGTCGCCGCTTCCCCAGGCCTCGGCCCCGTTGTCGCGAGGTCCCGCGGTGGCGCGCTCGTTGATGTGGGAGACGAACTCGGCCGTCTGCAGGCTGCCGGCCTTCCTGCTCCACGGAACGGCCTCCCCGGAGCTTCCGCCCTCTTTCTCCTTAACGTCTATGAGAAACCCGTTGTTTTGACTCTTAAAGGTGTCGACAGTCGAGGCGCTTTTAAGAATATTCCCTTTTTTCCGGTCCAGAGGAAAGGTCTGGTAACACTTTTTAAGATCAGGTGAAGTCTGAACTCCTGTGCTCTTGGTGACGTTGGGGATTGACCTCCGGGCGGGCACCGTCATGTACTTGCGATACGCCGTTTTGTAGGAAAGGGCCTTGGCTTCTCTCTTCTCAGGATCCTGTGTGGTGGACAGCTGTTTGTCCCTCTGCTCGTTCTGGGCCTCGCAGATATCTTTAAATCTCACCTGGAGGGCTTTGTTTCGTTTCTTGATCTGCCGGTTGGGATCCAGCGCGTATTTCATCTCCAAAGCGAGCGAAGCCGCTGGCTCAACTTCGCTTTCCGAGGTGGTGAGTAAGCATTTGCCGGGCTCCTTACTCACCATGATGCCTGCACGCAAACAGAGTTCAAAAAGCCTCGTGTTACAACAGAAATGCTACTTTTCCCCCCAAGTTTGCACTATTTGAGCTGATTTCCTGCGCTTTGACTGAAACGGCTGCCACTCGCAACCTTCCTGCTCGATTCTCTAATTTAAGTCCTAAGTCCTTCATATTAGACTTTGTCCTTTTGCTGGAAAATCGTTTATCTTGATTTATAGAATCACAGAATCGTTGAGGTTGGAAAAGCCCTTTCAGATCATCAGGCCCAACCGTTCCCCTACCCCTGCCATCCCACCCCCAAACTCTGGCCCTCAGCACCGCCTCTGCCCGGCTGTTAAATCCCCCCAGGGGTGGGGACTCGACCCCTTCCCTGGGCAGCCCCTTCCAGCCCCTGACAGCCCTTTGGGTGAAGAAATTTTTCCCAATGTCCAACCTAAACCTGCCCTCAGGTTGACACCTGCTCCTGAGGGTGAAGACGCGCCATTCCTGGGCCATAGCTGAAGTAGTAGGACTGGAAGCAGGCTGCGATTTTGCCGGGCCACAAAACCCCCTGCTAGCGAGGCTAACCCCAGGTTTGGTGGCACCCAGAAGTCCTTTCCAGGGTGCCAGCCCCTTTTCAGAGGGCAGGCACCGTGGCTGTCATGCTGGGTGTGCTGGCTCGGCACTCGGCCTTCACTGCAAGGGAATATGGGCTCTTAGTCATCTGAATTTACTTGATAGTTCATAAAAAGCACAGGGAAAATGAAAAACAAGCGTCTTAGTACAAATAAAGATCAGTCTAGAGCACTGACCACCCTTAATGCTCCTTAAATGCAAATGTTTAGTAGCAAGAAGTGTCAAACTGGCATTTTTTATCGTTTATTGCTTACGAAACATGGTTCTTCTGTCTAATGTACTCTGCATCTTTGCAAGAAATTAATTGATCGTTAGAAGTGTCATTATTTGGACTTTTTTTTTTTTTTTAAAAAAAATGTACCTCATAGCTGAACCTGAAACCTGGATTTAGATTAATTATTATTATTAGTAACTGGGTGGTACTGCTCTATGCATAAAATCTAGGAAGCATTGAAGCTTGTGGAAGAAGTTAGCAGTGCATCAATTAAGGTTTTGCTTCAAATGCAAACCAACCCATCCTTCGCTAGAAAGCAGTAATGTGCCTTTCTAATAGAGCTTCTTCTCCCAAAGGATCCTAAAGCACTAAAAAAAAAACCAAACCAAAAAAGACCCCACAAAAAACCTGTGATGATTCACAGAAATGACTTAATCTGCTATTGAAATATAAGCACCTCCTCAAGGATGAGAAGATGCCAACTGCTTAACACAGCACATAGCAAAAAAAAAAAAACCCAGCAGCTCCGTCGCCGTGCAGATCATATGGGATCTGTGGTAACTGGATAGCTAAGACCTCATTTTTCCACCTCATTGGAAGTTGTCGGTTTTGCTCTCCTATTGCACCGATCTCTCCCTAAAGCTGAGATTTACTGAATTACCAAATTCCCACTTAATCCAAGTATTCTGCATGTATCTCCTATTTAAACACCGACGTACCCTCAGAGGGCCTCAGAGTACAAGGTAAAAATGAGTAAAGGGACTTTCAGGTGTCATATTTGAAATACATCTTTAATTAAAACTCTTTTGTCTGTTAAATAAAAAATGTGAAACTCTTGGAAGAGTGAAGTGCCACGGTAGGGTATGTTTTATAAAGTCAACTCAGTGGCATAGGTGAGCGAATCTTTGTGACTAGCCTATATGTAGGTTTAATCTAAGGAAACGTACTGAAACATAAGAGGTTCCAGTTGAACGTGAGGAAGAACTTGTTGACTTGGAGGGTGCCCGAGCCCTGGCCCAGGCTGCCCAGGGGGGCTGTGGAGTCTCCTTCTCTGGAGATCTTCAACCCCCACCTGGCCACTGTCCTGTGCCCCCTGCTCTGGGTGAGCCTGCTTGGGCAGGGGGGTGGCACTGGGGGAGCTCCCGAGGGCCCTGCCAAGCCCTGCCAGTTTGGGATTCTGCGTGTGTGTAATGGAGGAATAAACATTTGGGTTTCCATTGAAAATTATGGGGTTTTAAAAGCAATAGTAACATTTCCCAAGAAGTTGTTAAGACACAAAAATGCGCTTGCAGACAATCTGTGTACTGCAAGGTGGCACTTCAGGGTTATCAAATTGAAAATCTCATGCAAATGTGTCATTACCTAATGTGGTTTTTTTTTTCCCCTGGTCCTAGTAATGTGCAAACAAGGAACCAAAATATTCTGGAGTCTGCACAGTTTGCTTTTATCGATCTAACTTGTCCGGCTCAGTGAGCGAGCAGCGGTCATTTTAAAATTCAGCTTCTGTCTGAATCTGTGTGATGCAGCAGAAAGTCTGTAGAAGAAAGCAAAAAGGGGGAAGATTCAGGACAAAAACGTTCAAATAATGGACTAGATCGGTAGAATACTGGTTTTTGTACTATATATGTAGTTTTTATACTATATATGTAGTTTTCATACTATATATGTATATACAGCATCTGATACCAGGGTGACCAAGCCCCTCTTCTGGGGGAGAAAAGGTAATAAAATGGAAATGCTAGAAGGAAGCCTTTAATGTATAATATACAATTATAGGGAAGATTTTGAAGGTGAAAAAAAAAAAGAAATTAACTACATACGAGCATCAGGCATTTTTTGTTCAGTTGAAACCCTAAATAAGGAGTCAGTCGTGCTTTGTGGGGAATATCGGCCTCCTGCACTGCCTGGTTTGGGGTGGCTTTTAATGTTTGCCGAGTGAAGTTACGCCTTTACGTGAGAAATGTTCTGTGTCCAGAGCCCTGCTGGTTCACAGCTTCTGAAGATGGTGATGGTAGGAAATACAGGCAGGCATCCGTCTGTCCATCTGTCCGTCCTGGGGTGGAATTTTGGAATGCTTTAGTGAATAATCAAGTGCTTTCTAAGATTCAAACCTGATCCATTAGCCTGCAAGTGGACAGACAGACATTCCAGAATCCCAGCATGGCCGGGGTTGGCAGGGCCCTTGGGAGCTCCCCCAGTGCCACCCCCCTGCCCAAGCAGGCTCACCCAGAGCAGGGGGCACAGGACAGCAGCCAGGCGGGGGTTGAAGATCTCCAGAGAAGGAGACTCCACAGCCCCCCTGGGCAGCCTGGGCCAGGGCTCGGGCACCCTCCAAGTCAACAAGTTCTTCCTCACGTTCAACTGGAACCTCTTCTGCTTCAGTTTGTGCCCATGGCCCCTTGTCCTGGTGCTGGGCACCACTGAGAAGAGTCTGGCTCCATCTTCGTGACCCCCACCCTTAAGATATTTGTAGGTGTTGATGAGGTCCCCTCTCAGCCTTCTCTTCTCCAGGCTGAACAAGCCCAGCACCCTCAGCCTTTCCTCATAGGGGAGATGCACAGCTAAAACACATTACAAAAACTGCTGTCAGACCCCCAGACTCTGTGCTTTCATTAATGTAGAACTACTGGAAACAACTCTTCCATAATGGTCCAGGAAATTAATGAGTTTACCAAAAAAAACTAAATACAGTAACACAACAGCCATTAGAGCCATTAGTTTTCAAATCTGCTAATGTGAGTTCATGCACTACTAAGAAATTGTAGCCAATATGAAATGTTGCATTTAGAAAGATGTGAAATACCCGGTAATTATGTCTGAAAAGAGGGCACACAGTTTTACCCGTAAGAGAGAGGCTTACAAAAATTGGTTGTTAGATCTGAAAGTCACGTCTTCCAAGCATCTCTTAGGATTCCTCAGCGTTCTCAAAGTGAGTTTTTTGGCACTTGGTTACTTGACAGCAGGATCCACTAACATACAATTTATTCTAAAGTACTGGCTTGTTATTTTATTAGTGTACCTCTGACCTGTCTCAATTTTTTAGATTATTTTAATCCCATAATCTTTAGGATCCCATAATCTTTTTAATCCCATAATCTTGGGGGCTGCGGGATCACTGGGTCTCTTTGGAATGACTTAATAGATGGAATTAATGGAGTCGAAAGCAGGAGTCTGGTGATGTTCTGCAGAATAGAAATAGATAAACGGGGTACTGTATTCTGCGATGCAGTTAATTTTAAGCGTGTCTTTAATCGCCAATAAATTCATTCTTCAAAAATTGCTTGTCCCCTTCTCCCATTTGCACAGGCCTGATTGATTTAGCTAATCTCGAGTTTTCTATTCCCACTAGTAGCTTGGACTAATAATTTGATAGATATCTGTGATTAAGAAAGATAGCAGCCGAAAGAACTAGATTTTTTTTTTTTTAAGCCTTCCTCGGACCTCAGCGTCTCCAAGGAGAATCGTATGCGCGCATTTGATAAAAGAACGGTTGAGCAAACACTTGATTGCAAGTTAAATATTGAACACAGGCGAGTTTAGAGAATACTCTTTTGGTTTGTTTCATTTTGGGTTTGGCCACGGTGTTGACTCCCAATTTTGGCTTGCTGAGGCAGCAACATTTACAACGCCATCTCCTGGGAGGCTTTGCTGAATCATTCAACCTGGACTTTTGAGATCAGACCGCGGTTAGTGCCAATGTTCCTCCAGATTTCCTGGGGAAGGGGAGCACGTGGTGGGCACAACCCGGACCCAGACTGGGAGACTGGGAAAGGAAACCTCCTCGTAACGCGTCTCCTTTCCCTGCGCTACGGATCTGTAACTCTGCCCCGCGCTGCTCTGCTCGGTAGCGTGTTCTGGGACACGAGGCAAGGCTGGCGTAGCTCAAATGGGCGGCTGTGGAACATGGCAGAAGCTGCGGGATTTTGGGATGCTTTAGGAAAACTACTGAGATGGAGTTTCTCAGTTTGCATGAGTACTGCAGAGTTTATAGCTTACTCTGTCAGGGGGCTAATAACAGCTTTGAATTTGAATTTTAGTTGCAGATGCCAATTAGATACAGATAATAGATTTAAACTTTTTTGTCTGTAGTTACTCTAAACAAACCCTGATTGCGTGAGATGATTTGCTAAGCTAAATATTTAAGTAATCACAGAGCTTATTTTTCAGTTTTTAGCCTTGATTTGTTTATAAACTTCTGGCTGATTACCCTTAAGCAGTGTTCCCTTATGTCTGAATATGGAAATGAACTATTAAATAATAATAATAAAAAAGTGACGCACAGAGAAGCCTTAAGTTAGAAATAATAATAATAAAAAGGTGATGCGCAGAGAAGCCTGAAGTTAGTACAAAATCTTCAGGGTAAGTTACAGAAGCCACCTTCTTTAATTTCAGGTCCCTCCGTAACGTGTTTTAGTCAATTAAATAAATCCTGCCCTTCCAGTCCTCCGTTTATTGATGCTGTCCAGATTTCTTCCCCTCAATGCAGTGGGCGTTTCTAGGAAGGAGACCAATTTTATGTGATTCACGCCTCAATTACGAGGAGCGGTGGGTTCCCAACAGTCCTGTTCAAGCCTGTGTCAGCAGGTAAAGCTTAGGTACGTAAGTAAATCTCCGCAGGACCTCGACTCTTAATCCCAAACTCTGCAAAGCCACTGCGCTATAAGGTGAATTCTAGCGTTGACTCTCCAGGCTGATTTGGTATTGAAGGAAAAGGAGATCTGTAGCTCACCTTATAAATTACATTTTATTTCTGTCAGTTTTATAATACAGAAGTATACTCAAAAGACTGAACGTGTTAATAAGCAGAGTGGAGTTAAACTTTCCAAGTTCCAACGGCAGATGAAAGGCATAGATGTCAGTCTCTCTATTTTTCCGAGCAAATGAAGGCTTTCGAGATGCAGCTGCAAACTTCGGTGCAGGTATTAAGAGCACAGAGGGGTTTTGTGCACACATGTAGCAGCTTAAAGGAAAAATAATGCAAGGGATGGCAAATAATTGGGCTTTACCACATAAAGAAAAGCTCATATGTGATTTGCAATATCTTCATGCTCCTGAACATATCGAGGCTGTACTTTCTCATGAGAAATCCCCCCTGCCTCCTATGCCATTTTTGTATGTCTAAATATTATCATAAAATTTCATAATGCCCATTTTTTAAAAAACTATTTGGTGTTTCTAAGCCATCTTGTAATGCATATTTTTTTTTCAAGAACTATTTGATGTCCGTAAGTCATCTCGTAAGAGTACACGTAGAGGATAATACACCGCTGGTGTTAAAAATGGACATGTGACAGAAACTTAGTTTTACTTCATATAAACAAATATAGAAGCCTATTCTATGCTAATTCTAAATATTGCATCGAAATATACCAGTGATGGCAGCCTGAGGATATTGTCCATGTAGTCTAAATGTTTTCCTTAATTTTGAGTTAATTAGGCTGCTTCTAACATCATGTTATTTCTTCAACTTTCAGGCATTTTGACTTCATTCATTTAGGAGTATTTTCAGTCTCCTAAAGGGAAGGTGTTTGGGAGATGAACTGACCGCGTTGTTAGGATACAAACTTAAAAACCATAAACTAGTCTCCTAAATATTAGTAAACAACATCCAGTAAACAAAACTGTACTGATAAACATGTTTGAAAATATGAATCATCTTGGCCAGTTATTAATTATTTATTGCTTGCAGAAACTTTTCCTGTGTGTTACCAATTTTTATAGTTTTAATACACGAGCATGAGGATAAAATATGACTTTTGGATAAATGAAAGGGTGCAGGTACGCCCAATTTTTGTGGTGTAAAATGGCTCTTATTAGGAAAAAACCCCAATGTATCTGTTGACATACAAAGCTGATGGGGTAGGCCAGTCTGTCTTCGTTTTATCAGAATTGTTCGTGTAGAATAATAGAGTTAGTGCTGGTAAATGTCAAACAGTATTTTTTTAAAAACCGTTTTGAAACCCTTAGGCATTGAACTTGAATTTTCTCTCTCTTGAACTTTCTTATTTATGGCTCAATCCTGAATTCATTCTTATTGCTGCACTTAACATATTCTGTATTTTATCAAGGAGAGGCTGAATTGCCCAAGCCTTATAATCTTCCTGTTTTGAGAAGTTTGCACCACTTCAGTGAATTACAGAGCATTACTACTTCATTTGCCGAAATCGGTGCTTTTCAGCCCGTGGTGCCTACCAGAAAGGAAAGGTCCTGTATGCTCCCTAGCAAAACTGCAGTTTGTGAAAGGGGGGGTTATCTTTTCACTGAAAAAAAATTACGAGGTTCCACAGAGTGAAACCAAGTCTACTAACTTAGACTGAGCCTTTCTTTTTTTAGATAGATTGATTCTCCTGCAAAGACCAGCTTTGGGATGCATTATTTAGAAATAATGCATTGTGCT
This sequence comes from Butorides virescens, assembly GCA_017310255.1. NCBI lineage: Eukaryota > Metazoa > Chordata > Aves > Pelecaniformes > Ardeidae > Butorides > Butorides virescens. The sequence continues at coordinate 38,988 of JADKXX010010546.1, forward strand.
GTAAACCACAAACGTTTGGCTGAGTGGTGATGGTTCTAAGAACCGATTCTAAGTACGGTTTCAAAACACGGACCTATTCATCATCCAGTTTCAGGGATGACGTATGATAGATGCGTAATTGCCTTGGAAGTCTTCCTCTGGAATACACATGATCATACAGCATTTGATTTGTCTTTTTTTTTTTTTCCTTTTACCCCTCCCATCCATTGGTAGGCTCCGTAAGAACGAGGTATAAAAATCATATCCTAGCTAATGGCTCAGATAGACCATAAATGCCTTTAAATGCTCTTGTGAGCTTTAGCTTTAGAACTGAGTGGCAACAAATAAAAAGTATGATTCAATAAGCCTGTGGAATTTTAGATAAAACAGGAATCTTTTGTAGGATAAACTATTTAAAATTTTCCTTACGAAACAATTTCCCTGAATGCACAAGCTGGCATACGCTATTCTCTAGAATTTTGACATCTCATACATGCTCTGAACACAAATTTTAATAACACTTAGGTTTTGTTGCTTCCTATATTGTTACGTGCATAAAATTAAAAGGAATCCATTCAACGTGATAAAACTCTGTACAATAAGGGTTACTTTTCCCATAACATTTTGTGCAAGTAATAGTACCACTAACAGGAGATTTGCACTTGCATTAAAAACGATATAGACCCTTGAGTTAATAACTATTAACTTCAGATTGGAACAAATGCAATGTCACAGAGATAGTCCCTGTCAATTCATAGTGTTGTTATAATGACAGACCTTTGCTAGGATTTAGTGTACTGGAAAAAAAATAACATTACGATTAAAAGAATTGGGCTGCTTTTTCTTACTGTGCCATGCAGCTATTGCTACTACGAAAATCTGCGTAAAGGTTTCTTAGCATTATTTTGCCATGTAAATCTGTGCAACTCTTTGTCAGTGTTACAGCTGGTACTCGCAGCGTAAGGATGCTGCTGAGGATGTGTTGCTAGGAGAATCGCAAAATAGTTCTGCTTATACCGTGCTGTCTTCCAGGAGTCCAGAAGCCAGCGTACTTTCACTGGAAGGCTTTTTCATTTTTATGGGACTTTCTGTTAAATAATTTAAATAGCAAGCTGTTAAAAACAAGAGCTTAAAGACAGTTCCTTAGCTGCATTAATGCTGAATGCTAACTTTTAATTGTTCTCCGTAAACATCAATAGGTTTTGTGGGTGTTCAAGAAAAAAAAAAAAAAAACCACAGCCAAATGACAGGAAAAAAAAAGCCGTTCTGTTCTTTAGCTTCAGCTGACAGGTTTGCAAAACTCTCAGACCTCCAGAGAGAGTGATCTGGGTGCTAGGGACTGAGACCATGTCCAGACTGCAAGCATCTACATCAGCTGCAGCCTATTTTCTTTTTCATCGTCACTTTTCAAATGTTGGGTAGGATAAAGAGGAAAAAAATGAGAGAAGTGGGTTCCAACTCCGTGCTTCGGTCTTGCATCTTCAGTTCTGCTGGTAAAGGCACTGCAGTCCTGAGCTTGGGTGCAGTGCAAGGTACGTGGAGCAGTCCATTCCCCTGGGAATGCAGATAATCTCGTGGTATGGAAAATGTGTTTTGTAGGCTGTGCTAGTGCTTCTAGAAATGGGAGATGACAGAGAGATGACAGGGTTTAGTGGTGGGATGGCAGGGTTAGGTTAATGGTTGGACTCGATGACCTTAAAGGTCTTTTCCAACCTAAACGATTCCGTGATTTTGTAACATGACTGGCTTTCCCCAGGACAGTGGTTGTAAGGGCTCAGAACATTGTCAGCTCTTGCTCCTTGGATTAGGGTTCCATGCAGCCAAGCCTTGGGACGCTAAACAACCCCGCTGGGTAATGTAGGTCTAAAACCTGACATCGTTAGCAGGATATTAACTGGTAAATAATACCAGTCTAGGAGATTGGTATTTGCACGCCAGTGCTGCCAGCAGTCACTGGGAAATGAAGGCTGTGGAATTTTCACCTTTCTTGAGGAGCACATTTGTGAACGGTTTCTGGTTTCAAGCAGGTTCTGGTTCTGGCTCTGCCGTAATTGTAAATTATCAAGGCACGGTCAGACCCGAGTGTGCGGAGGTTGGTGAATGACGAGAAAAGTGCAGAAATTGGTTTGACTCCGGCTGTAGCAAAGGCTCGTACAAAACCGAGCATTGGTTACCCAAGAGTGTTGTTAGTAGAGCAAAAAGCTGTGTTTTAGTTGCTACTGCAAGTGGATAACAGTCCCTAACGCTGCAAAACTTCTTTCATAAAAGCTGGTTCGAAGATATTTTTGAAATAAGTAACGTGAAGGAAGAGCCAAACCCTGGTGTGAGGGGCAGTTGTCCTAAATTTGAGCATTGGTGCGAATGCTCCAAATCTCAACCCCCAAAGTCTCAAGTTCTCGTGAGGACTCTGGGAGAAGGGTCAGAGAGGACTCTGGGAGAAGGGCTGGAGGTGACGGGTAGCACCGGCGCAAACACCTCAATCCAGGTCACCAGGGAAAACTGTTTTGGTTCAAGGTGGGAAGAAGTGTGTGGAGAGTGAAGAGGGAAGCAAGGAGAGCGTGCAAAGATGGTGTGGAGAGGTTGCTTCCACGTCTCATGGACCTGGGACAACATAGTGGGAGATCTGAGTGTGATGGCGTTTTAGGATGGGTTATTTGTGATATGGATGACTAGGAAGTGTATGAAAGTAATAATTAGAGATCTCTTAAAAATATTCATGTGCCCCTTTTGTCTGTTCGAGCTACAGACTCTGGCTCATCCGAAGCTGCAGGATGGTGCTGAGATCTCCCCTGTTATTAATCAGAATCGCCTGATAACGCCCTAGGCACCGGAACTGTCTACCAGACAGATCATTTACATCGTGTCTATTGTGGCTTTGTGTGGTTTTATACTGTCACAAAGTCTGAATGCAAGAATGTAACGCGTCATTCTCACCAGCTTGCTCAGGACTACCCAGACTCATCTTGAATTCGGCAACTTAGGCTCAGTCTAAGAGCGGATCAGTGTTATCAGTGTTACCAGGCAGTTCAAGCATAATTTCTGCTGAATTACACTCTTCAGCTTTGGGATGTTTTATCTGTCTCTTTGTCAGCTCCTTAGAGATATTGCCGTGTTTTATTTGCCGATGGCCTTGATACACAAAAACGTATTAAACTGATCCACAAGTTCTTTACTTGTGGGTATCTCCTCACTCATTTCTGATTGTATTTGCAGAAGAGGATAATGAATGTAATAACAAAATGGGCACGGACAACCAATTACTAATGATTTGGAGGAGAGATTGGGCTTGCCGTAGATTTTTTTTCTTATTCATATATACATACATAAACATCAGTGATTTCACTGAACTGTCTCTTCTCCCTTCTTCTCCCAAGGAGAGCAGGGAGTAACTAACCAGACCAAAACTACTTTTCATGTTACTAACTTCAAAATACGGTCCTGAATTTACACACCTGCTTAAGTGGTTTTGTAGGGGGCATCGCAGAGCCTCTGCGACAGCTTTTAAAAGTCACTTACACCAGGGTTGGGCTGTATAACTTACACCAGCTTTGACCTCACCGACTTGTCCCAAGCAACAGCATCACAACTCTGCCGTGAGCGCTGGCGGCTCTGATTTTCCGGGCAGGACAAAGCGGGCTTGCTGTGGTTAAGCCGGGGTATTGCCGATACCCAAACTGCCCCGTTTAAATAGAGTTTGGATATATCCATCCACGCTGTGGTCGCAGCGGTGGGCTCTCAGACCTGGGGTTTGCCTTGCGTGTCTCGCCCAGAGTTAACAAGGCTTCTTAGTCCCGTGGCTTAGGTCACTGTGGAAGTGGGATGGAAGTATTTCAGTTGTATAGGTCTCGTAAGTCTGGTCAAAGCCGGGTCTAAATACAAAATGACAATTTTTAACTAATTGGAAATTACGCGGGACATTTTTGGCAGTACAGCAAAGATTCTGCAGCTTTTAAGCGCTGTGGCTATGGCTGGTTTCGTAGGACTGCCTCTTGCACGACTGAATTGCTGGCTAGGTGTCTGCATTTTTCCTGGTGGTTAAAAGCCAATGAAGAGGTGAGGAAGGGCAGGTATAAAGCAAGTAAATAGGGAAGGGGGAGGGGGGGGGGAAGAGCACAAAATGAGTAAATCCTTCTTTGTAAGCTTTTGACACGTCCTCCTCACTTAGACCATATGGAATGATCCTCCTTGGCTTTTGTTTTTAAGATGGTTTAATTTTGTAACTATGTGGGCTTTATTTACAAGCATGCTCTAGCAATCACAGATAGGCAAAAATAACGCAAGCCACTTGCTTCTCTTCCCCAGGGATGTCATGAGCATGAGTTAAGGTTGGGATTTTGCCAGTCTTATTTCAGGACAAATAATAAGGAATTCGTGTAGCAGGTAAAATGGAAGAAAAAGGAAATACAGATAGAGGAAAAGGTTTTTGGATGGTGTAGACTGCTAAAAAAAAAAAAAAAGAAAGAGGTTAATGGTCTCTCTGGAGGTGGACAGAAGACTTTGCATCCGAAGGAGCAGCATATGTCCAAGTAGAAATCAATCTAGGAGAAAGCCCTCCCCAGCACATGAAAGTGATGCTGAAAAAGGACCGTAGAGCTGAGGCAGGCAGCGCCTGTAGGAAAGGAAAAGTTTGCGGAGGGCTTCCGCAGCGCCCACGTGCTGTAAGAAGTCAGCGTGCCGGGCCGTGCGCCGTTCCTGCAGGTCCTGGTAGATCGGGTGCCAAAGCCACGCACTGCCGCGTTCTTTGGTCCACCGTACCACTGCAGTTTGAGCCTCCTTAACCAAATTCTGGGGCTAGATGGGGATTTTAGAAACCAACCTGCAGGAAAAGGCAGCGCCGTGAAGGGTTTATCTAAAACTGATGTAGTCCCAGAGGGAAATGTTCTTTTTTGTGTGTTGCTGGCCAACGACTCCGTTCTGCAATCCTGACTGTGAAGCACTGGGCTATGGGCAAAGACTTTGGTTTGTTTTGCTTCTTCCTATTCCGATATTATTATTTTTACTAGTTGTAGTTTCTTACACTGAAAATGATTAAGGTCTCATTAGAGATTTCCACGTCATTTGGCCGTGCTTAGCCATACGGTTGGATCAGTAACAGGTACCTGAGCAGGGTGGGCTGACGGCGGGCACCCGGTGTTACTGGGTACAAGTGGCTACTCCAGTCTGTCTTTTCTCAGCCGCTGCAGCCTCAGCCGTGTGTGCCCGTAACTACGTGGCATTTCTGAGATGGGTAACGCACTTTTTTTTTTTTGGATACAGGCTGAGTCTGAGGCCAAATGATCAGCGATGCGCAGGGACTGGGGAACCTGACATGTGGTAGGGCTCCAGCATCTTCCTCTAAAGACAAAAATCTCCTCTTGTAAGGATAGATGAAGTTCAGATCTGCCCCCAAATATCATAGGAATTGGAGGCCTAGGGCTTTTAAATCCATCTCTTTAATTCTGATGGAGGAAATGGCCCTTATTCTACATTCCTCTGTATTGAAATCGGTAGATTTGGCTGGAAGAAACTATTACTGGACTAAAATCAGGCCCGGTGTCTTTCTGCTACCAAAGGAAAAAAAAAAAACACAACAGGGAAAGAGGAGGAGACCAAGAGTTGCTGTTGATCACCGAATTGCTGTTTTTACAAGCGCTTGCCTTTGCCCACGGGACTCGTGCCTCTGGCTGTGACTGGAGAGCAGGCGAGTTGTAAGGCGCTGCGTGAAGGTAGAAACAAGTTGGGCTCTTTTTTGAGGGGATGAGGGATCAGCAGAGAGGCTGTTTGCTGCCTGAGCGTAGTAAAATTGTATTAAATCGGCTTCAAAGCAGGGATGTGCCACTACACTAAGAGAATGCTCTGATCACATTCTGTGTGGTCAATAATCATGTAAAATCGGATGTCAATACCTAAGCGAGTCCTACCTGTGCCCGTTCATAGGTTACACGGTATTTTCTAAGCAGAATAAAACCGAGCACTGATTTTCAGAAGGCTAAATACAGAACTTCCACTGAATTCACCACTCTGAAATATTTTTATTTTTTTTTTCCCCCCCTTAAGCTATGCTCGCAATCTCGTTTCCTTTAAAGCCCGTTTCATTTGCAAACTGATTAATAAAAATATAAGGGAGTGTTGTGCTGTAAAGTAGACGCGTTGCTGACATGTTTTTTTAATATCTCGCACAAATCTTCAGCGGTTCTTTAAACAGTGGCTGCCACAGAGCAGACCAGAAGACCTTTTTAACAGCTAGTTTAAACAAGCACGTGAATTTTTTATGTTCTCAAATATTCCAGATTTACTGTAATTTCCTCAAGCATGCATGAATTACCTGACTACACATCCTCGGGTCTCCCTGTCCAAGGTGACTACGGTTGGGTAGGGAACTGCCCGGAGATAGCACAGCTCAACACCTTTGTGGGGGTCTCCTTATATTTTAGCACAGATTTTTGGCAAGCTTCTAGGTTGCCCCCGGCAGTTTTGGTCACTGCAGAGGACTTGGTATCGCTGAGTTTGCTTTTAAATTCTCCAGAATAGGTTAAAACAACCCAGCAGCCTTACATCTCTCCTCGTCATTTGTACAATCGGTTGGTGAGTTTGGATTTCCAAGGAACGCGACGGCGGCTGGTGGTGACCAGTAGTGTTTTGGGCCCCGGTGGTGCATGTCAGGGGGCCGGCGCCCCCTTGGCGATTCGGCTCTTCTGCAGGCTCCTGGGCTGCTGAGCCACATTTGCCTCCTGTACGTTAATCTCCACTGAACTTAGCTAGTCTTTTCCTCTTTTCCCTCCCCCCCCCCGCCCCACCAAATTAATTATATATGCTGTGCATCTCATGCAAAAACGCTTCTGTCAGTGAAATAGTTAATTGGGGGGGGGGGGGAATGTAGCGATGATCTTATGAGCTACTTGTTTGCCAGCTTAATTAGCAGAAGGGTGCATTGAATGTTAAGTGCTGTCCCTCTCGATAAGTAACTAAGACTTTCTTTTGTGGTGCTGTTGCCCAGCTGGTTTTTTGTGTGTCAGTCTGGGGGAAAGGCACTGATTTCATGCAAGATTAGGATTATTTTGAGCATCTTGTTAAAAATATACATTGTTAATAATGACGGAGCCCTAAAAGAACACATATTTTTCATCAAGGGCATCGTGACGTCCTTACCGAAGGGGGGGGGGGGGGGGGAAAAAAAAAGCAAGCTTATTTAGTCTCAGCCTTCCCCAGTGAGCTCATTCTGGGAAGGCAGTAAGCTTTAAATGCAACAGCACCTTAAACTCTGGGGCAGTAATTTCATTTTACAACTGTTGGGTATGAGTATTTGGATTAGCAATATACATTATGTATTTCTATTGAAATAAATGACGGCATGCCATCACTGTATAGAAGCATATAAACCTCCAGATGATAAATTAGTAATAGCTGAGCACGGAGATATTCTCATCCGAGCTGCTGGTATGCATTTATAACGCTAGGGAAAAAAAAAATCCACCTTTTAACTTAGAACTGTTATTTGTACTTGAAGAGAACAGTGTTATTGGAGTAAAAAAAGGCAGGCATGAGCAGACTGGTAGAACACCAAGAGGCTTCACACCAGGAGTAAGGGAATACGTTACTCTCCATGCTTGTCATATTCTTACTGTAGATAGGGTTGCTTGAAATTCTGATATTAAATTATTCCGAGTACACGGCTAGGACAGTTACATGTCATGTGAGGGTTTTGTTTGGGGTTTTTTTTTTTAATTAATTTATTTTTTTAGCTAGTACTTTTTCCATCCAGCAGCTAGATTTTAACCTTGATACATGCAGCATTCCTGACGGCACTGTAAATACGAACAGCAATCACAATGAAACGCTTAAGCGGAGGGAATAAATTCCCAGCTTATATTCGACGTGACCTGTTACTGTTTCCTCTTCTGTTACCGCTTTCCAGCATTCAGCAGGAAAAAAAAAAAAAAAAAAAAAAAAGATTCTCGGAGGTTGGAAAACCATGGAAAACCAGGTCTTTCCAAACTTCCCGATCGTAGAGCCCTAATGAGTTAAATTTTCCTCCGTGATGTTCGTGGGGGATTTTAGCTGCTTAGGCACACAAGGTCAAACGAAACTGCTCCGTTACCTATTCCGGCTCCCGGCAGAGAGGGGGGCACAGTTCCTTTGGGACAGACCCCTCGGGAGACGGTGACATAAGCGGAGAACACGGTCTCTGCTTTCGACATCACAAGATGTCCCTATTTCGCCGGGGCCGGCCGCCCCCCCGCCTAACTGCAGTCCTGCATCCCCCTGGCTGCTGTAACTCCGTGTCAACACGGCACGGAGTAGAGCCCGTGAGGTCACGGGAGAGGATTTTTCCTGGCAGTAGGAAGGCAAGATGGAAATGTGAAGCGGGAAGCCTTGGATGCCTGGCAAGATGCAAGGTCCAGGACTATTGACTTTGGTGCTGGATCCCTGCTACCACCTTTTGTCCCGTTTGCCTCCCGCATTTTCCCAGCATCTCCGATCGAAATGCTGGATGGTGGTGATGGAGGACTTGGGGGGGGGGGGGGGGGGTGGAATGGTGTGCTAAATTGGGAGAACCGCTGCTGCTCAGTCGTAACAGTTCCCGGCACAGCAGCAGCTTCGGCCCCTGACAAGGATTTTTGGGGTTGGTTTGGTTCTTAACGAAGTGCTCTACCGCAAGTTCCCGGGATGAACACGGCCAATGTTCCTTCCATGGCCATGTTGTACGGCCACTTGGTTAGGGCTGCGTGCGGACTTCCCAGCGCGGGAGTTAATAAAAGCAGCGGGAGTTCCACCCGGGAAGAGCCAGGCAGCACTTTGCGCAGCTTCCCCCAAAATCCTCCGGCTCCACCAAATCCCCCGCCGAGGTAGCGTGAGCAGGGAGGGCGGTATTTTTCTAGAAGAAAGTCGGGGGCAGAGCGGCAGCCCGCTCCCCGTTATAACGCTGTCGGGAAAGTTGCGGGATGCAAGCGCCCTTCCCAGGCAGGCGGATCCGCGATTGCGTAACGCGGTGCCCGCCGCTCGGCCCCGCCAAGTTTGCACCGGGAAAACCGGGGAACCGGTGGGGGGGGGGGGG
>JADKXX010010547.1:0-68617 GCA_017310255.1 Butorides virescens
GGGGGGGGGGGGGGGGGGGGGGGGGGGGGGGGGGGGGGGGGGGGGTTCGCAGCGGCCCCCGCCATGGCGCGGGCAGAGCCGGGCTTACCTTGTGCCTCCTCAGAGCGAAGCGGCGGTCTGTGCGCTCCCCGCGCCGCGCATCTCCCTCCCTCCGCCGGGGCGAGCTGGCCGTCAGGGGGGCGAGCTGGCCGGCGGGGGGGCCGCGCATCGGCTGCCGCCCGCCACGCCGCCGGGCTCCCGCGGCCGGGCGCTCAGCTGCCGCCGCCCGAGCGCTCGCTAGAGGCAGCCGCCGCCGCCGCCGCCCGCTCCCCCGCTGCCCTCATCGGCTGCGGCGCCCGGCGCGGGGGCGGGGGCCGGGGGGCTCCTCTCGGCCGGGGCCCCGCCGCGGGGCGGCGGCGGGGATGTGGCGGTGGCGGTGGCGGTGTGGTGATGAGGGGGGGGGGGGGGGGGGGGGGGGGGGGGAACGGGGTGAGCGGGACCGGCGGGCGGCCCCCAGCCGGGCGGGCGCGGGCTTGGGCGGCGGGGCGGAGCCGGGGGCCGGGCCGGCGGCGGGGGGAGGTGGCTGGGCGGGGGGAGGCGGCTTGTGGAGGGGGGGCGGGGGCGCAGCCGCCCTGCCCGCCGCGGGGGGCGAGCCCCGCTCCCTGCGGAGGCGGCCGGGGACGTGGGGGGGGGGGGTCCCGGCCGCGCCGCTGGCAGCCGGAGCGCGGGAGCAGCCGCAGCGCGGGGGGTGCCGGTGCGTTCGGGATTTCGGCGAAGTCCGTGTTTAAAGCGACACGGCTGCGGGTTTTTTTTGGGTGGAGAGAGGCGTTTAAAGGCACCGAGCGAGCGAGCGAGCGGGCGCTCCCGTGTGCCCCTCAGCCGCCAGCGGCACCGGCGCCCGCCAAAAGCGAAGCCGTTGTCAGGGGCTGGAAGGGGCTGCCCAGGGAAGGGGTCGAGTCCCCAGCCCTGGGGGGATTTAACAGCCGGGCAGAGGCGGTGCTGAGGGCCAGGGTTTGGGGGTGGGATGGCAGGGGTAGGGGAACGGTTGGACTCGATGTTCTTAAAGGGCTTTGCCAACCTAAACCATTCTATGACGAAGCGTCAAGGCTTGACAAACACGATGATGTTCTTACAACTTAAATCCCATCTTCCCTCCCTTCCTCTCAAACCCCTTTAGCATGTTACAGCGGGCCTCCCAGAGATAAAGTTGGAAATTAAACGGGGTCGTGTGTGTGTAATCAGAGCCGTCTGACAGAGAGGAGATGTCACGACAGGCAGGAGAACTCATCCCAGCGGAGAAGCGGCAGGTCGGTCCCCTTTCCCGGTAGCATCACCGTTTAATATTTTTCACCGTGGCACCCAGCTCGCTTGGCCCGGTTGCAGCCGGGCGCAGGCCGAGGAGTGTGGCCGTAGCGGCACGGTGTCCGCCGCGGGTGGTGTCGGTGAGGATTCCCCATCGCCGGGTTTGCCGAAGGGACCCCCGATGGGGAGCGGCAGCTCAGGGTGGCCGGGCGAGCCCCGGCCTGAAACACCCCGCGGCCGCCCGGGCCGAATGCCCCCCGCGCCGCGGCAGGGAGGGCCGCCCAAGCGAAGCCCTGGACACCTCTACGTAGCGCGATGCAGCAGAAATACTGGCTCAAGTCCTGGACATCTTTTTAGAGTTAATTAGCTGGAGCAGACCACTGCACCAGTGACTGCGTGCTGCTGCGGCGGCGGCGGCGGCTGGAGTACTTTATTTGTGCCAGCTTTGCTATCTTTGCACAAGGGCTCTGCTGATACAGCCCGAGAGAGGGTAGAGAAATCCTCACGGAGCCGGCTGTCACGTAAACATCGGTGCGGAAGCGTGGCGGGGGGGGGAATTCACAGAAATCCCCGCCTGTGCAGTTGCAGTTTAGCTGTGCAGGACTGGATCAGAGGAGCGTTCAACAAACCAGGCAGTCGGCAGAGGGCAGCTACGTTTCTCTCCCTGCCTGCTACCTGCCCAGGTGCTCTGCCTGCCCTCCTCCCTCCCTCCTCCCTCCCTCATCTTTGCAAGTTTGCTGCTGATCCCTGCGAGAGGGTGCCCAAGGGCGCTCGCTGCATCGCCGCCCGCTCTGCCATGGGGCTGCAGCCACGCCACGGGGAGGGAGCTGATGGCGCAGCTTCCATCGCAGTTTGCGATCTCGCTGGGTTTCTTACAAGAGCATTTATAACGTTACTTTTTTTCCAGCTTCCATCGCAGTTTGCGATCTCGCTGGGTTTCTTACAAGAGCATTTGTAATGCTTTTTTTTTTTTCCCCCAAAGAAATAAGTAGGAAGAACTTAAGCATCAACTTGCTTGTCGGTGCAACAACAACCACCGTGCTTTTTTTTCTTTCACTCCTTTTCTTTCCGGCAGCGCTGGCTTGCTGTATCCCAGGACCTCTGTGCTTTTCTCTATACCAAAATAAATTTGGTCTTGGCTGCAGCCTGTATACAGACCTGGGTAAAATTACATGCTATGGTGACCACGTTTTAATCACGTCTGCTACTTCAACAGAAGCAAGCAGATCGGCGGTAGGAGATGCTGTTACTACTCCTTACAGGCTGAAGATGTGAGCTCTGCAGACTGCATCCCAGGACGTGCAAACCGTGATTGCCAGAAGAAAATACTATTGCTAGATCCCCTCAGTGAGTTGAAAGGAAAAGCCCTCTGACAGAAGAAGCAGTTAAAACAACGTTCTTATCTTTTCCATAATTATATTTAGAAGCTGCTGTCCCAGGGCTGATTATTCTGGCACGGCGTTATGCATATGCCCCATTTATAAAGCTCGGCAACTGCGCGGCGTTTTTCTGTAGATCTTTAGAGAATTAGAAAGGACTTTCCAGTTGTGGAGCAGATTCCCGCTTGTCCTGCACACACAACTGCTGATGCTGTTGGTGTACGTAGGGATATTTTAAATCGCGGTTTGTGAAAACTCAGGTGATTCCTGATTATTGTGCTTCGTGTGACTGTGAGAGCTCACACAAGTAAATACACGGGGAACATGGGGACGCTTCATCATCCTATTTGCCAGTTCATCATCCTATTTGCCAGTTTCTCAGCCTTTAAAAAACGCTGAGCGCAACCATTGCGTCATGAAAAGTGGTGTCGGAGGGGTGTTTGGAAAGGCGGGGAGAGAGGTCTGACTTCAACCTGGAAAGATGCAAAAAGCGACACTTACTATTATTATTTTTTCAGATTCCAAATTAATTTCTCTCTAATGGAGTCTCCTACCTTCCCAGATTGCCTTTTTCTTCGGATGTTTGTCCCGGAGGAGGCTGGGGGCTGCGGGGGTTTGTTCCCGTAACACGTGCAGATGTGCGGATGGAAGCCCTGAGCCTTGGGCTTCTCGCACCAGGGATTGAAAGCAGCAGGTTGTATTTGAGGGCAGTGAAATGCGCTTTTTTAGCGGCGTCTCTGTGGAGGTAAGAGAGCTACTGCAGTAAGGGGCCCTTCTTAGAATCACAGAATCATAGAATCTGTGTTTAGGTTGGAAAAGCCCTTTAGGATCCCCCAGCCCAACCGTTCCCCTACCCCTGCCATCCCACCCCCAAACCCTGGCCCTCAGCACCGCCTCTGCCCGGCTGTTAAATCCCCCCAGGGGTGGGGACTCGCCCCCTTCCCTGGGCAGCCCCTTCCAGCCCCTGACAGCCCTTTGGGGAAGGAATTTTTCCTAATGTCCAATCTAAACCTGCCCTGGCGCCAGTTGAAGCCATTTCCTCTCTTCCTCTTCCACACTGCTAATTTCATACGTAATTTAGGCATCTATGCGTATTTATAAATGTTAATCTACTTGCACAGCCTGCTATTGCAGACTTCAAGTTTTGCTTTATTATTATTGTTGGTTTGTTGTTTTTTTTTTATATGTATTCCACTTCTGGGAGAGCATGAGGGAACAGGGCACGGCTGGGTGGCTGAGATGCCGGTGCCGTGCCGGCGTGGGAATGTCAGCCCGTGCCCTGCGGGCTGGCGGTGCCGGGGCACGGTCGGTACAGCCGCGGGGGGCTGTGGCCAGAGGGGCTGCTCGCGGTGAAGGCTGCGCCCGCGGGAGATGCCTGCGCTGAGCAGGTGTTCCGTCTGATTACGCTCCGCCGGAACGCGCGGGTCCTACAGGGCAATGCGAAAATATAATTTTCTGGAACAGTCTATGAAGTTCTTGTCAGTCCTTGAGGAAACGAGCTCAAATCCAGCTCAGGGAAAAGCATGCGGCAGCCAGAGCTCGAGTTATCTGCCAGGTGTTGCAGCTACCGCCAGCATGGGGAAGATGATAACCGACACCAAAGTAATTTTCAGAATCAGCATGAAAGCTGGTGTTTAAACTTTTAAAGGCGTACGATACGCCGAGGTGCAGGTTCGGGAGCGAGTTCGGAGCCCTATCAGCGGGGAAAAGCCACGGGAAGCGCCGGAGCCACAGGCGCTGGGTGGACGATGGGCTGGCCCCCATGCCTGCCCTGAGCCGAGGGGTTGGGGTCCTGCCCCCCGGCCGAGGGGTTGGGGTCCTGCCCCCTGGCCAAGGGGTTGGGGTCCTGCGCTGAGCTGCTAGCACGGGCTGGGTCTTGGGAGAGCGTTGCAGGGCCAGCCGTTGGGTGTAGGTTAAGGAACTTCTGCTAGGAGGGTGTCCTGGTTTTGGCCAGGATAGGGTTAATTTTCTTCATAGTAGCTGGCATAGTGCTGTGTTTTGGATTTAGTGCTAGAAGAATGTTGATAACTCACTGATGTTTTTAGTTGTTGCCAAGTAGTGCTCAGACTACTCAAGGACTTTTTGAGCTTCTCCTGCTCGGCCAGGTGCAGAACAAGCTGGGAGGGAACACAGCTAGGACAGCTGACCCAAACTGACCAAAGAGCTGTTCCAGCCCATAGAACATCATGCTGGGGGGGGTCGGTTGGTCGGTGGCTTGGGGAGGGATCGCTGCTCGGGACGGGCTGGGCATCGGTCGGCGGGTGGTGAGCAATTGCGTTGTACATCATTCATTTTGTATATTCTATATATTCTCTTACCATTCCCATTATTACTATCATTATTATTTTCTCTTATTAAACTGTCTCTATCTCAGCCCACAGCTCTAACCCTTTTTGTTTTTCCTTCCCAATTTTCTCCCCCATCCCACTGAGGGAGGGGGGAGTGAGCGAGCGGCTGCGTGGTGCTGAGTTGCCCGCCAGGTTAAACCACGACAGAGGGATAACCAAAGTGCTGATGCTAAACACACAAGCTGGGTTACCAGGGATATACATAATTGTTTAAGACTGGCGTAATTTGTCGCAGAAGCTTCCCGCCTCCTTTTCAGGTACAGAAGAGTGAAGTTCCCTTGATTTGAAACACGGAGGCACAGACGATGTTGTGCCTTTTTCTCTCCGTAGGCATTTGGGACCGAAATAAGGCAGAAATTCTTTCCAATGAGGGTGGTGAAACCCTGGCAGGAGTTGCCCAGAGAGGGGGTGGAGGCCCCATCCCTGGGACCATTCCAGGCCAGGTTGGACGGGGCTGTGAGCAACCTGATGTGGTTCAAGGTGTCCCTGCTCCTGCAGGGGGGTTGGGCTGGGTGACCTCTGGGGGTCCCTTCCCACCCAAAACATTCTATGATTCTGTCAGTACATCTTTGCCAAAAGCAACTATTTTCACATTGCTGAATCGTCATTCGCGTTAAATAGGTCATTATTAGCATGGCTTTACATGATAGCTGCCTGCCTTCCCGTGCTGAAGCTGATATTTTTTTATTTACTTGTACCTGCCATTGGAGGAAAAATGGAAGCATGTTAAATACGCTCCTCTCCTCCAGCTGAGGTGAACGCCAACTTGGCTTGAATTTCAAACAGGTCCTCATGCAATCAACTCCTTAGAGGTGCTCCTTGCTTTGAGGAAGGCTATAATCCGCTTGGCGCTGATGACAAAGGAAGAAGGTCTTTCAGAGTCATGTTAGGTGGAAATTTGAGAGATTTAATTTAGTGTCTTGCTCCATGCTAAGTTTTTTTCCACCAGCTTGGACAATTCATTTGAGACTACGCTTATGTCTGTTCTTTATCTGCAAAGTGCGAGTAATTGCACATCTGTTAACTTGGAGGAACGTTTTGAAGATAAAGAGTATTTAAGATTATGTGTATTAATACCCGTAATACCTGTGTGCAGCTCTAATATTAAACCACTGATGAAGTGAACTGCTATTTATGGGGTTTCTGCTCTAAGAAGGAAAATGCTGAGGAACCTCATTAGCTGTGATAGTTACTTCTGTTCTTTGTTGGGATAATGTGAGCAGGGTTTAGACCTCTCTCTCCATTTCCTTTTGTACAGATTATTGGGAGAAAAACCTAACAGCAGGTCTTAACCAGCTAAAGCTGAGGTTCTGAGTTCCAGCTGAACGCTGTCTCATCAGGAATCCGCATTGCCGTGGATGTTAGTTTATATTCGTACCGAGACAGAAGCCCTAATGTCGTTGGGATAGTAGGCTCTTTTCCTATTTTCACCGTATTTATAGTTCAGAAAAGTTCATTTGCAGTACACCAATGTTTTTGGGAAGGGAGCTAAGCGGATGATTGGAAAATGCTTGTTTCTTGTTCCAAGGATGGGGATTACGAACTGGTCTCCTGCGGTGTGTACGAGCTGTGGAATCGCTTCCCTAATAAAGATGTTCTCAATAGATGCAGGATTCTGCACTCCTTAAATTACCATGCAGCCTGTACGGTTAGAAAATAAATGAGGGTCTGGGAGACCGTGATGTATGATGCCCTAAATGGCTGCATTTTGTTCATATTTGAAAGGCAGTTTAGCTTGTCGTCATTACTGATGATTTGTGCTTTTATAGCCCTTCTTTCTGCGTTTCAGAAATCCTTTGTGCCCATCTGAATAATAAATCACCATGTTTGATTTGCTCAGTAAGAGCAAATGTGAAATTACGTTCTTATTAAGATGTCTTGATAAACCGTAAGTGTGGGTAAAATTTTTTAAAGGAATATTACGCCAACTGTTTTAATATTTTGTTTCGTCTTGTTTATTTTATTACCTTTTCAAATCCCAGGCTTGTATCTCCAACTGCTTTATGGCAAAGAGAGAAATACTGCCCTCTTTAAAAATGAAAAATCTGATCATACTTTTGATTGCCTTCAAACAAACGGTTTGGGATTTCAGCACCTCATGAAATCCGGGATGAGCGTGAATCATAGAATCACAGAATGTTTTGGGTTGGAAGGGACCCCTAGAGGTCACCCAGCCCAACCCCCCTGCAGGAGCAGGGACACCGCTAAGTCCATCTTAGAATTCAGGTTAGGGACGAAAGAAAGGCAAATGGAACAAGTGATGGGGATACTTCCCTCTGCTTCGTGTTTGCTCTTTGGTGGAAAAATGTATTATTTATACAACATTTATTTCATTAGAAGGAGGATTAGATGCAACTTTCCTGTCAAACTGGAGAGCCATTAAATGTTATAAGGTAGCGTAAAATCCCAAACCCTTCAGTAAGGTTTTTTTCGGTTGAAATATTGAACTGTTTAACATTATGCATAAAAACACAGGCTTTTATGTGCTCTCACACGTTACCTTAAAGTTAGAAGCCCAGACAGCACTCCGCTGCTAATGCATAATACTTAACAGAAAAAAACAAGCTGAAATAAAATGTATGAAACAAGTGAAAAATGAAAATCACCCAAAATTCTGTAAGAGAGAGAAAAGTGAACGGTGCAAGCAGAAGTGAATTGAACGTGCCGTTTCTATCCGTGCTCTGAGTCTAAGCCAAAATTAAGTATTTTGGCCATGATGTTCAGAAATGAGCTCTTCAGTGCGGTTTCCAAAATCCATATGCAGGCACCAAAATAAAACTGCCCTCGGGAGTTGCCGCGCGTGGCAGAAGAATGATGCCGGTCAATGAAAATGGATATAAAGAGGGAGGTTGCAACATCATGGGCACCCCAAACCTTCAGCCACGTGCTCACAATTAAGAGCTTCTACCCCCTTGATTAACGAGGGGCATGTTGGAAAGGTCTAGTGGTATGAAGGGCCACCACAAATTTTAAAAATTTAAAAAAAGGGAGAATTTCGCAGCCCGTTTGCTGCTCTGGGAAGGCAAAACTTCTGCATGGTCTTGGTCACTATGGCCTTTCTCGCGGAATTTCTTACTGCAGAATGAGTAACTGAACAACGGGGTTGTATTTGGGATTTATTTAAACGTGGTTTTGCACCCTCTATATTTCTTAAAAAGAGTGGTTTGAATGTTCATGTCATCATGTGGATGGCAAATTAGCACAGTAACACACTCCCTAGTCCAGCATTTCTTGAAAAATCAAACCAAAACAGTAACTCTTTTTTTTTTTTTTTTTAAATCAAAAAATGGTTGGAAACAGTTGGAAACCTCGCTTTGGTAATCCAGTATCCAATAGCACCGCATCACATTACAAAACTCAAAATACTTACGCCGGGCAAAATATTTGTACCTATATTGTTGCTAGTTCTGATGTCAAATATTTGTATAGAAAAGCAGTGCATCAAGCTTTGAGTAGTGCCAGTGCTCCAGCTAATTTTTTATTTTTAAAAAGTAAAATAACTTAGGAACTTAAGCATTTGCCAATAAGGGTATGCTAAATTTGTGCTGGAGCTGTGCAAAGACTTAATTCTTTTATGTATTCAAATGGATGTGGCTGAGCTTTACCTTAAGAAAGGAATATAAGAAGTTATTTTTAAAAGTCTGAAAAGTACAAAATATTGAAGTAAGTCGTGGTATGCAGCAGCCTGGTGATAAATATGGGAAGCCTGATAATGACATTAAATGAGTGCACAACTGACAGCAGAGGCTAAGTGAAGTCCTTCTTAATCCTAGGTCTGTGGCTCTTAAAATACAGTGCAATAAACCTGGCTCTGTCCTTTATAAAACATGATCCTTGGGATACTATATGAAAACTTGTTAAAACTAGCATCACATTTTGATTTTCTTCAATTTTTAAGCAAGTTCAGTACTTTAAATGTGAATACTTTGCAGCCGCTGAGGAGCATAATTAGCGCCTGCTTTGAACGGGAGGGCTGTCAGTCAATAGGGGTGAAGCCCCGTACCCCAAATCCCGGTGGGGGGAGAGGATGAGGTGCGTGTGCTGGGGTGGGTGAGGGCAGGAGGAGCCGCGGTGGGTGCAGCCCTGGCCGCCGGGCAGGGTTTGTCGGCAGGGGTGGCTGACGGGCTCGCCGAACTTCTGCGTCACGTTCAGTACCTTCGCCTGCTCTGCCGGCGAAGGCGGAGGGTGGAGATGGCGGTAGATGTGGAGGTTTTGTGGTCATGGCATGATGAATTTGGGAAGAGATGGTGATGTGATTGAGTAACTTTCACAGAATCGCAGGGGTTGGAAGGGACCTCAGGAGATCATCTAGTCCAACCCAATTTCCTTCAAAGTCCTGCGTGCTTATAACCCCAAAATCTCTGAAAACCCAGAAATAAATTTATATTTTTTATAATACTGTGGTGCTTCCTCGATGTGCTTCTAGGAATTCAAAGTAGTACCCTAATACTTGAGCCTCTGCGGATCCTTCCCTCCTCTGCACCCTTGCCTCCCCTTCTGCCCGGGATGGGGACCTTTGTTGGACGGGGAGCTGGAGGGATTGCTTCTTGTCTCCAGAGGTTTCTCTTCATCAGACCATCTCATCATGGAATTTGTGCAGTCCCTTGCCAGACCTGCTGCCTGCCTCCGCCACTTCTGTAGCCACGACTTCGGTCACTCTCTGCCTTTAAAAAATAAATGAATGCCTTTATTAAGAGTACCTTCTCACACTTGCTTGAAATTTATCTCCTGTTGGCTTCAGCAGCTGCCTCCTGCTTCTAATACTGCAAAATGTGTGAATAACAGCTGCGCACTCATTTCACCCACCACCTCTGTGACTTTGTAAAACCCCACTCATTAAATCCGCCCTCTGCCGCCTTGGAAGAATCTGGGACTTTGTGGCCCCTTCTTGGGAGGCAGCTTCTTCATCCCCTTGTCAAGAGTCATGGGATGGATCAGGTTAGAGAGGACCTTTTGAGGATCAGCTAGTCCAACGCCCCTGCTGTGGGCAGGGACATCTTTCACTACATCAGGTCGCTGAAAGCCTGGTCCACTTTGACCTTGAACACTTCCTATGGTGGGGCATTCAACCTGTCTCAGTATCTCACCACCCTCACCCTAAAGAATTTCTTCCTTATATCTCGTCCACATCTAAGTCTTTCTGTCGAAAACCATCGCCCCTTGTCCTGTCACTACAGACATCAGTAAAAGTCTCTCTTCATCTTTCTTATCACCCCCTGTAAGTATTGATAGGCTGCAAGAAGGTCTCCCCAGAGCCTTCTCTTTTCCAGGCTGTCATTTTGGTTGCCCTTTCCTGTACCTTCTGCAACCTATCATGTCCCCCTGGAGCTACGGAGACCATATTTATTTACTGAATTCAGATTTACTTCTCTGCGAGATGATAAAAATCAAAGATTTCATGGAAGGATAGTAGTAAACATCACTAGAACTTCATTTGTGAGTTAAGTTTTTACTCGGGATGATCTGCTGGGATGACGAGCTAATGAGGTTTGTTTTGATGTATAATTTTGTTATTTCACATCAATTACCAGATGACAGATAAGCTCTGCAGCAATTGATTATCAAAATAAGGGGCTTGATAGCCTGTGGGAAAGCTTTGGGGGACTGAGGGCGATGCTAAACGGGCAGCCAGTGGCCTCCCGTAAGCTGGCACAGCACGCCATGGGCGGTTTTGTCAGCCGCCACGAGCGACACTGGTTCTTAAGTGGAGGGGGAAGAAGGAGCCTTCATGCAAGAGCTCGGCATCCCCCCATCCCGTGGAGGGTTTGGGTTTCTCCTGGGGCTTCTTTTGTATTTTCACAGATCTCTTAATTAAGTTTGCTGCAGGTGCTTCTGTCCTTTCCTCCAACAAAACAGTTAGTGAAGGATCGTGCCCCTGGCTCTGTCACTGTATTCCCTAGGAGCTCATTTAGAATAGAGTCATAGAATCATGGAATCGTTTGGGTTGGAAAAGCCCTTCAAGATCCCCAAGCTCAACCGTTCCCCTACCCCTGCCATCCCACCCCCAAACCCTGGCCCTCAGCACCGCCTCTGCCTGGCTCTTAAATCCCCCCAGGGGTGGGGACTCGACCCCTTCCCTGGGCAGCCCCTTCCAGCCCCTGACAGCCCTTTGGGGAAGGAATTGTTCCCCAGGCCCAACCTCACCCTGCCCTGGCACAACTTGAGGCCGTTGCCCCTCGTCCCATCGCCCCTTCCCTGGGAGCAGAGCCCGACCCCCCCGGCTCCCCCCTCCTCTCAGGCAGTTGTAGGGAGCGATGAGGGCTCCCCTCAGCCTCCTCTGCTCCAGGCTGAACCCCCCCAGCTCCCCCAGCTGCTCCTTTAATATAGAGTTTATGATGTGATGCTTTTCATAATATTTTAATTAAACAGGGCTGAACTGGAAAATACCTCTTTTGGGTTGTTTTTTGGGGTGGTGGTATTTTTTTTTTTTTTATGAAAACGTTTTAATTCTAAGTGTTGCTAGTAAAAATTACAAGGTGAAGTTTCCTGGCTAGAAAAACCCCAGTTACTGGAACAAGCAGAATACTTGTACATGTTAATTTTTTTCCGTTTAATAAGGAAAAAAAAAAGTTTTAAAAATTCACAGGGATGCAATGAGTATTTTCCTTTTATTTATGCATATTTATCGCTTGTCTTGAATCATAAACGTCTTAATTCTTGCCTACCAGTCTGTCCTGGTTTCGGCTAGGATAGAGTTAATTTTCTTCCTAGTAGCTGGCCTAGTGCTGTGCTTTGGATTCAGTACTAGAAGGATGATGATAACTCGCTGATGGTTTTAGTTGTTGCCAAGTAGTGCTTAGACTGCTCAAGGACTTTTTGAGCTTCTCCTGCTCGGCCAGGGGCAGAAAAAGCTGGGAGGGGGCACAGCCAGGAGAGCTGACCCAAAGTGACCACAGAGCTATTCCATACCATATAACATCATGCTCGGGGGGAGTTTGTTCGG
The DNA here is from genome assembly GCA_017310255.1 of Butorides virescens. NCBI lineage: Eukaryota > Metazoa > Chordata > Aves > Pelecaniformes > Ardeidae > Butorides > Butorides virescens. The sequence goes on from JADKXX010010547.1 coordinate 11,952, forward strand.
TCGGGGGGAGAGCGATCGCTGCTCGGGACGGGCTGGGCATCGGTCGGCGGGTGGTGAGCAATTGCACTGAGCATCACTTGCTTTGTATATTCTATCTATATTCCCTTGCCATTATCATTATTATTGTTACTATTTTCTCTATCTCAACCCATGGGTCTTACTTTTTTTTCCCCCCGATTCTCTCCCCCATCCCACTGGGGGGGGGGGCGGGGGGAGCGGGCGAGCGGCTGTGTGGTGCTGAGTTGCCCGCTGGATTAAACCACGACAGAATTAACGACTTTGGGTAATGGTTGTACTCTTTGCTGAAATTGTCCGTATACCTCACACTTATGCACGGGAATAGACTTCATCAGGTCTACTACTTCAGCCCTAGAAGATGTTTTGTCTTGCTCTAAGTAGTTTTTCTAAGGTATCTTTAAAGCATTCTTTTTTTTTAAATCCTTAAATTTACCTCCTCAACAGGTAACGAGTGTTTTTCAGCCATACCAATAGAAGGCACGTACTGTTTTCAAGACTGACTTACGCCCAATGTCAAGAGTGGGTTGAGTGTTGTAGGCTCTGCCATAACTCGGGGTTGGTTGGTTTATTTTTCTGCTGTGGTTTAATATGTTACGCCCCGAAAGGAAGTCGTTCTGATGGTATTAAATGCATGGACATTATGGCAGGAAAAATACTTCCAAAATAATAATACTGTTGCATTCCAATAGGAATAAAACATTGCACTCGTCTTTGGAGACCTAAAGACAGGCCCTGGCATTAATTGGGATATTTGAGGTCTCTAGGGTATTTTATCTTCTCCTATGATTCATATTTTTAGTATATCTTATGTAGCATTGCATCGTATAGAAATGTAGTGCCATATCTGTATTCTATGATGTTTTAATGATATGGTAGTTCTGTTATTTTTAAATATTGGAAAAGACGATGGGTGGTAAACACGCTCATATCTGTGTCATGAAGAAATGGGTTACGCTGATATACCAAACGGAACAGTGGCTTTAGTGGAACGTAAAACCCAATAACTCTTCTCAGGAAAATAACAAAAGTACCCTCGCTTCCTATAAGGATTCGTGGTTAATTTGGATAAACCAGGGGAGTCAAATACGGGCGTGAAAATCTTGCGGTACTGCCCCTGCGCAGCTGGCCTCTCCCTCCCACAGCTTCTGTGTTTTCAGGGTCGTTCCTTGCAAAGAAATAAGTTCATCTGCCTCAAAAATATTATTGATATCCAAACCCTGACATGGTTCAGGCTTTCCAAACTAATCCAGGGGTCAGTAGGACCGAAGCGGGCGTGATTGTGATTTGGGAACGGGGTGGGGTTTGATAGACAAGCCTTTTTTTTACAGGTACGCACTTGAGTGGGATAATTTTGCTGGTCCTGTTTGCAATTTACTTTTTGAGAATGGCTTAAAAAAGATCTGAAGAAAAAATAAGCCGTCACAAGGTCATGCCAGGTTTTGCACAGATCTGAGCACGCAAAGGCAGGGAAAGCGTGATTTGTGCCCGACACTTTCTCTGCATCCCTTGAGATTTCTGTGGCAAGACGAAGTGACTTTTTAGCATTCAGTCGAGGAAAAATGTTCCAAACAAAAGCTAATTTTTGCCTTTGAATGGACTTGGGGACCGGGCAGCTGTATGCATGTGCATGAGTTGAATGCATCTTCAGACTTTTAATATGTTTCCCATCTTGGTAGTGAAACTCTTCCGCTGAGAACCTCTTTGCTTTCAGCGGTGCTTGCCCTGGTCTCCATTTTGCTGGCGTTCCTAAGGCGGTCGTCCTCAAACTTTCCGCTTCAATATTGACAAGCTCAGTGTTTTTATCTATGGATTTTTTTTCTTGGTTTTTTTCCCCACTCTTTGAACGTCTGAGCTGTCTTAGCCTTGGTCCGACTGCATCAGTTCAGACTTCCAGCTTTTCTTGCATGGGCTTAATGGCAAAAATATCGGGAGCCTTTATACGAGGTGCGCAGAGCTGCTCATCCAGACCCGGATCCGCTGGGATCGGGGAGCGTGCAAAGCAGCAAAGGGGAGAGGAGCAGACCCATGCTTTGCAGTAATGTCTCATGAGTATCTATGAGAAGAAAAACAGAACAGGCCTCAAAAATAGAAAGCTGGAGCCCACCTTGGTTCCCAAAGTCCCCAGCAGAGGTGAGCGGGGTGCTCAGGTGCCGCGGGTCGCTGTGACAAGTCGCTGTCTACGCTGTGAAAAACTACATATTTTTTTCTGCCCTCCGCTTTGTCGCCGTGTTACGGCCATATGAAGAAGTGTTATGCACATAAATATGTGGATTATCATGAAAGTTTTAGTTAAAGGACTGAACAGTAGCTGAAGACGGCAGGGGAGGCAGCGTTGCTAAATTAAATTCATTCCGTATAGCTTTTGCTTTAGCCTGTGCGCTGGTTTTAGTTTTAATTTTTCTTTCTTAATATTCCTTATGTATTTTGAATCTCTATCAGAGCTGCTGCTTTGCCTCAGTTGTGCTGGTTTGAGCGGACTTCACCTTGGCAGAGAAGTCCAGGGTTGGGGTGGGAAATCCTGGGTGAGTCTGGGCAAGGAGCTGAACATCAGAAGATGTAAAAGAGATTTTGCTTGGGCCCGTTGTTACTGCTCCGCCAGCGGTTTGGGGGGAAAAAAGGAGAAAGAGGGGTGCCCCTGCACGGGACATGCACGCAGGCTCGAATACGGAGGAGCCGAGCTCGGCGGAGCAAACCAGCCCCTTCCCCGCCGCGGCAGCCAGAGGAGCTGATTTGTGACTCCGGAATGTTTTAAGTCGCTGATTTTAATTGCTTTTTCAAAGAGAGATTAATTCTCATTTCGGTGTGGATATGCCATTTAAAAAGATCTCTAAACTTAAGTTGCTTTTGTTACCGCATGCATAGGCTGTACGTATGTGAAAGCAATTACATAGCTGAATATACACCTAATCCTGTTCTTAATGTTTAAGTGTTATTGTGTTGGAAGATGATAAACGACTCCTTATTTGTTGAGGGGATTTACTTTTTTCCCCCTTATGATTTCTGCCAAGACAGCGTTGGAAGGAAAATGAAATTCAATTAGAAATCGAAATTTATTTCAGTGGTGGAAAACCAGCACTTAAAAACACTTTGTTATTACTTGAATATATCCGGGGGGGGGGGGGGGGGTATTGTAGGGCAAACGATCAAAATGTGGTTTGCGCTTTAGTTCAGCACAGAAGGCGTCCCCCTAAAAGGCTTGAGGTGGGTTTTGGTAGGTCTGCAAGCACAGATAAACCTGAATTAGCTTCATCTGGATCCAGCAGAGCTTTAGGAGTGAATATTCCCTCTTGGCCCCCGGCTGATGGCTGCCAGGCCGGGCTGCCTAGCGTGGGGGGAGCACCACGCCGGCAACGGGGTCCCGCTTTTGGGGCTCGGGATACCTGGCTGTCACCAGACGGTCACCGGGGCCTTCAGGAGCTGGGAAATCGAGTCCCACGTCTTGGCTTTTCCATGGAATGGAAAAGGGAGATGAGACATCCTGCTTTTTAACATTTTTAGTTTGTTTCTTAACTTCCAAGTATATGTTATTCATCTCAAATAAGTGTCGGCTTCTTCTGCCTGGTAATGGACAATGGGACGAGGGGGAATGGTCTGAAGTTGTGCCAGGGCAGGTTTAGGTTGGACATTAGGAAAAATTTCTTCCATGAGAGGGTTGTCAGGCCTGGAATGGGCTGCGCAGGGAGGTGGTTGAGTCCCCATCCCTGGAGGTATTTAAAAGAAGGGCAGATGAGGTGCTTAGGGACAGGGTTTAGTGGTGGGATGGCAGTGCTAGGTTAACGGTTGGACTCAATGATCTTAAAGGGCTTTTCCAACGTAAAAAAAAAAGTGGAGTAGACTGACTTTAAAAATAAAAAATCAACATCTCTGTGTGTGCAGAAGAAACTCCTGTGGTCATGACCTGGTGGAATGACTTCATGAAGATGCCTGTGCAGGTGCGCGCCGGTTGCGTGCTTCAGTTCTGTGGTTTGGCTTTCTTCAACCAGGCCTTTCAAGCTTTCATTATTCCAACCGATCAGTTCTTCAAGTCATCGTGCTTTTCACGTATCGTAAATAATTTTTTGAAGAAATGTGTTTCAATTTAATGCTTTTTGAATTCATCCTTTTCATTCACAGGAGTTAGCGCTGCTCCCTTTAGCGGTTTATTATTCTTCCCCTGGGAATTGCCAGGAAGGGTTGAAAGCAGAAATCGCCCCCCCAGCCGGGGAAGTGCTGTTGTCTCCTCATTTTTCCATGCTGCCCTCCTGCTCCCGAAACGAAGCGTGGCATCTTTGGCCTCAATGCCGAGGCGGTGTCGTCCCCGCACGTACCCGAAAACGGGGCAGGTCCGATAGAGATTGTGTAGCTCGGGCTTTGTGGTCCCACACGGGTTCTGCTGTGCTCCTCCCTGGAGTTTCGTGCTTCCTTTTGTGCTGTTGAATGTTTTGTTTGGCCCCAAATCGGAAAAGAAAAGGCCTGGTATGTCCTTACCCTAGCTGATCGTCTCCTTTTGTCCTGCTGGCCTTGGGTTTCTGCCGAGTTTAGGTACGCTGATATCTGCAGCAGGAGGAGGATGAAGACCTATTTATCAGTAGCACCCTCTTGGAGCCCATTATGTTGAACTTTTTGCTCGTCATTCCAAATAGTAATAAAAAAGAGTTTTAATTAATTTAGTTTTCCACAATAGAAACGTTCAGCGCTTTTTGCTTAGATTGCATATTATAGATTGATTTCATATTCTTTTCATGAAGTGTCTTTGAGCTTTGAAGCTCTTCTTGATACCGTACATTGTTTAGCAGTAGGTTGTCTGAAAGAATCCCCCAAAGTATTCTGAGTTAGTCTGAGTTTAATAAGAAATGAAATTCAAATTTAATAATGTTACGGGGAAGAACTGTGTCATTCTTGGAGACACAACCCACATGTTACGTTTTCAGGTTCTGCAGATGAGTCCTTCCCTGTTTCCTCTAATTATACGCAGAGTGCTTAAACAGGTCTGTGGTTCTTGATAGCGTATCCTTATGAAAAACAGATAGGGCTACTTCTCTAAATATCTGTAGGTACCCCCCCGTGCTGCCTGTAGGAAATGATTTAAATCTGAACTTCTTGCTTTTCGTTGTCTAAAAGGAAACGCTACTGAGTTTCTCCCCTGCTCCTGGCAAACCTTGCACACATTTATAACAAAGAAGACATGAAGATGTCTTATGTTATATTTTTATATTATAATTATAATATAATATGTTATTATATATTATATATATTTTATATATATATATATATCAATTATAACATGAAGACATGATAGCTGAAGATTGCCAGTGCGAGAGACAACCTGCATATGCAGAAGACAACGAGAAAACTTGCCGGTAGACAATTCCCGTGGGATAATGGTGGTGATGCTCCCGTCCATCCCGGCGGGCAAGGTGGGATCTGGAAGCCTGGACCCCGCGGTGGCTGTGGCTCGGCGGGCGGCACAGCTCTGCTCACAGCTCTGCCACGGTCTCGCATGGCACCCCGGGCAAATTGCGTCTGCGCCTCTGGTTTTGTGGCTCTGTAACGGGAATAACGGGATTCCTCGTTCCCCCGGTGGATTGTATTCTAACTTGGGAATGGAAGTTGCAATGTGTGCACGAGCAGGAGCTGTGCTCCTCCCGCCCCCATCCTCGCATCTGCCCTGGAGCAGTGCGGGTGTGATTTGGGAGCCAAATTCCAAGGGGAGAGGCAAGGTAAGGGGAGGACATCCCTGTAGGCAGAGAAGGGCAATTTCACTTCTGTGCAATCCCCTGTTTGCTACTACGAGGTGTTAATCTTTACAGCTCCTCTTATCTCTCAGTATTGGTACAGAAAGTCTTGCTCGAAACGTTAACCTGTCTGAGAATTGTGTTTCTCTTCTTCACCGCGGTGGCACATGGATTTGTATAAATATTGCTAATTACGCTGCTATGCTATGAAATATCACAGCAAGTTGAACTCAAGTTAGAGAAGTCATAGAAAGGACCAGCCTGTTAGCAGCAGTGCTCTCTTTCTCCATTTAATCAGTTTTCCTGCTCTTTGGGGAGGAGGGAATGAGAACATTGGCTAATGGGGTTTTCATTTTGATAACATGCAAATGTGAAGAGAGCCCTGTCTTTATTTTTAACGCTGATGAGAGCCTTGCGGTAATTCCTGCCTGCAAGGACTACGTAACCTTCGGCAGCGCTGAAAGCTGGGAAGCCCAGCACAAGAGCAGACACTGCCTTCCCATAAACCTCCACCCCGGATCCACGGTCTGTTCTCTCCCAAAAACTTTGGAACAGAACAGCCCTGGTGGTGCGGTGTGGTGGCTTCTGTGATTACGAACCAAAGGGAGAAACCACCTAAAAAATGCAAAAGCTTCCCCAAAGAGACCTCTTCTTGCCAGTTGCTTTTTAAGCCAAGGGTACCTAAACTGCGTGTTTCTATCAATTAAATTTTGATTGCGCGTATTTCTGATCTTTCTTTCAAGCTTGCTGAGCTCCTCCATAAACCAGTTGTTAAATATGTCACAACAGTCAAATGAGACGCGCCAAAAGTAGAGTAATTTGTCTTAAAAATGGCTGTTGCTTTTAGGAGCGTTTTCATCTGGCAGGGTCACCTGTCTGGTCTGAAGAGGAGGTTCATTTAAAAGATAATACATCTTCCCTTCGTATTCCCGTGATTTGTCACGGTGATATCTTACTGCAGCGTGATTTGCCTGCTGCAGGGATGATACCCGTCATACCTGCAGGCTATCACAATTACTGAAATCGCTTCAGTGCAGTCATTCTTAACACAGGGTGCCGCTTCTCTTAAATTATATTTTCTTTGTATTTGCACAACTGAAATTCTTTAGCCGGTCTGCGTCAAGGTGATCACGGTTTATTTACATGGCTTTCACAGAATCACAGAGAATCCCAGCATGGCCGGGGTTGGCAGGGCCCTCGGGAGCTCCCCCAGTGCCACCCCCCTGCCCAAGCAGGCTCACCCAGAGCAGGGGGCACAGGACAGCGGCCAGGCGGGGGTTGAAGGTCTCCAGAGAAGGAGACTCCACAGCCCCCCTGGGCAGCCTGGGCCAGGGCTCGGCCACCCTCACAGTCAACAAGTTCTTCCTCACGTTCAATGGAACCTCTTCTGCTTCAGGTTGTGCCCATGGCCCCTTGTCCTGGCGCTGGGCACCGCTGAGAAGAGTCTGGCTCCATCCTCATGACCCCCACCCTTGAGATATTTGTAGGTGTTGATGAGATCCCCTCTCAGCCTTCTCTTCTCCAGGCTGAACAAGCCCAGCTCCCTCAGCCTTTCCTCACAGGGGAGATGCTCCAGTCCCCTCATCATCCTTGTTGCCCTCCTCTGGACTCTCTTCAGGAGTTCCTCATCTTTCTTGAACTGGGGAGCCCAGAACTGGACACAGTGCTCCAGGTGGGGTCTCACCAGGGCAGAGCAGAGGGGGAGGAGAACCTCCCTCGACCTGCTGGCCACACTCCTCTTCATGCACCTCAGGATGCCACTGGCCTTCTTGGCAACCAGGGCACCCTGCTGGCTCATGGTCAGCTTGTCGTCCACCAGGACTGCCAGGTCCCTCTCGGCAGAGCTGCTTTCCAGCAGGTCAGCCCCCAGCCTGTACTGGTGCATGGGGTTAAACCTCCCCAGGTGCAGCACTCAGCACTTGCCCTTGTTGAACTTCATCATGTTCCTCTCCGCCCAACTCTCCAGCCTTCCCAGGTCCCGCTGGATGGCAGCGCAGCATTCCTGTGGATCAGCCACTCCTCCCAATTTTGTGTCATCAGTGAACTCGCTGAGGGTACACCCTGTCCCCTCGTCCAGGGTAAGTTGAACAAGACTGGGCTGAGTACTGAGTGCTGGGGAACCCCACTCGCTACTGGCCTCCAACTGGACTCTTCATTGCCAGTCACAACCCTCTGAGCTCCGCCATGTAGCCCGTTCCCGATCCACCTCACTGTCCACTCATCCAGCCCACACTTCCTGAGCTTCCCTATGAGGATGTTATGGGAGACAGTGTCAGAAGCCTTGCTGAAGTCAAGGTAGACAACATCTGATGCCCTCCCCTCATCTACCCAGCCAGTCATGCCACCGTAGAGGGCTATCAGATTGGCCAGGCATGATTTCCCCTCGGTGAATCCATGTTGACTACTCCTGATAACCTTCTTTTCCTCGACTTGCTTGGAGATGACATCCAGAATGCGCGGTTCCATCGCCTTTCCGGGGATGGAGGTGGACAAACATTGGTCACGTCTGATCAGTAAAATTGTGCTTCCGATTGCATTAACTAACATTGCCCTTTGCAGATGCATTCAGCCACGAGTGAAGTCGTGTGGCGTAGGATCCCGAAGCTGTATTTCGGTTGTGCCTCCTCGCAGTGCCCCGTAGCTCCTGTGAGCATCCCACAGTGATGCTGTGAGCCTTGCGGTGGGTCAGCGCTGAGCCCCTTCCGTCGCTCTGCAGCTGGTTCAAACCCAACCTCTGTGGCCCTCTGGTTGTTGAGGATGCCCCAAGGAGAGGACACGCTCCTGCCCTGGCTGCGCACGTGTCTGCGTCTCGGTTGTATCACCCTCCAGCTTTGTTTTTATTTTAGCTCTTTGGTGACTTCTTTGCTCCAGAGAAAGAAAGTTCAGCTTTTTCTCCTTGTCATTTCTCTAACACTGAGTGCTAGAACAGATATGTCTTTCATTTGGAGAGTGCTTCAGAGGATGATAATAATAATTACAGTTAAATTAGCTTCCTAACAATAATGTGAAGAAAGTAAGGCATAATTCAGTGTTGGGAAATCTAAAATAAACAAGATGAAAGGCTTTGCTTGGGGCGAGGAAGGCAGTTAGTTTGAGGTTCATATTAGCGTCAGGAACTTTGTTATTCCCCTGTTAAGTCTGTACCAAGACGGCTGCACTCTGCGGGCGCGCGGGCGTGCACCCATTTCCGTGGGCTGCTGGTTCACGGACCCGTCGCTCCTCTTCGACGCTGGGGACAGGGAGAGGTGGAGGCCTCGGCGAGGTGTTTTTGCAGGACTAATTCCCCAAACGCCAAAACAGTCGATGAGGATTTTGGAAAAGTACAGCCCAAATGAACGTGCGTGTTTATGAATACGTTTTGTCTCTTAGCTTAACTCCAAGCCCCAAATAAGTAGCGCGTAATGGCGTTGGTACTTAAATTGAACAGCAAAGATTTCCAGGATGCGCGTGAACTTTGGAGATAGGCCCTCTCCAGCTGGGTTTCATTATAGGGAAGAAATGTCCAGTTTACAAGAGAGGTTGAAAGGGGCAAACAAAATCCTTCTGCAGAGAGATGCCTTTACATGAGGGGGTGGGTTGAATTGTCAAGGACGAGGGTCAGAGCAATGTTCTTCCACCAAAACAGAGGAAGAGCGGAGGCTGAAGCTAAGAGGAGCCCGCAGGAAGGAGAAGGCTTGGACAGTCCCGTGGAAGGGGCACCCAGAGGGGATCACCGCCGCTCGCCGTAGCCCCCCAAAAGCGCCGGTGCGGGCGGTAAGGAGGTAGAGCGGTGCGTGCTGTAGTGGGATTAAAAACTCTCCGACCAGGCACTGGGGGAAGAAGGCTGCTGATCGCTGTTGATAGGAACGTCAGCTGTGTTACTGCTTAAATCATAGAATCATGGAATCGTTGAGGTCAGAAAAGCCCTTTAAGCTCATCGAGCCCAACCGTTCCCCTAACCCTGCCATCCCACCACTAAACCCTGTCCTAAGCACCTCATCTGCCCGGCTTTTAAATAACCCGGGTGCAACGTTCTACAGCTCGAGCTGTAACAGCAAAGCCAACAAAACATCACTAAATGCATTTGAGGACAGGGTAAATCTTAAACCAAGTGGTACCAGTCCAAATTCCGGTATCTTTTGAGATGGTCAGGGCATGTCTCTCTGCTCTGCTGTGGGTTTGCATCTTCGAAGCCCCACTCAAAGGTTGCTCCTCTGCGTGGGGCTCTGGGGAGGCCGTTCCTCCCACGGGGACTGATGGGGGCACAGCAGCTCCCGCTTGTGCTGCCTCTCTGTCCTTGTCCTCCCAATGTGTCCGGGTATCACACGAGCCTTATGAAAGCCTTTGAGTGCCAGCCAGTGAGAATTACAATAAAAATTCTACATCCCAGAGTGGTTTTGTTCCCATATTCAGTGCTGCATGTGTGCAAAATTCTTTAAAAGCTTTTTTCTTATGGTTTTTCTTTTTTTTTTTTTTTTTTTTTTTACTGTGTGAATATTGGCCATACCCATAAATGCTGTTGCTTTCTGCATTTTATTACTTGTAATTTTATTATTAGCATTAGTGTAAACCAAGATACCTGCAACAGATTTATTGAGGGCAGTTCTCTAGATTTGCAGTGAAATAATTTTTAGGATAGCAGGGGCAGAAAAAAGGTGGGGAAGTGCAATTGCATTTAGAAAACCAAAAGTAAATGGACTGACCTTCAGAAATCTTAAGCACTGTGATTTCAATTGAAGGGCGTACTGTTATTACTGAGGCTGTATAGAGCTTTTTAAAGCGAAAGTATTTTTGGTTAAAATGGACTTCTTTGAAAAAGAGCCTTAGAAAAATTATAAATGGTGGTGTTAAAATGTCTCATTAATTTTTGCCTTGCCTTTTACGACAGTGCAAAGCTCTTTCAAACCGGGGAGCGCTTTGTGTATATCCTCATTGTGCGTTGCATCAATTTCTAATAAATAAGCCTTTTAGAAAACGAATTTCAGCTGAGCTATCGTGATCTTGGCTTCGGGGTTTGATGTCTGCAAAGATCCTTTTTGCTGTTCCTGCCAGAGGGGTTTTCTTTGTATTCCGAGGGTTGGTGGTGGGCTTTCCCCACTGTTTGGGAGTACAGGGTTGCCCTTCAAATGAAACAATAACCGGGATTTTGTTTATTTGGAATCCATTTCGAAGCAGTAGATCGGAGCCCGTAGCAGTGTTGCAGCATGGAAAGGTGTCGAAGGGGAACTGGTTGGGTATTTTTCCATCGCTGGGGCTCACCGAGATTGGGAAGGAGTGGGAGCCTGCGGGTCCGGCCAGGTAGAGTAGCCGAGAGCCGCCTCCAAAACGGGGGAAGAGGGTCGTAGGTTTGGTCTTCACAGAATCACAGAATCACAGAATGGCAAGGGTTGGAAGGGACCTCGGAAGATCATCTAGTCCAACCCCCTGCTAAAGCAGGCTCTCCTAGAGCATGCTAGACAGGACTTCGTCCAGGCGGGCTTTGAATATCTCCAGAGAAGGAGACTCCACAACCCCCCTGGGCAGCCCGTTCCAGTGCTCAGTCACCCTTAGAGTCAAGAAGTTCTTCCTCATATTCAACTGAAACCTCTTATGTTTCAGTTTGCACCCATTGCCCCTAGTCCTGTCACTGGACACCACTGCAAACAGGCTCCTTCCGTCCTCTTGACTTCCGCCCTTAAGATATTTGTAGGTGTTGATGAGATCCCCTCTCAGTCTCCTCTTCTTCAGGCTGAACAAGCCCAGCTCCCTCAGCCTTTCCTCCTAGGGGAGATGCTCCAGACCCTTTATCATCCTCGTTGCCCTCCTCTGGACTCTCTCTAGGAGTTCCTCGTCTTTCTTGTACTGGGGAGCCCAGAACTGGACACAGTGCTCCAGGTGGGGTCTCACCAGGGCAGAGTAGAGGGGGAGGAGAACCTCCCTCGACCTGCTGGCCACACTCCTCCTATTACACCCCAGGATTCCATTGGCCTTCTTGGCAACAAGGGCACACTGCTGGCTCATGGTCAGCTTGTCGTCTACCATGACTCCCAGGTCCCTCTCGGCAGAGCTGCTTTCCAGCAGGTCAGCCCCCAGCCTGTACTGGTGCATGGGGTTCGACCTCCCCAGGTGCAGCACTCGGCACTTGCCCTTGTTGAACTTCATCAGGTTCCTCTCCGCCCAACTCTCCAGCCTGTCCAGGTCCCGCTGAATGGCAGCACAGCCTTCCGGCTTATCAGCCACTCCTCCCAGTTTAGTGTCGTCAGCGAACTTGCTGATGGTGCACTCTGTCCCCTCATCCAGGTCATTGATGAACAAGTTGAACAACACTGGGCCAAGTACCGAGCCCTGGGGAACTCCACTCCACCAGCTACCGGCCTCCAGCTGGACTCTGCCCCGCCGATCAGAACCCTCTGAGCCCTGTCATTCAACCAGTTCTCAATCCACCTCACTGTCCACTCATCCAACCCATACTTCCTGAGCTTCCCTATGAGGATGTTATGGGAGACAGTGTCAAAAGCCTTGCTGAAGTCGAGGTATACAACATCCACTGCTCTCCCCTCGTCAGCCCAGCCGGTCATGCCTTCTAGCAGTTGATAGTTGAAAGGCATTTGAAAACCCTTGGACAAGGGCTTCTTGCTAAGAACCAGCCTTTCCAACTAAAATGCCTTCCCAAAGAAATGCTTAATTACGGTACTTCAGTATGGCTTTTTTTCTCTGTAGTTCTCAAGCTATTTTTTTTCAGTAGAACCTGAAGTAGGAAACTGAAAAACATACCTGATTTGCATTTATTTTGCATCCACGAAGTTATTTTGTTAATTGCAGGAGCTTTTGTCAACTTAATATGTGTCTCGGGAAATTTTTGCGTACTGGTTTGCCAGGCAGGAGTCGTGCTAAGCAGTTCCTGCAGGGACTCGGTGTGGAACTGACCTCTCTCGAATTTTCTCTTTTATGTGAAATGCCTCAATTTGTGGTGTTTGTAAGAGCTTATGGATGCAGGCGTTCGCACCAAAGGGGTTGGAAACTACAGAGAGGTACGGGATGGCTCTGCTTCGGGAAGGGGTGAGCACTTGGGACAGAGGGGTTGGCAGATCCTGGTCTCCTGATGGTGCAGGAGAGGTCCCCAAGACAAGGAAAGTTGGGAGCTTGTGACTTCTGGCAGCCTCAGCGAGGCTTTGGGGGGACCTGACAGCAGCCCCCCAGGCTCTTGAGGCGCCAGAGCCAGGCTTTTCACAGAATCACACAGAATCCCAGGCTGGCAGGGGTTGGAAGGGCCCTCTGGAGATCACCCAGTGCCACCCCCCTGCCCAAGCAGGCTCACCCAGAGCAGGGGGCACAGGACAGCGGCCAGGGGGGGTTGAATAGCTCCAGAGAAGGAGACTCCACAGCCCCCTCTCAGCCTTCTCTTCTCCAGGCTGAACAAGCCCAGCTCCCTCAGCCTTTCCTCTCAGGAGAGATGCTCCAGTCCCCTCCTCATCTTTGTAGCCCTCCTCTGGACTCTCTCCAGGAGTTCCCCATCCTTCTTGAACTGGGGAGCCCACAACTGGACACAGTGCTCCAGATGTGGTCTTACCAGGGCAGAGTAGAGGGGGAGGACAACCTCCCTCGCCCTGCTGGCAGTTGATCTCCACCCTTGGAGGTTTCAAGACCCAACGGGGTAAAGCTGTGAGCAGCCCGGTCCAACCCTGGAGCAGCTCTGCTTTCCACAGCCTGGAGGAGAAGCCTCCTAAGATTTCTGAGATAGCCTACATCATTATCTCAGTGACAAGCTTAGCTCACCTAAATGCTGTTCTTCCACACTCCGCCTATGAAAATGCGAAATATCCTCAGACCTTACTTTCTTTTCAGGAAAATGAGCTAAATTTATATTATTTTCTATTTTGGAAGCAGGGTGCTTAGATGGTCAGGATGAAGTAATCAGCATTGAAGTCCTATAAAGGATTTCCTTTAAAACATGTTTTCTATTGATTGATAGAGATTGAACTGTCAGAGATCAAATCTGGATCTGTAAAATACATTTTGAGGTAAAACAACTTATGCAAGACAAAATAAGCTAATATTCACCTCTAAACTTCCCTATTGGTCTTCTGAATTCAGAACGGACCTACATCAGTTTGGGGTTGACTTAAATGGGGTTTCTGCTCGGCAAGCACTGAGTGAAGGAGGTGGCAGGTCCTGTCCAAGAGCTCTGAGAGCAAAGTTTGTCAGCTGAAAACACCTCAGTGGTTCTTGCTTCATTTTCAAAAAGGTGCCTTTGTAATAACGTTTGTGGCAGCAGGAAAAAAAAAAAAACAACCCACACATTTATCACTCACGTTATTACAAACGTTAACTTCTGTTTCTCGAAGGAAAAAGTCTCGCATATTTTATTCCTTCCATTCACTCATGTTGAAGAAGGCAGGATTTGGCCTAAGGAAATGGAAAGTAGCATATATTCAGTAAGAAAAAAGTGATAAATGTTAACATTTTGCACTTGTTTACATTCTGCTGCTGTTTCCGTGAAATAACTTTCTTTCTAAAGGTGCTGCTGAATTTATTGTCAGATTTTCTCTTACAGGAAAAGAAATGTTTGGTTTAATACTATGAGAAACATGTGGATGAATTTATGTATGTAGATACCTTTAGGGGCGTTCTGCTTTGTTTTATTTTTGATTCCTGTCCTGACTCATAGGGTGACACAGGTAGCTGCTGCTGGTAGAAGCTTAAGGAATCTGGTCAGCCTCGTTTTCTGAGCGGTATGGACTGCTGGAATGCGGCGATAGCTGTGACTGCCGTCCGCCGTCCTTCAGCCCAGCAGAAAAGCCTGGGAGCAGAAACGAGGCGTTTTGCTCCCAAGGAGCTGAATTAGGTCCATACAGGGTGATCCCCGTTCCTTCTTTTGGCAGGTTTGCTGTTGGATCTTAAACGTCATCATGAGCTTTCACTGATGCTTGTGGTGATGTGACCAGGAACCTACGCTGGTGCATTTTAACTGGGACGTATTGGTGAGCGGTGTGCTACTGGGTCATTATATATTGCACAATATAAAGTATTCTTCAGAACAAGAAATGCCAGGAGATCCTCTGCTATGTCCATGTTGGATTGTCATAGAGTCCTAGAACAGTTTGGGAACATTCCAGGCCGGGTTGGACGGGGCTGTGAGCAACCTGATGTGGTTCAAGGTGTCCCTGCTCCTGCAGGGGGGTTGGGCTGGGTGACCTCTAGGGGTCCCTTCCAACCCAAACCATTCTGTGATTCTATGATAAATAAATGGATAAATAAATAAAAAAAAATAAAACTGCCCCAAATCATTGGAATGAACTTCTCACTACATTTTGGCTTTCAGAACATTTTCACAGAATTTACTTTGTTGAGGATTTAAGTCCCTCACAATTATCAGTTTGCAAGGATACAAAAAGTAAGTTTTGCCTTTGCTTACAACATGTGCTCTGTCTGTATTAGCAGCAAATCAAGCAATAAACACCAGTTGTTATCATTTATGGAAGCTACAAATGAAACTGTCACCACTTCTGGTCTCATGAGCTAAAAATCCATCTTTAAAATGCCCCAGATTTCAACTTTTTGGTAACTGCAAGGCGAGCCACCTCATTACGGAACCTAAGATGCACTGTGTCTGTAAACGAGTTTGCTCACATAAGCAAAATATTCTAAAAAACTATTACAGTGGGGGCCAGAGGGGGCCACAAAAATGCTCCGAGGGCTGGAGCCCCTCTGCTCTGGGGCCAGGCTGGGAGAGTTGGGGGTGTTCAGCCTGGAGAAGAGGAGGCTGCGGGCAGAGCTGAGTGCGGCCGGTCAGGGCTTCAAGGGGGCCCAGAGGAAAGGGGGGGACAAGCTTTTTAGCAGGGCCAGCTGGGACAGGACGAGGGGGGATGGCTTTAAACTGAAGCAGGGTAGGTTTAGACTGGCTCTAAGGCAGAAATTCTTTGCAGTGAGGGTGGTGAAAGCCTGGCAGGGGTTGCCCAGAGAGGGGGTGGAGGCCCCATCCCTGGGACCATTCCAGGCCAGGTTGGAGGGGGCTGTGAGCAACCTGATGTGGTTCAAGGTGTCCCTGCTCCTGCAGGGGGGTTGGGCTGGGTGACCTCTGGGGGTCCCTTCCAACCTCAAACTTTCTATGAATCTATGAATATTTCCAACTTAGAGCTTTCCCTGGAAGAAAATGGACAAGACTTTTTAAAATAGGCTTTTTTATCCCTGAGGGAGAAAAGCATTGGCATGTGTTGTCTCTCCTGCAGGGAATTCTCTTCTCATTCTGAATTTTTTCAGTGTTAGTATTACTTGTGGGGATTATTTGGTATGAAAATTGCCCTACCTGTATCTGTTAAAGGGCCATTTGAACATGAATTCTTTTATTCTAAAGATATTTTAAGAAAATAAGTGCTTTCTGAGCACCCATCTGCCTCCTCAGCTTTTCCTTCAGAACTGTGTTTTACCGGAATTAGAGATAAGTTTAAATTTTGGAATTGCACAGCCTTTTTTTTTAATACACGGTCTTTTTTTTTTTTTTTTTTTAATACCAATTGCATTTGCTGAATAATAATGCCTTGTTTCCAAAGAAGAATCAGCTTCTTTGGTGTTTGTTTTTTTTACTTTTAATGGAGCTGGATTACTGGTCCTCCAGCGTGGCAGGTGGATCTGGCTTCCCTACGACCGGCTTGCGGATGCCCTGGATCCCGCGATTTTGCTTTGGGAATACTCAGTTCCCACTTGCCCCAGTGTACCTGGTTTGAAAAGAGGGAACGAATCTCTGTTGGGTAGGAGAGAAGTGAATGGTATTAACCGGCTTACAGCGTGCATGAAATGCGCTTCTCCGGTGCGACGCGTAGCGATCAGCTCCGTGGCCGCGTGAGCGCTTCATTTCTCAGCTCTGCCAAAGGGAAGGATGCGAACGGCTTTCGGGATCAACCTTGACACTATTTCAGTGACTAAATAGCTCATCATTGCAGAGGTTTGCCCTTGCAGTACTGGCTGTGTAAACGTAGGTTTGCAATTACTCCTACAGTTAAAATTGAAATTGATTTTTTAGAGAGTTTAGTGTATGCTGCAGAAGATGGCAATGGTCTCCAAATCCAACTAAAGATTAAAAATCAGCTTAAGATTAAAATTTAATCATGTTGTTAGCTATTGCTAAATAGTTAATGGACCGTATTAAAAACACCTACAGTCCAAATATTGCCTATAAATAATTACAAATTTTTATTAGCATTGTAATTAAGAGCATGCTGGCTGCAAATGATACCTCACTAAGAGCAAAGAAAATTATGAAAAGTAAGCAGAAGCCTGGTAGTGTACTTTTTTCCTAATTTTAAATAGATTTTCCTTACCAGCAGGGGCTTAAACACTGTTTAGCAGGTGGGGATCTGAAGATAAATGTTGTAGCAGAGACGTCAGCGTGTGTAATGCAGCAGAGGCCTAAAGGAACAGTATTCAAATATCAAAGCAGGAAAGGGGTTTTTTTTACCAAGATAGTCCTAAGATGAGCAGGAATCATCGTTTTACGCAGGGAAACAGGGAAAAATGTTGATGAACTCGTCAAGGACCCTGAACCGTTCTGCTCGGCACCGCTTTTGGGGCTCAGCGTAAGCTGACGTGACACCATTGAGCAAGTTTCTGTAATTTTCTTGAACTAAAACTTAAACACGCTACCGAATCCCATCATATTCATCTTTCATGTGTATTTGCTAAGCTGCTTGCTTTTTCCGTATTTATTTTTTTCCTCCAGCAACCATTGCAGGTTTTTAACAAGCTCTCCCATTTTCCCACGTTCACGTGGAAGCAGAGCGTTTAACCACCACCAGCCATTAAACTTCCACGTGTCCTTCCCGGTTCTCAGCGTGCTAATTAAGAAGATATTCTTCTGTAATGATCTCTCTCTCTTCATTGAGTCATCGTTTTCCCTGGCGTATGGGGACGGCCGGAGCAGCCCCCCCAAGATCCTGCCCTGCTCCATGGTGAGGGTTGAGCTGCCCTGGGGAGCCGGGGCTGGTGGAGGGGGACAAGGGGGCTCATGTCCGGGCAGCCAGAGGTGGGCAGAGGGGTCACCAGTAGATGCCAAAGAGGCAGCAATCAAATTCATCCACATCTCCAGCTGCTCCTATATCTAAAAATGAATATTAAAATGCGTTTGAAAGTTTCACAGTTGCTCCACAATAATTTTTTTTTTTTGCATACAAGGGTGCCATGATGATTTCCTCAGGTATGAAATTAATTTTTTGACTGTTGCAGCCATGTATATTCACTTAAATCATTCACCAAACGGGCAGATAAACTCAGAAATGCACCAAAGCTATTAGCCGGATATAGGAACGACTTTGTTAGAAGGAAGCGGAGGCTGGTTTTTGACTGCTGGGTTGCCTGGAAAGGGCCAGATCTGCAAATGTGGGGTTGATGTGTTTGTGTGAAGGAAGGTAAGGATCCATTTATTTACCAGGGAAGATTATGGAGCAGTCCATCCTGAGTCTGCTCACCAGGCACATGGAGGACAATCAGGGGATCAGGCCCAGCCAGCACGGGCTCATGAGAGGCAGGTCCTGCCGGACCAACCTGATCTCCTCCTGTGACCAGGTGACCCGCCTGGTGGATGAGGGAAAGGCGGTGGATGTTCTCTGCCTGGACTTCAGCAAGGCCTCTGACGCTGTCTCCCACAGCATCTCCGGGAGAAACCGGCTGCTCATGGCCTGGACAGGCGCACTCTCTGCTGGGTAAGAAGCTGGCTGGATGGCCGAGCCCAGGGAGCTGTGGGGAACAGAGTTAAATCCAGTTGGTGGCCGGTCACAGGTGGTGTCCCCCAGGGCTCAGTTTTGGAGCTGGTTCTGTTTAATACCTTTATCCATGACCTGGGTGAGGGGATCGAGGGCACCCCCAGGCCCTTTGCAGATGACACTGAGCTGGGTGGGAGTGTGGATCTGCTGGGGGGAGGAGGGCTCTGCAGAGGGATCTGGCCAGGCTGGATCCATGGGCCCAGCCCAACTGGGTGAGGCTCAACAAGGCCAAGGGCCGGGTCCTGCCCTGGGGTCACAACAACCCCACTCAGCGCTCCAGGTGTGGGGCAGAGGGGCTGGAAAGCTGCCCGGCGGAAAAGGCCCTGGGGGGGTTGGTTGAGAGGGGGCTGAATGTGAGCCAGCAGGGTGCCCAGGTGGCCAAGAGGGCCAGCACCATCCTGGCTTGTATCAGGAGTGGTGTAGCCAGCAGGAGCAGGGCAGGGACCGTGCCCCTGTGCTGGGCACTGGGGGGGCCGCCCCTCGACTGCTGGGGTCAGGGTTGGGCCCCCCCCTCCCCGAAGGCCCTGGGGGGGCTGGAGCGTGTCCAGAGAAGGGCAGCGGGGCTGGGGAGGGGTCTGGAGCCCCAGGCTGCTGGGGAGCGGCTGGGGGAGCTGGGGGGGTTCAGCCTGGAGCAGAGGAGGCTGAGGGGAGCCCTCATCGCTCCCTACAACTGCCTGAGAGGAGGGGGGAGCCGGGGGGGGTCGGGCTCTGCTCCCAGGGAAGGGGCGATGGGACGAGGGGCAACGGCTTCAAGTTGTGCCAGGGCAGGGTGAGGTTGGGCCTGGGGAACAATTCCTTCCCCAAAGGGCTGTCAGGGGCTGGAAGGGGCTGCCCAGGGAAGGGGTCGAGTCCCCAGCCCTGGGGGGATTTAAGAGCCGGGCAGAGGCGGTGCTGAGGGCCAGGGTTTGGGGGTGGGATGGCAGGGGTGGGGGAACGGTTGGACTTGGGGATCTTAAAGCGCTTTTCTAACCTAAACGATTCTGATTCTGTGATTCTGTGTGTGTGCAAAGCAGCGGACTGCACAGATCCTTTACAGATTCTTTAAGTGAGCGAGTGTCTATAAAAAAGATACCACGAGCAAAGCCAAGTTCATCTTCAGCTCTCCTGAGCGCTTCTGCACCATCTGCAGAACCTTACGTGACGCGATGAGGCTGAATTGCATCTGCAGCCTGGTCTTAAGCAGCCAATTTAAAAAATTTATACTTCTGACTAGGAAGGAAACATCACTTTGATTGATGACATCATTAGGGGAAATAGGACCGAATGTGGGCTCTGGAATGCTTTCTTGCAGGCATAAGCCCTTTTACAGTGTCTGTTATGTCGGGGGCTTGTTATCCGGTGTTTTGACAATTAACGTTTCGAGAGTTTTGAGATGACGCCGTCTTATTTCCATTTCATAGTAGTAAACATTATCTTGGTACCGCCAGAGCTTCTATTCTTGTCGTCGTTTGTTATAAAGTTCTTTTGATGTCACGGAACAGCAGCTCGGGTGGCCTTGCCCTTTCATATTCATGCCGTTTGCGTACGCCTAAGAACTCTCGTCGGGTGCCTTTGCGTTGTGTAGAAAAAAATAGTGCTCTCGCACGGGCAAAATCAGTTTGGGAGGGGTTTAGATCTCAACTCCATTACATAGGAGAACAGCAGGTTCGAGGAGCGCTTACCTGGTGGAGGTTGGGAGGGTTGGACTGTAAATAAGTGGGCTCATAACACAGACAGGTAACCTGGCGTCATTTTGCATTTGATCTCAATTACTTGGGCTGATGCAAAAATGAATGTTTTTAAACTGAAAGCAATGCAGATCTTAAAGGTAACAATAAAACCCCTGTGCTTAGGAAGAAAATTCCAGAGTGTTCTGTCAGGCCGTGCTTGGCATCGGATAACCTTGAAAATGGCACAGAAAGGGGAGATTACAATTTATTCAAACCATATAGAGAATAATCTGTTTTCTGAGCAATTCTGCTGGTTTTTTCCGACATTTTGTTCTTCATTGAAGACCAGAAAAGATGTGGAGGGTACAGTCATCCGTCGGCAGGTTTTTAACAGCTAGTGAGAGAAGGAGGATGGAGAAGCAGAGAAGTCATTGATGGGATCGGAACATCTAATAGCCATAGGAGTGGGTCTGAGGTGTCACTACGGTACTTCCACGTGCCAGCAGGAAAGATTAAACCTTTTTTTTTTGGCATATTTTACTTTTTCCATGGTTTGAGAGAGAGATGTTTGGTACTGCTCTTCTGTTTTTATGGAAGTTGCTGGGGTTTGGGTTGGTTTTTATAAGCATCGCAGTATCTGAAAACAGCACTCAATGAAATTAAAACTTGGGGTTTAACTGTGATGCTCAATATAATTATTTTTAAGAGATTTCTTCCTTGAGCAGAGTATCGACTTCCCAAATGTAAATCCTGATATCGTATGATATTTTTAGGAGTGGTGTTTATTACCTTCCAAATCCTTTAATGCCTGAGCGGTTTTTATATGAAGAATATGTTACAAAATCTTCGGTGGAGATGGTGATAAACCCATGAAATTGGTATTAGAAACTTTTCAAGATGTTGTTTTCCTTTTCATGACAGAGTTTTGCATATCCATTAATGAATTTAAATGATCGAATTATATCCACTGTATTACGTGATGTTCTCTAGCAATATTACATTTTGATAGCAAGTGCTGTGTTGCCCTGTCTTAAATAATTTATTTGTTTCTCCTTCTGTTTTGGATAGGGGAGTTTTGTTGCATGCATGACTGCCATTTTAAGGCAAATGGAGGACTATCACTACGCTCATTTAATCAAGACTTTTGGAAAGATGAGGTCAGATGTTGTGGTAAGTTTATAACACGTTTTATCAGTTCCTGAGCGGGTTTAGCTTCTGTTTGTTTTTTTTTCTTGTTACTGTTTGTTAAATAGAGTTGTGAAATGTAAACAAAATGTGTTTGACATTACAGATTTAATATACAAATAATTAATAAAGCACTGTGACTTAGACATTTTCTGAATTTGCAAAGGACAAGATTAACCTTCCTGCCACACCCAGGAGCACAGCTCGTCTCCGGAGCTGTTCAGTGTTTTAAAAAGCAAGCACCGGGACAGTGGATTTAAGGCAATTAAAAGAAAGCATTAGGAAATAGTAGTGCTGAGCCATTACTAAAAATCTGGTTTGTTTAAGGAGAGAAGGAAAAAAAGAAATAAAGCTTTCTTGAGGAAAGGAACTTCCAGCGTTAAATCTTCTGGATGTCCCGATTCCATTTGTTTAAATAGCTTTTACTTACAGATCCGCTCACTTTGCATTCTATACAAAACATTTTAACCTTAAAGATACCCTTAGTTGTTAAATAAGCAATAATAATTGAAATTTGTCTTCTCAGAGTCATTCGGTAGCCTAAGCGAACAACGCAACTTAATTAGAGCATAATAGAAGAGGGTTTATAGCTAAGGAGAGAACTCTCTAATGACCTGAAACTATCATTGCCATATGGCAAGTGCAGGCTGCAAAGTAGCTCCCAAAGTTGTTGGCTGAGATCCATCAATTAGCAGATGACCTGAAGCCTGATCAGCTGTATTGCATTACCCACTCTGGTCCTGGGGATTCTGGTAGGTGCTTCAGACAGCTTTCACCTGTGTTTTCATCTTCAGGGTGCCCTTTTGGCCTTTATTTAGGTTCCCTTCTTCCTTCTAGACCCAACATAACAAAACCCAGGGGCTTGTCTTTGTGTAAGTTTTTTATGTTTGGACTTCTCCATTTTCCTTTCTGTTGTCTTCTTCTTCCTTCTGCTTATATTCTGCACGATTTGAGCTCTTTTGCCCCGTGCCAGATTTCAGATAAGGTGCGAAAGCCTCTGGTGCTTGGTCTGTGTGTCCCAGATCGGGCATTACTCAAGTACAAAGCTGATGATTCAAGGGAGTGAAGGCAAAGTCCAGCTGCGAAGGACTGCAGGTGGGCATCACGGTATGGAAAGGGTTCCTTCCCAGTTACTCTGCTTTGGGATCTCGGAGCACTTCCATGGGTAGTTCTCTCTGGTTGGTTTTCTGCTAATAACAAAACATTCCCAAGCTAAATGCAGCTAGAGGAGTGAAAAAAAAATGTTTTTAGCACACAGAGAAGATAGGAGTGTTAAGGTTAATCAAGCCAAATATTTCTGTACTTTTGAAGAGGTGGAAACCATTTGGCTCTGGAAAAGGCAGACTGATTACAGGGTTTTACATGGAAAAAGGTAGCAGGAGTTTGCTCTTAAAACATGTAATGAATGCAGAGAGAAAAATATTGGTTAGGAAATCTGTGATTATTCTAATGGCGATAAAAGTGTTTATTTTAAAATCTCGCTTTTTTGGTCTAAATTGTCTGAAAGGTGGTTCCGTAGGTCAGATCTTCCTTGGTGAAAACAAGGGGGTGATTATGTATTTGAAATTTGGAAAGTGGTCTGTTTATAATTGCTTGTTTTAAGCGTTTGCTTTACGTGCGGTGTAGTGCACTGGGATACACGAAGAATCTTTTCTTTATTTTTGCCTTGCATCTGTGTATATTCCTCCCTTTCTGCGTGTTCTTGGGTTGTGTAGCTGGAATTGCTCTGGACTGTTAAAATCCTGTTTTCCATCAGCATGTGCGCTGTTTGACTGCTTGTTTTCCACCGTTAGGCTGCTTGACTGTGGTTTATATTAGCAGATATGCTAAGCTAAACTTGGTTGTTGTAATGCTTGTTGTATCTTTAATTAAAGTGTACCTTTTTAATGTTTTAATATTGTTGTTGATTAAATCGTAATATATGTTAGTGGGAAATAAAATATATAGCAACCTGGTAAAACATTAAATGGGTAATGTTAATGGGAGATAATGCTACCTTAACCTGACTTTAAAATAGGAGTAATATAAATGCAGGTGTGGAGGTATGATGGCAATATATTGTTAATCCTGGGGTAAAAGGGAACTACAGTGCGTAAACTGCTTTTTTTTTTTTTTTTTTTAACACAAATAAAACTGAGTCATCATTTAGGACAAAAGGGTGAAGATACCAACCCAGTTCCTCTGTTTAAGAGAAAGGCTTACCTAACCTTTTCAGTGAGAACCAAATGGGAGGTTACTGGTCTCAGTAGTATTTCTTTGTAGATGAGACTTCATTGTTAATTTGGAACCCACGTCTTGTTCAGTATTTTATATTTTGCCATCAGAAATGATGCCCCGTGAAGCTCTCGGGAGCATCGCCTCCTTTCCTGGTATCGCTGCTGCAGTTCAAGTTTGCCCATGTTCCTTCTTAGGACTTTTCCTTTCTGCCTTCAGCAGTGGGGTGCTACTGAACTGTACTGTTGCGTACAGTCCTTGGTACTCTATGGGTTGGGTGGAAGAAAAGCCCTTCTCTACTTCTTTGTTTAACTTTTCATGCTTTTTTTCCATTTCTTTTTAATCTGACGATTTTTTGAGCCAGTGCCCTTTGACTCGCCCATTAGCACTTAGATCCAGAAGTGTTTTCATTCAAACCTGACGTCCCTCCATATGAAGGTGATACCTGCACCTCCTACCACAGGGTAGGAGAATCGCAAAGGCATAAAGAAGCGGTGATTTAAGTCATACTAGATAAACTCAAACAGAAATGAATAGGTTTTTCTTGAAAAAAAATTTACAAGAAAAAGGGAGAACTTAAGTGAAGCTGTGGTTGCATCTTCACCATTGGAGACCCTTAAATCTTTCTTTCAATCAGAAGTTATAAGCCCGGTGCTGGAACTCCTAGAGGAAACTTTATGGCCTGTGTTATGTAGGTGTCAGTTTTAGATTATTGTAATGGTCTCACTTGGCCTCAAAAATCTTAGAAAAGATGAGGTGGAATGCAATAAAACCAGTCTGGTGTCTCCCTGCAGAATATATTGTTTAGGTTCATTAAGGTATTTCTGTTCAAAGAGGAATTTCTTACTGTCAAGCCTGCTATCATCCTGAGATGAAACATCATCCGACATCAGTGAGGTTATTTCTGGGACTAACTATCCTCTCCCTATTTTTTCCTTGGTAAAATTTATATTCAGTTGAGGCATATGTGGTATTAGTTGACAAAGCAATATATGTTAATGTTTTGCCACGTGGAGTATCTCAGAAGTATTCCTCCCTGAAGGCATTTGAGACAACATCCTGGAATCGGTGAAGTAAGACGAACTCCGCAGGGTGGTTTAGATTACAATTTTCTGCACCTCCATTTTCTTACAGAATCATAGAATGTTTTGGGTTGGAAGGGACCCCCTAGAGGTCACCCAGTCCAAGCACCCTGCAGGGAGCAGGGACACCTTGAACCAGATCAGGTTGTTGATCTTCTCCCCCTTTAATATTTTGCACTCCTAGACTTTGGCTTTTACCATGAGTACGTGCATTGGTGAGTGCTGTACATCCTTCCCCGGCAAGCTTTGCCTAACCATTGATGTGAGCAGGTCTTTGGATGGCTTAAGCAGACGACTCTTTGTGGGACGGGGCGTGAGAGTCGCAGGGGACACCCGTGGCGGTGGGACCCCGCAGAGGCAGCCCACCCAGAGCCACCCGCGGTGGTGGAGGGTGGCTTTCCAGAGACAGCCACCGTGGTGGAGCTCAGTGGAGGTTAAGCTGTTGTCCTGAAAAGCTGTAGCTGAGCTTATTTGACTTGGGACTGCTATGCCTCAGGACTCGGCAAAGCTGAGATTTTCTTCAACTTGGCCTAAAGTGTTTTTCATATCGAGTTCCTACGTGGTTTAGCTAGTTCTGTTTATTAAGCTTGAGAATTTATTGAAGAACCTCTTTGAAATCCAGGTTGTGAATATATAAATGGCCATGCGGGTGTGATGCTCAGTGGTCTGGGTGGATGGAATTGTCTAAGCCTCCTCCGTCACCGTCTGCCCGGTCACAGGGCTGGGCTTACCCTGTTTTCTTTCTGTAATTGGATGGGAGTTGTGAAGGGGTCCCATCTATTGTGAATTTTGCTTCCTTGGGATATTAAATAGGATTTGTATTTAGACTTGGAGAGAGATCAGGAGTTGCAGCCGCTGCTCCTTTAGTACAGGTTTTAATCAGTTTTTTTTTTTAAGGTTCAGGACAATTTGTTCTGCTTCTAAGTGTACTGAAAACAAGGAGGGTCTACAGCAGGGCAGCAATTGCTGATAGCTTCCCCTTCCACTCCCAACCTTACCAAAAAAAGCTGGGTTTTGCTCAAAATATGAGGTGAATTCATAGAAACCATTTGCTCTTCTATAAGAAAGATAAAATGGAAAAGAGCGCAATATCACAAATATATAAAATACAGGTAAGCCTCAGCTTTTAATTTAATTAATAATTAGATTAGTTGTTATAGAGCATTACTTAAAGTACCTGTGTGAAAGTAGGACTCTTAAAATGTAAATATCAGTAGATTAAGATGTGGAGCTGAATCAGCAAAGTAGGTCAGATCATTCGTGGCACGGCCTCCAGGGTCAGTAACGAACGTGAGGCATCTACAAGGTGAATGAGAACTCCTCCACCGTCACGTGCAGCTTGGTCAGCAAAGTCTGCAGAGGCTCAAGAGCTGAAACCGGTGCCAAATAAAGTGGAAGGTGGAGTTTGCTCCAAGAAATCAGGAAAGTTTACATCTGTATTCATAAAATATTAAGGGGGCAGGGGTGTGTGGAAAGACCAGTGAGCTCAAATCTGCCCTCTTGGCTAGGTGATGACCCTGCCCGTGGTGCCACTTCCACTAACGTTTCAATTACTGAGCTGTGAAGCAGCGTCGGTAAAAAGCATTGAGAAAAATCACTCAATACCTGCAGCTGCAAAAAGGGAAAAAACAAAGAAACAACAACCAAAAAAACCCACCCAAAAAAAAATAAAGCCAAGCGCATGCTCCAGTGAAGTCCTGTGCAATGCTTGGGCAGCAAAATATGCAACGTGATTATTAGAAATTATGTGACTCTTTCACCAAAAATGCATGAAAAATGAGCAGTAAAGTATGCAGTTTGATCTCTTAAATGAAGACACATTTTACTGAGCTAGCGGAGTGTGTGCCTGGGATGAATTTTTGCCTTACGCAACAGCAACATCTCATTAACCACGAGCAGTTCCGAATTTTGTCTCAATCCTGTTAATGTCAAAACATCCTTCCTGATGGTGTGTTGTTGGGAGTGATTTTTGGTAAAATAACAGAGGAGTTACTTTACTAATATCGTATATTTTTTGCTTAAAATGTGTCTTTCGTGGCTGCTGATGCTTTGTTGGCCCTCTTTGGCCTGGGTGTCTCCTCGGGTACCGGGAGCCGGGATGCAGAGCATCCCGAAGGAAACCTTGTGCTGTGCTACACGGCAGCCTGAAAATTCACGGCGTTTCGCGATCTCGCTCTTGTGTCCTCAGGATCTCTGCAGCTCCCTGCTCCCCACCGACTGTGAATTTCTGAGCCAGGAAAAACATCTTAACAGAACAACAAATCAAAAGATAAAATGCGGCGGAGGGCCTGGCTCTCACACACGAAGAAATACTTAGGAGAGCAGTAACTTCATATTTGTTTCTCACTGAAAAGGTTACTTAAGAACAGCCTTAGTTAAAAGTCCAGTGAACGTAACATTTTGGGGGTTTTTTGGTAGGCATTTGACATTTTAAAGATAGACAAGATAAATACCATTACTGAGAAGCTGTAGCGAAGGAAAAGCATTCTAACCTTGGAGTAAAAGTTCATTTTTTATCTCTGTGCAAAGTGGATCAAGGACTTTCTGAATTAAGTTCTTTTTTCCCCCCTTTACCTTTCTCTAAGCATTTGATATTACTCAATCATTAGATGGCAATTATAGATTCCCAAACTGTAGAAGATGATTTACGTGCTCAAGTACACGAGGTTTCCATTCCAAAGAGATGTTTGTGTAGATTTTGTAGAAATAAGTTGGTTTATGCTACTAAATTAACCTTGTCCTGGGTCAGGTTTTCACAGGCAGAAGCAGTTACTGCTTTAGGGAGAGATTCTCTCCTAGTTTCAGGATGGCCAAACCGTCGGGGGTAACGTGCACCACCACGCTTACCCAACTCTGGGTTTGAGTTTAAGCTAGAGCATGTGTTTATTAATAAATGGACGATCTTGATTTCGGGCAAGAGAAAATTTCAGGAGGGTGTTCGTAAGGGGAGGGAAAACTCATCAACTGACTCCAGGGAGGTTCTTTTTAGTGTAATCATAAGATTAAAATGAGCATCTTTGGGTTTTTTCCACTTTCTATGTACCAATATGCTTTTAAGAACTTTCCAACATACGCCAGGCGTGGGGCGTTCGCTGCCGTACGTGCTGCACAAGAAGGGGCCGTGAGACCTTGCCTGTGGTACAGCAGAGAAATTCTGGCAAACCAGTGCTTGTTCCCAAGTCATACCATGGGTTGTTTTCGACATAGGATTGCTAGTGTACATAAATCTTACAATCTTCAGAAATTAGAACATCATATATAAACATGCCTTAGTGGAATTTATGGATGTTGTATATGAATAATGGCTTTTTTATGAAGTGGAACAGTAAGACACCTTTTGAATGTAGTCATTAATAACTGACGCTATCACTTGTGTATATTTATTTTTTTTGAATCCAAAAGAGCAGTCATTTCCAACTATTTTCTCTTCTTTTAGGATTTTCTGATGGAAACCTTCATCATGTTCAAGAATCTCATTGGGAAGAACGTCTATCCCTTCGACTGGGTTATAATGAACATGATGCAGAATAAGTAAGTATAGAGGAAAAAGCACTGTAGCTTTCCGAGATGGCTCTTTCGTGTTTGATCTGAAACAACAGTGTTGCTTGGAAACAGTAAAACACAATGCAGCAGCTAGGGTGGGTTGGGTTGGTTTTTCTTTTTTTTTTTTTTTTTTTTTTCCCCTTCTCTGATGCAAATAATTATTTAAAAATTGGCTTTGGAGATTGCAGGGCGGTGTTTTAGGGCCGCTTTTGGGGCTCTTGGAGTCTGCCGCGAATTAAGGGTGGCATCATTCAGAGAACCAAAATTTTGGAACACACTGCAGATGCAGTAGGGATCTATACATATCTTACAATAACTGAATGTATTCCTTTGGGGATAGATGGTATGTTTTGCGTATTACCTCAAAAACTAGTGGTTATCATATGCTGACATGGAGTTGTGCATTCTGGAACATTTTCAGTGGTGTTAACAAGAAAGAATTGAAAGGATGTGTTAAACCCAGGTTCTGTCAGCCCGGTAACGAAGAGAGCGGCTGCAAAAGTTTCTAATCCCCCTTTTTTTTTTTTTTTCTCAATAATTGCAGCACTGTCGTTATTTAGCATGCCATTGTGCAATATTTTGTGTTTGTGACGTTTATTAAGTGTGTCAAATGCTTTTATGTGTACTGTGATGAAAGTGTAAGGAAAAACCATTATATTTACTGGTTGCCTGGAGAAATCTCTTTGGTGCTTCCTGGTAGCTACCATGGCTATAAAGTTGTCAGTGTTTACTTATATAAAATCCTGAACCTCGGGTCCAACTCTTGTTATAAAAATGCACCGTAGCTTTAATCTTGGCTTCTGAAAGTCTCCTTAACTGCCTAATAAAATCTGTTCTTAATAAGTACGAGTTAGGAGATGCAGCCGTCTTTTGAGTTACACCCGTTGGTTATGGACGTGCCCTTCTGCCTGGCTGCAGCTTGCGAAGCACCTGCTGGCTTAAATGAAGAGCCCTTTGAGATTAGCTGATGAGGAAGATCTAAAGCCTCTTGGGTTTCTTTTTTTTTTTTTTTTTCTTCTTAATTTTGAAAGCAGTTTTGCTTCAAGAACTCCAACTGTCTTGAGAGTCGTCTTGCAGGTGCTTTGGAAACCCTCGCAGCGTATGTTACCCGGCATCCTTTCGAATGGGAGAACACCTCTGTGCTTTGCTGAATTTATTTTGAGAGATTGAAATATGATTGGGAAGGTCTGTGTTTGGATGCTATTAATGCCACTTAACTGGTCACGCAGCAGTTACGGTGGTGTGAACGATGTCGTGATGGCTCTTCCCCCAGGTATAAAGATGAGGGGTATTCCTTGTATTACCTTCGCCATATTGCCCAATGACCTCTCAGTGTTCATTTGGGTGGAAATTTGACTTTTTTTTTTTTTTTTTTAAACCATGGAATTATGGTCATAAAAAGACCCTTTCCCTCCCCACCATCTTTTCTTTTAAAGCACAAACATGTTCTTACCAGGCAGTTCCTCGCTCTGAAAATTTGGACTGATACAAAGTGTGGTGCAGAGGTCCGCAGTTAGGGCAGGGGCTTTGATTTTCTGATCTTTAAAAATCATCTTGTCATTTTCCCACGCTGAGCATTAAATCCTGAAGAGGTAGAAATGGGTTGTGTTAGGATCTTTGATTCTTACTGAATAACCTCAGTACCCGTAGAATATTTGAGTAGCATTTAAAGTTAAAAACAGAAACGTTTTTCGAGTCTTCCTGGCATTGATGAATATGTGCGGAAGTGCTAAAGGGGGTTGTTCATCTCTAATTTACAAGTTCATTTTCATTACACCAGCTCGTTTGTAAATGCCTCTGACTTGATTTGAGTGCTTCTCGTTTATCCTGTCGAAGCTAACGTGGTTTCCAAAAACAGAAAGCTGCATTGTAAAATACCTTTTTGTCCAGGTGGTCCATCTATTTTCACCCCTGTAAACTTTTATTGAAGAAAACTAGGAAAAATTGCAAGAACAAATTCTGTCTTTTAAAGCTACTGCATCCTCTCAATAGAAATAACTCGAATTGTGCCATTTTGTTATGCTTGTGAAGCTCTTCTGTCGGCAGATCTGTGCCGTAAGCCAAATGAAGTGAGCTAATTTTTAACTACAGCCAGAATGTTTGGCTATAGTTTAAAAAAAAAAAAAAATCCTCATTTCCCTGCATAAAATATATCTGGTAATGTGAAACAAAGGGGGGGGGAAAAAATATACCTAGCTGGAAGTCAGACCTCCAAGCTCCCTCAGTGTGCGGTGGGGAGACCTCCCAACACGCTGGTGGTGCCACTGTTGTACGGGAGGTGGGACCAGTGGTTTGCTTCCAGATAGTGAATGGTGGATTAAAATATTCTGGTTTAGGTAGTGGTATGTATGGGGGAAGAGGGGAAATAGAGAAATGTGTGTGAAGGACTGTGTTAGAGGGGGTGTTTGCAAATAGATGTTGAGTTAAAAACTAGTACTACACTTCAGGAAGGACATGGACCTGTTGGAGCGGGGCCAGGGGAGGGCTACTAAAATGCTCCGAGGGCTGGAGCCCCTCTGCTCTGGGGCCAGGCTGGGAGAGTTGGGGGTGTTCAGCCTGGAGAAGAGGAGGCTGCGGGCAGAGCTGAGTGCGGCCGGTCAGGGCTTCAAGGGGGCCCAGAGGAAAGGGGGGGACAAGCTTTTTAGTAGGGCCAGCTGTGACAGGGCAAGGGGGGATGGTTTTAAACTGAAGCAGGGCAGGTTTAGACTGGATCTAAGGCAGAAATTCTTTGCAGTGAGGGTGGTGAAACCCTGGCAGGGGTTGCCCAGAGAGGGGGTGGAGGCCCCATCCCTGGGACCATTCCAGGCCAGGTTGGAGGGGGCTGTGAGCAACCTGATGTGGTTCAAGGTGTCCCTGCTCCTGCAGGGGGGTTGGGCTGGGTGGCCTCTAGGGGTCCCTTCCCGCCCAAAACATTCTAGGATTCTATGATTCTCTTAACCTTACTTTACTAGGAGGATACCTATATGCATAAATATTTACATGCTCATGAATGGGAACAGAAATTACTCCCATTCTGTATAGTTTGCGCATGTGTTTTTGGTACAGTGCATGGAAACCTCAGGGTCCCCCCTCTCCCCTGTCCCTGCAGCATGCTCTGTCATGCACAGGATTATGTTCCCCATGCCTTTGTTTCAACAACACAGATAGTCACGCCGTGTTACCACCTATCGTGATGAAACGAACACAAAAATCTTCGTATCTAATGAGATAATTGTTATTTTTTGCTCTTAGATGTGCCACTTAACATTCTATTTCCTGACTTCTCTAATTTAATTGATTTAATTAATTTAATTTAAACCCAGAGTCTATTGTTTTAGCAAAGCAATTTGGTAATTAAGAGTCCAAGGTTTTGAACGTGACCGGTTTCACGTGGCTTGGCACCGGTATGTTCAGGGCGGCATCGCTTCGCTGGCTGCGGACCGGCCGTGGCAGGACACGGTGGTTGCAGTGTAGGGTTCATCAGGTGCTGGGCAATGTAAGTGGTCAGAGGGGGTAAAAGACGATTCAACCTGATGCTACGGCTTTTCATTTCGCTGTCAAATTTTGGTCCAAATCAGCTGCTGGTTTACAGTAAACATCAATATCCAGGCAGCAGAGATGGAAAAATCATTGATGACAGGGTGACAGAGATGTATAATAGACCATAGCGTGTTACGATTGCAACAGCTACTTCTAGGAGAAGAACGAGAGACGCTGTTTAAACCAAAAAGTGGAAGACTAAAGGCCAATACCTACTGGCACAGTACTTCTAGGGGTGGTTGATGGAGAAGAATATCAAAATAGTATTTAATAATTAAGTCTTCATCTCTATGTTGTCTTGGAATGGCCATTGCTTTGGGGGAAACCTAAAGAAGAGAGAAGAAAGAAGGGTAGAAAAAGGAAAGGGTCTTCAGATACGTCAAGTTTTGCAGCAGAGCTGATGGGAATGGCCTCTGCGTAGCCACGTTGAGTTGCACGAGTATCAGTCGTAAGGCATCACGGGGAACGTTCAGGTTCGAGGCTGGGGGAAATAGTCTAGCAGTGAGCTCTGCGGTGGATTGCTCAGGGTGTTGTGAAGTCTCCAGCAGCAGAGGTATTTAAAAACAGTTTGACAAGCATCTGTTAAAGATGCTGGTTATAATTTAGGGAAAAAGGGAGTAGACTGTATGACCTCTAGAGGCTCAACTGAGCCCCGTCGCTCTGTGTTGGATGGTGGATGCTGGGCTGGGACTTGGAGGTTTGCTTCGCAACGGTGGGTAGCAGCGTGGCTGCGAGGTCCACAGCATCAGTTTGGTGAAGCCTTGTGCTTTGCTGGAGACCCGCTGCCGTGCTCGGGGCTCCGGGCAGGGAATCCCCTGCCTCTTTCTGTTCCACCACCTGCCTTGCGCCGCGTTTCCGTGGGTATCGGTCGCTCAGTGCTATTTCTCCATGTTGGACTACGTTAGGATTACGTCTAGCTTAAACTTACGTAGCTTTTCATCTGTTGGGCTTTCTTTGTCAACGGGAATTTTTACGCCTGGTAAGTGGTTACTAAATGTACTCATAACCACGGTGCCTAAAAATAAGGATGAGCTAAGACAACTTTAAAAGAAAATGCTGCTTGTGGTTTTAAATGTTACTGTTGGAAATTGCTAATAGTTCTGTTTAAGGAACTTGGGCACCTTTAAGTTATATCTGGTGGAAGGTTTATACATGTCTGTATTTTTGGGAAGAGTTATTTCTATTACAGTAAAGGCATAATATCACTAGATGAAAAGGAAGAGTTTTTATCGGCTGCGTCGCCAGCTCCTGCGACAGCCGCTTTGTAGCAATCCGGCAGATGCTTGATAAGGAAATTTAGGCCTGATCTTCAGCCACCCTGGTATTTCGGTCACGCAGGTCGCTGCGATAAACTTCGATAGCGGGATTTAATAGCCACAAGGAGTCAGGAGGTTTTCCAGTGTTTTGGGGTAGGGATGAGGAGAGCTTCGGAGGCAGAGGCTTCACTCCAGGCATCTCCTGCAGGAAAACGCACTCAAAGAGTTTTAACTGTAAAAGGAGTTTTTTAAAAAAGCAGGGGTTTTGTACTGTTTACATTTTTCCCTTCTAGATCATGTTGAGAAGTGATTCAGAAATGTTTTAGAAATTGTTTTTAACTTTTGTCATAAGCTGACAAGCTAAACTTCGGTTCCTCTTAAACGCGTAACTCGGAACATGAAAACAGTTCCTCTCTACGTTTTTGTAAACGAAAATAATTTAGACTTTGGTCTTACTTTTGGCATTTGAGACAATCAGTTCCTCTGGTAGACCTTATGATATATTAATTTGTAGCTAGTACTTTCATCTGCAGCTGTTCCAGTGGAAGCCGAGTTGCCTATGAAAAATGAATTTGATGTTTTCTGTTCTATTTTTTTGTGTGTCTAATGTCTACATTTGCATAAAATACCTGGTTATTTTGCCTTTTGAAGTCGGAGAAAAAGGGATGAGATGCTTCTCAGGGAGAATGAGGTTTCTTGCGCCTACATATTTTGTTTTTTTCCAGAGGAAATCTATCTTGCCTTGTGGAGGGAATCTGGCGGGAGCTGCCCGCTCCCCTCTAGCGCTACGTTGGCTTTGCAGGTGGGTGGAGGTGTGTTTCCTCCTAAAAAGCTGGTCCAGAATCCTAATAAATTTTCCCATGTGAAAAACAACCAAAAAAAAAAAAACCCAAAACCCAAAAACCTTGCAAAGAGGAGGAAGAAGGATCAGGGAGACCCATCTGGTAAACACGTACCTTTTCACTGTTGCCGGAGTGGCTTCTACGTGTTTATTTTTGGAGCTTCCAGGGAAATGTAGGCTGCTGTGCTCCGTCGTTGTCATAGCAGTACCTGTCAGATCTATACTGCGCGTTCTGAATTAACTTCAGCTACGTATGGGACTGTCCATCAATAGTCTGCAAACACTGACGTGGTTATGAACTGAGGCAAGTTTTGCGGAACTGCAAGCCTTAAAATGTAGCGCAGGCTTCCGTTGCCTGAGAGTGATTCTTACTGACAAGTAGCCCAAATCAAAATGAAATTGGGGGTTAGATTATTGAAATTTGTTTTAATTGCAGTATTCTGCTAAGCTTTATACAGGCATCTAGAGACAAAAACAGTAACGTGGTTAATAAATGTATGAAAATGGGCTCTTGGCACTTGCATAATTGACCAGTCGAGTCGCATCTGTCAAATTCGGTGCAAGAGCAGAAGCTCTCATTTAAAATCCATCCCAAGCTACTGGTGGGTGGAGGTGTGGTTTTCCTCAAAGGGGGAAATAGTCCAGAAGGATGACAAAGATCCTGGATAGAAAACTACAGAAAATGCAGGAAGGCAATGCACTTTTACGGACTATCAAGTAAGTGATGATGACCTCTAGGGGTCCCTTCCAACCCAAAACATTCTATGTTTCTATGAGAAGTAATACCAGACACCTGGGGAAGGGGGACGAAGCACAAAACCCCTTTGAAATCATTGCTGCGTTTTCCGAGACCCCGCGTATGTACCGTGTTCAAGCCTGCATAAATCTCACGTTCAAAGGGTTTATTAGTCGACGTGACTTGAAAGCTTGCAATTATAACTGGGGCACTGATCATTAAAATATTTACTTGATATGTGTTGTTATGGAATGTGGTAACTGTTTTACATTTCCAAATAGGATATTGTGATGAAGACAGTGTTTGAAATGCAATTATATTTTTAGGGGGAGAAGGGATACGTTGTTTCAAGAAGAGTCTGAACAGTAGGAAAAGCTTTGATTAGAAGGAATCGGCGCTACTTTTCCTGGCTATTTATACATTTCCTATAGGACTCTGTGCTTTCTTATTTAAAGAGTTTAAAAGTCCAAACATGCAACTTGAACAACAAAATAATCTTATTTAGGGATGGAATGAAATAAGACTTTGAATGGGATCAATTTTGGTTTTCTTCAGTGCCAAACATTTCTCTGTGTAGAAAATCCTGCCACTATTTGCTACGTATATAGATTGAGGATAAAAAATTTTCAAAGCGTGTAGCTTGCTTAGGAGCCAGTTTTCAAAATCAACTCAGGTGCCCCAAAGTTTGGTCTTTAAATAAAATAGATGAATGCACATTGATATGTTATATAAAAGATGCAGTTTCTGTACACAGAGGGAATTTTTTTTGCTGTCCGTAAAACCTGGTTGCGTAACGGACTGACCTTTTCAGTAAAGACCTTGCAGGATTTTTGGTTTAGTGTTGTACCTGTCAAATTAACTGGACCTGGGAATAAAATTAATGTACTTGGCTATGTTTAAAATAACACAGGGGTTTTCTTCTTATTCAAAAGGCTGAGAATCGTTGACGGAGCATGCTGCAGCCAGCGCTCTTTTCCCTCGATGGTTTCCGTAGCGGGAGGGAAGGAAGCATCCCCCGTAGCCGCTTGTCTTGTCCCAACCATCATGAGTTGGAAATGTTGTGCCTGGCACGGGCACGGTGTATTGGTAACAGCGCTGCCGTGAGACTTGATGACCAGTTGGGGTTTTGGCAGTCTACTGGATTTAATGGATCCGTTTTTTCTCCTTTATTTCTGTAATCTCTGATCACTGACACTAGAGAAGTTGCGTAGCAGCCTTTGCGCCGGTGAAGCCGCCGACATTGGGGGTGTACGGGTGAGATGTTGCAGCCCCCTACCAGCCCCCCCCAAAACCATCCGCTGCTTTGCCGAGTGCTCCCCCATCTAGTTGTATCGTGATTGATCCCTTCTGGGGTCTAGAGGTGGAATAAAGATTCCAAGTACTAAAATACCGGTTTAATCATTATTATAGAGCCACCGGTTTAATCATTATTATAGAGTCTAAATTATGGGTTTCATATGTTTGAAGGCTTGTGTTTGGTTTTTCTGCTGAAGGCATCCTGCAGTGAGGAAGGTGGGCTTGGGCCGGGTGACTCTGCCGAGCATCCGCTGTGACTCTGCTTGTTATGTTTGTCCCTTGCCAAACCTAGTTTTCTGTCCCTAAAGCATGGATGGGATTTGCTCTCCTCCTGGGAATGTAGATCTCCCTACCATGCCATAAAATCAGGTGAAGGCTGTTGGAGGTGCATTTCATCCTAAAGCACAAGGGAGATGGTGCGTTTAATTTTGCCGGAGAAAGAATGATCCTTGTTCAGTACTCGCTTCAAAAATATCACCATGGAGCATTAGACTAATATGCACGTGTTCATTGCTCAGTAGTAGTTAATGCCCTCTCAAAATATTTCTGATATTTTCCCTGACACGTCAACCTTTTATTTGCCACAAGAAAATTACACTGACTTTAAAGAAAAGCACGGCGTGTTAGGGAACATCTCCTCCTGAACCAGAAAGATCCCAACCGCTGGTGTTCTTGCGTTCAAGTTTAATATATGAAAGGGGGAGGGAAAAGTGAACTAAGGTGTTTTTTGAGATTTTTTTTTTTTTCTTCTTTTCTTCTGTTACAAGGCCTTGCTATTTTTGGCTCCTTGCAAAGTTTTAAGTAGGAAGGCAGTCCTAGGGTTTAGACCTGGCAATTAAAAAAAAAAAAAAAACCAACTGGTTGTCCTCCTCTGAGTGGTGGCAGATTTAATCCTTTCGAGACATTTTGAGGTGAGGGGTCTGGAGCACAAGTCTTGAGAGGAGTGGCTGAGGGTGCTGGAGCAGAGGAGGCTGAGGGGAGCCCTCATCGCTCCCTACAACTGCCTGAGAGGAGGAGGGAGCCGGGGGGGGTCGGGCTCTGTTCCCA
Source organism: Butorides virescens (assembly GCA_017310255.1). Taxonomy (NCBI): domain Eukaryota; kingdom Metazoa; phylum Chordata; class Aves; order Pelecaniformes; family Ardeidae; genus Butorides; species Butorides virescens. The sequence goes on from JADKXX010010547.1 coordinate 48,765, forward strand.
GGGAAGGGGCGATGGGACGAGGGGCAACGGCCTCAAGTTGTGCCAGGGCAGGGTGAGGTTGGGCCTGGGGAACAATTCCTTCCCCAAAGGGCTGTCAGGGGCTGGAAGGGGCTGCCCAGGGAAGGGGTCAAGTCCCCAGCCCTGGGGGGATTTAACAGCCGGGCAGACACAGTGCTGAGGGACATGAGAGGGAAATTTTTCACCGTGAGAACAGTCACCCATTGGAATAATCTCCCCAGGGGAGGGGTTGACTCCACCACATTGGAAATTTTCAAGATGCAGCTGGACAGGGTGCTGGGCCATCTTGTCCAGACTGTGCTCTTATCTGGAAAGGTTGGACCAGGTGATCCTTGAGGTCCCTTCCAACCTGTGGTTCTGTGCTTCACCTGGCAGTGTTAGGTTAATGGTTGGGCTTGATGATCTTAAATGTTTTTTCCCAACCTAAATGACTCTATGATTTTGAATGCTACATGTATCTCACAAAGCTTTAGAACTGTAAAGAGATGCATGAATTTAGGAGAATACTTTGTCCAGTGGACTTCCCATGTTAGTGCTGTGGTTTTTACACACCAGGTATTTCATGGGGCTTCACTGGTAGGGGTAGCTGCTAAACCAAGAGTTTGCCCTGCTGGTCATCTTCCTTCATACATTTTACCAACTCTTACATGTTTGTTCTGCAAACAGGTAATGAGCAATCAAGAGGCACCTCACAGTCCGTTGTTTTGAGAAGCAGCTCAGAGGTGTGGTGCTTTACAAGACAAATAGGTCATGCGAGCTCCATGCAACGGGGCGGAAGTAGCAGCTTGGCTCAATGGTTAAAATAAGCAAAAGCGCGATAACATTGCAAATAGCTTTTTCTTCTGCAGTTTCTGGAATCATAATCCACCAGCATGCTGTGGATGTCTGGTTTCTTTCGTTTTTAACAAGATACAAATAAAGCCAACTCATTGGTTTGGATCCTTGCACTTTTTTTGCCCCTCCCAACTTGCATATCTGCAGTGTGAAGAACTCCTGGGTTTAATATATTGTTTTGAAAGAAGGCTACAGGAGGTTATTGGGCTATGTGTCATGGTAATTCTCTGGGAAGAGTCTAAGATCTGAAGATGCATTGCCAAATTAATTTCAAATGGAAAAGCACGATTTGGATATTATTTTCCCACTTAGAATCTAAACCACTTAAACATTAAAATATTTGGTGATGGTCGAGCTCATGAGCATTTTATACCAACCAGTACATTTCTCAGTTTGATTTTGGTGATGGTTTTTTTTTGGTTATCAAATGGTGCTGTTCAAGAAAAATTCAATATATTTTGCACTGCATAGTGGATCATAATACATTGCTACATATTTTTTTTGTCTGGTTTGTGTTTTGTTTCAGGAGTAGCAGAAACCCTTCGCAGATTACATTTAACCAGATAGATCCTTTAGTGGAAGAGTTTCTTTAATTTAAAATTTTCTGATTGTAACTGGGAAAAAAAAAACCAGCTGTAATTTAAAATTTTAACTTGTATTTTATAATTCTAATATTCTTTTTCTCTTTTGCTGTCTGAACTCACTCAGAAGACCCTGCTGATAGTCAAAGTTTAGCTGTGTATAAGGTTGAGGGAGGCCAGGTCGTGAACATTTGTATTCACGTTATTGTACCGGTGTGGGTGGTTGGGATGAAGCCATATATGAATATTTGCTTTCTCATTTTGTGAAGCCTTTGGGACCACGCACCTTACAGCTTTATTCCGCTTTCCCTGGCTCCTCGCGTTCAGTTTTGGTGCCAGATCAGCCTCTCTCCCTGCAGCACCAAATTCTGTGGGACTGCCCGGAGGAGTGATTATTCTCTGAGTTCCCACAGGAAAAATTAAGTGTCAGTTGTAAATGTGACCAAAATCAAGACTGAGAAAATGATAACGGTGCCCTGTGGTGGTGGGAGTCCAAAGACCGTTAAGAGCATCCCGGTTCTCCCTCCCTCCTCCTGTGGGGCTGGGGCAGGGTGGTCCAGGGCTGGCAGAGGTTGACTTCTGCAAGAGTTTGCCTCTCTGATGGGCACAGGGTGGAAGCTAGATGGCCTCTAGTCCTCTCCTCCTGGTCCGTTACCCTGGCCCTCAGCCAAAAGCTTTGGGCCCCTTACTACAAGAAAGATGTTGCGTTGCTGGAACATCTCCAGAGGAGACCCACAAAGCTGGTGAGGGGTCTGGAGCACAGGTCTTACAAGGAGAGGCTGAGGGAACTGGGGGTGTTTAGTCTGGAGAAGAGGAGGCTGAGGGGAGCCCTTATTGCCCTCTACAACTGCCTGAGAGGAGGCTGTAGTGAGGTGGGGGTTGGCCTCTTCTCCCTGGTAACAGATGATAGGACGAGGGCGAATGGTTTGAAGCTGTGCCAGGGCAGGTTTAGGCTAGACATTAGGAAAAACTTCTTCACTGAAAGGGCTGTCAGGCTCTGGAATGGGCTGCCCAAGGAGGTGGTAGAGTCCTCATCCCTGGAGGTATTTAAAAGAAGGATGGATGAGGTGCTTAGGGACAGGGTTTAGTGGTGGGATGGCAGGGTTAGGTTATAGGTTGGACTCGGTGATCTTAAAGGTCTTTTCCAACCAAAGTGATTCTATGAAAAGGAGTGGAGCCCATCCTGGTATGTGCTGTCCTCTCTCTCCCTTGGGGCGGCAGAAGGGCCGCACGCCCTGACGCAAAGTCCCTCCCCGAGGCCTCCCTGTGCTGCACCATTGAGTGGGACTTCAGATGGTCCCGTGTCTAAAAGCAGCTTGAAATCCCCCTACTTCTGGTAGCAGGGCAGAAAGGCTCAACCTTACCATCCAGCGGATGGCCTCGTGGTGCGTGCAGCGTGTACGCGAGGGCACAGAAACCCACCTGAATGTGCCCTTCCAGTTCTTCATTGAAATTTTGGTGCCTCGACGGGCACCCTGTACTCTGGGGCGACTGCCTGGGTTGGTCCCTTCTGCGTATTTAAACACTGGCGTGAAACGCTGCCCGCGTCACATATCCAAATATGAAATTGCTTCCACTTTTTTTTTGGGAGGGGGGGGTACAAAATGTGCGGCATGAAGGAGAATGTGTGAATCCTTGTTTCTTATAAAAGCAGCAGCATGAAGTAGGTAATTAAACGAAGCTGAAGGTGTTAAATCAAAAAGCATGTTAGCAGGACTCCATTTCTACTGACAGTAAAAGCTGCTGTCATGTGATGTCTATTTTTAACGCGGAAGGTGTAGCAATTTTCACTTAAAATGGTTATTTTTTCCGTCTCCGCTTCATTTAAGTTAATACTTTTGCACATTTAAAAATACCTAGTGAGTGAAGTATGCGCTGCTTTTTCACACTTGAGTTTTATTAATCTTTTCCAGTATTTAAAAAAAAAACCACAGTATTTCAGTCTTTAGAAGTACCAAAAAAAGTTTTTTGGTGTATTATAAATGGAAGTCCAGGCTTAAATGCTTCTCTTGGCTGATACCCTGTAATGAAGATTTCTGTAGTTTGCTTTGAAACCGGATTGTGAATTCCATGGCTTTGACCATCAATTAGTGACTTCGTTATTTTCAGCACTTAGGGGTGGGGGAGAAGATGGCCTTTTGGCTGATCAGAAAGCGTTTTATCTACTTCTCCAGTAAAATCAGTCACTCTGCACTGTAATTCTCCTATTTTCCTTGAATAATATTTTCTTTAAATAGCATTTAAGAAAAGAATCAGAACTACGGAAATCCATGCCCCTTTCCTTCTCGCAAACAAAGAAGGAAAATCCCAACTTCTTGAATTTCAGGTACATGGGAGATTTCCTGAGGGATTCTGGTAGGAAACAGGAGTAGCTGACCCACCAGGCGCAGGGGCGGGTGGCTGCATGGTGGAGCTCAGAGGGTTGTGATCAGCGGCACACAGTCTGGTTGGAGGCCTGTAGCTCATGGGGTTCCCCAGGGCTCAGTACTTGGCCTGGTCTTGTTCAACTTATTCATCAATGACCTGGATGAGGGGGACAGGGTGTACCCTCAGCAAGTTCACCGACAACACGAAAAAGGGAGGAGAGGCTGATGCATGGGAATGCTGTGCTGCCATTCAGTGGGACCTGGGCAGGCTGGAGAGTTGGGCAGAGAGGAACCAGTGAGAACCCATCTGGAGCACTGTCTCCAGTTCTGGGCACCTCAGTTCAAGAAGGCTGAAGAACTCCTAGAGTCCAGAGGAGGGCAACAAAGATGAGGAGGGGCCTGGAGCATCTCCCTTATGAGGAAAGGCTGAGGGAGCTGGGCTTGTTCAGCCTGGAGAAGAGAAGGCTGAGAGGGGATCTCATCAACACCTACAAATATCTCAAGGGTGGGGGTCATGAGGACGGAGCCAGACTCTTCTCAGCGGTGCCCAGCGCCAGGACAAGGGGCCATGGGCACAAACTGAAGCAGAAGAGGTTCCATTGAACGTGAGGAAGAACTTGTTGACTGTGAGGGTGGCCAAGCCCTGGCCCAGGCTGCCCAGGGGGGCTGTGGAGTCTCCTTCTCTGGAGATCTTCAACCCCCGCCTGGCCGCTGTCCTGTGCCCCCTGCTCTGGGTGAGCCTGCTTGGGCAGGGGGGTGGCACTGGGTGAGCTCCTGAGGTCCCTTCCAACCCCCACCATTCTGGGATTCTGTGACACCAGAGTGGAGGTGAGGTGCTAATGCCACCACATGGCACAAAGCCATGGTATCAGAGAAACCATTCGCTCTTTGTTCCTGCAGAGAGGGGCATTGCTTCTGAGAGGACGTTAGAATATTGCAAAGGAAAATAGAGTTGAGTGTGTGGTCCTCTCCTTATGTATCAACAGGCATCGCGGGCAATACCACAGTGTATTGATTCCTGTTGAATTACTTTCCATAGTCAAATCAGTATCCATAATGTTCCCAGGTTATTCTTTCTGGCTGCCTTCCATCAATCGCCTTTTTGTGATACCGTAATATAAAATATTGGGGAATAGAAAAAGCTCTACTGCCAATCTCAAGAGCTATCACTCAAGAATCATAATAAAAAATTTTCTTGATGGTGGTATGAGAAGTCAGGCGGCTTTAAACTTCAGGGATGAGAGACACAAAAAAATCTACAGGCTTTTGGGGAGGCTTATCCTTCCCATACCAAGCCAATGATGCTAGCTAAGTAGGTCCAGGTGTAAAGAATACATTGGGTTATAGGACTTGGAGAATTATTAAAGGTTGTTCACAATTTTTTCCTTTTTTTTGTTTGGGATATGGCTTTTAGGACTGACACAGCATACAGAGCTGTATCCTTTTCTTCTCTGCCCTTTCAAAAATCTCACATAGTTTGTTTTGACGGGATTTGGTGAAAAATGACAACTGGCTAATGTAGAGAAATTTCACACAGCCTTCTGGGCTGAGTTGTTTTTTCTTTTGGAAATACCAGTTCCCATTTAAGTGTGGCAAGTTGAAAAAGCTTTGCCTGAAGTGGAAGGAATCATGTTTGGAGCCACTTCCCTTTGGCCCAGACGAGCCCATGGCCAAGGAGGAGGCCAACTGGAAGCTTCTCGGATTGTTGTGCATCGAGAAAGTCTTCCATTGCGTTTAGCCAAGCGATGCCCCATCTCCCATTGCTTGCGGGCTGTTGCATTTTGGAAGACGGCTTGTTGGAGCGGACCAGCCCAGTCTCACGCCAAAATCTTAAAATTTTCCATTTTCTGGTCTTGTAGAGCCAAAAAAAGTTGCTTTGCAGGTGAAAGGTGCCCAGAAGTGCCTGCTGGTATCCAGCCTGGCTCCACGCTGGGCTGCTGCTGGCACTGGGATAGCTCCAGCCTCCCTCACGCTCAACACCATTTCAATTGCGGTTCCTTCTCCTGCCAATAGCAGCCCATTTTAAGGAGAACAGAATTGTACAAAAACAAAAATAATATCAGAATACTGATGATAATTTTACTGCATCGTTTCAAATGCTGGCTCTTCTACTGCGAGATTTTGCTGCCGTGCATTTGTGGCATATTAAACGAATGTGGTAGGAGGAGTAGCTTGGTTAAACAGAGGTACTGTATATATTATAAAATAGTGCTTTGCTGGTTATATATGATTATTTTTTTTTTAATAATTCACAAGAATAGTGACCAGCACAGTTAAGAATTTAATATATTTTTGGTAAAATAAGCCTAAAGCCCTGGTTGCTTTTAACTTGCCAACGCGTTCCTTTCCTGGGTTTTCATCTTTGTAAATGGCAGACAATTATGTAGAACTTTGGCTTCTGAGAGCAGTAGCCTTGACGTGCAAAAAGCCAGTGAGGCCTTTTCTGGGGTTATTAAGTTTTGGGATCAGAAGTATTTCACAAACAGATTCTGGAAAACAAGCTTTTACAGTTCCAGTATGAGAAAGCACGGCTCGTGCAGTAATAACTATTGTTAAAAAAAAAAAATTATTCATGCTCTGTCACGAAAGATTGTACGATCATGTGTGACTCAAGGACAGTAAGAGTTTAAAGTGTATTTAGCCAACAACCTGGTACCTCTTTTCTCTCTATCACCACTATGAAGCTTTATATCGCTGAATATGAGGACTGAAAAGTCATCTCTTAGTGGCGTAGCAGGCGTAGATTTGGCTAAGCCATTCTTGACAGATGTTTGCCTTTCTTCATCATGAGGATTTGTCTTGCAGTTAAGCAGGTGCTTTTGCAGCTGGTAAATCCGACGTATTGGCAGATCTTGGGAGGAGCAGATTGAAATGATAAGGTAAATTCATTATTTTCCAACATTTATCAAAACGAGAGCATCCTTGACATACAGGTAGTCATTTGTGTTAGAAAATACTAATACAGGGCCACGTGCTATCAAATACTTGTGCACAACTCCCGTTCTTCAGATGGGTGAGCTTTGAACTTCCAAGACGGTTTTCATTTGGAGTCTTGAAACCAATCCTATGAAAGATATTAAAAGCAAATGTTTTCCTTCTTTAAATTCATTATATATATACATACATCAAATGCCTGTTGAGCTGCTAAGGGTATTTACCGTTCAGCGTATGCAAGGAGAAGCTGGCGTTTGCTCTGCCAGTGACAGTAGCTTTGGTCTCCCAGCTTTTCACATTTTTTGTCCTGCCATGTGTGGGAAAAGCTTCCCCCTCCACCCGTTGCAAGGCAGCACCTCACGCCTTCCCATCTCCCTCCAAAGCCCGCTCGCAGCCTGCGTGGAAGGGCCGGGCTCTGGAAATGCCTCCACCATTCTGCCTTCGACCTTTCCCACCCCACTTGGCTGTTTTTCTTCCCTAAGCCCTCGCCTGCAGACTCGGGAAGAGCGGCACAGCCTTGCCTTTGGGGGAGTTGTTTGCTGATTGCTGGCATCTTCAGTAAAATACAAAAATTTTAAATACGTGGTTGCTCCAGGAGGTGTGAAAACCGTAATTTTTAAGGTCAGTATGATTATCGGGGAAATGAAAAGGATACCTGCAAGGAGCTTCAGAGAGGCAGCTGAAACCGGAGCTTCGGATCCCTGATCCCGCTGTCTCCGGCTGCCTTGTGACAACTTGCTAAAGTTCATTTCGGAGCTACTGCTACGGGGTGAAAAACGCCACCCCTCCGTAACACAAATCATCCGCCTGATTATATTTGTTAATTTTTTTGACAGCTTAATTTGTTTTGGCAGGCTTTATGCTGGCTCAGGTGTCACCTCTCTGCAGCTGGTGTAGAGCCAGCACTAAAGCCTTGGGCCGGTGCAAGGGCTGCATCTCGCGTGCTATGGCCAATTCCCAGTGTGGGGAGCACTCCCCTGATCAGGACCAAGTGGATACTGATGGGTCGTGATGTGTGGGTGATGGACAGTTGTGGCCTCAGGTAGGATGATGACAGGATGCTCCCTGTTTCTGAACCTTGATCTTGGATCTCTGAACCACGTGTAATGTCTGGGGAGCAAGTGGTTTGCAGAGGTGACTCGTCTCCAGCTGGCTGCTGTCCATGGGAAGGCTGTTGGCCACTATAGGATCATGCAATGTGTGCCAATGCCGTTGGCCACGGAGGGGCAGGGGGCCCCGGTACCACTCTACTCTGTTAATAGCCCGCATTACGTGGCCTCCTGGCTGAAGGGGATGATCAGGATTGCTTAAAAGATCTTCATCTGGCAGGTTATTAAAACTGTTGCATGTAATTATACTGCACCCTGGGTGCTCACAAGTGCTGTGGCTGGCAGTGCAAGAAACCTCAGTGTTACTAGGAAGAGGCAGAGTAGGATGCTCTGGGTGCTGCACCTGGGGAGGTTGAACCCCATGCACCAGTACAGGCTGGGGATGACCTACTGGAAAGCAGCTCTGCTGAGAGGGACCTGGGAGTGCTGGTGGATGACAAGGTGCCCTGGTGAGACCCCACCTGGAGCACTGGGTCCAGTTCTGGGCTCCCCAGTTCAAGAAAGATGAGGAACTCCTGAAGAGAGTCTAGAGGAGGGCAACAAGGATTAGGAGGGGACTGGAACATCTCTCTTACAAGGGAAGGCTAGGGGAGCTGGGCTTGTTTAGCCTGGAGAAGAGAAGGCTGAGAGGGGATCTCATCAATACATACAAGTATCTTAAGGGTGGGTGTCACAAGGATGGAGCCAGACTCTTCTCAGTGGTGCCCAGCGCCAGGACAAGGGGCAATGGGCACAAACTGAAGCAGAAGAGGTTCCAGTTGAACGTGAGGAAGAACTTCTTGACTGTGAGGGTGCCTGAGCCTTGGCCCAGGCTGCCCAGGGGGGCTGTGGAGTCTCCTTCTCTGGAGATCTTCAACCCCCGCCTGGCCGCTGTCCTGTGCCCCCTGCTCTGGGTGAGCCTGCTTGGGCAGGGGGGTGGCACTGGGGGAGCTCCCGAGGGCCCTGCCAACCCCCGCCATTCTGGGATGTGATTCTGTGATGCGATATCAATGTGCCCGTTGGAGTTACTGCCATGGTTGCGGGTTACATGCTGTGGCATGAAACGTGGGGCACTACCACAGAGTTCCCCTGTGCTGTTGGAGCATCAGCCCTGATGCTTGCCCATGGTCTCTGCTGGTTCTCACAGGCTCTTTTCAGATCCACACTGACAATGCAAAGTAAATTTTTGACAGGCAGCTGCTCTGTTCTCTGGTAGAAAACTTGGGATCAAGGTGCACAGGTTAGGTGGGAATGCACGGGGCAAGAAGTCTTCTTCTAATATGTGAACACTGAGATGCGTTGCAGTGTATGGCGAGTGAGAATCATAGAATTGTTTAGGTTGGAAAAGACCTTTAAGATCATCAAGTCCAACTGTTAACCTAACCCTGCCATTACACCACTAAACCATGTCCCTAAAATCCTCAAAACCACTGGGAATTTACTCTACCAGCTGGTCTTCTGCAGAGCGATGCGTGCCCAGCAGAATCCTTTACAGGATGCATTGCACGGGGGTTGGAGGGATGAAGTGCACCAGCCGTGACACGGGGAAGGCTGTAATAGCTCTATCTACCCTCCCTGTTTTTTATTTTTCTTTTCTGCTTTTCTCATGTTACATGTGAACATAAATTTGGGTTCCTATTGCAGTCAAACCGCAGTAGCGCTGTGGGAGGAACAGATGATCCTATATTACCGGAAAACTGAAAAAATTACCTTTATGACATTACTTATTTCTTAGTGCTGAAATTTTCCTTCTGAGAATTCAGGTATTCAGTAATCACTGGTTTTGTTCCTCTCTGTGTTTGGGTCTGATAAAATACATTATTTTCCATGGTTTACTTTTTGCCGGCCCAGTCACGTCTGCAGTGTGCAGGGTGAACCAAAAGTACCCATAAAATTGGAAAAATGAGTAAGAGGTGGTAGAAGATGATGGTTGATGGGTTTCTGACAGTTCACTTACAAAGAGATCCAAACAGAAACATTTCTGGAATGCATGGTTTTGTCAGTGAGATTTTTTAAAAGGAGGTGCGATACCATGATGTATTTGCGAGTATTCACTCTCCCTCCCACATCTTCTTCTTGCTGGACTGTTTGGCATCTTTTCAGCCAGCAACCACGGTTAATTTTTAAAAATCAAAGCAAAATTGCCAACTGTCAAAAGCAAACATGTTTTATCGAAGTTCTTCTTGAACACTGAATACTTTTTCATTCGTCAAACTTATTTTTTTACAACATGCTTCTTCCACCACCACTTCCATCATGGTTTCTCAAGGAGTTCTCTTAAGGAATATATTTCCCTCTCTGAGATGCATCTGATAGTTATTACCTGACCGATACGTTCGTGTTGGGCTGTACCTTCCTCTTTTTGGTACAGCAATCAAGGACTTTTTAGGCTTAGCACATAGGCACCCAGCACTTGCCACTCTATCGTATCGCAGAAGATGATCCTACTTAGCCATAATGTTTTCCTGCTCCGTGGAAACCTGTGATTTTCAGTGCTTTTGACAGCGTCTAAGGATTTATTTTTTTTTAAAGAATTATTCCTCATCTTTTCCAGTTTGTCCAAATATTTCTACTGCAGGAGTGCCAAGAAGCAAATGTACTTTTTCAGGTGAATACTGATTGAGGGGTGTCAAGAGGGCTCATTGCATTTTCGCTCCTTGCCAAATTCAGTGCTGCAGTACCTTAGCGTAGCAATGAAATTATACAAATGTGTGCAGAGTTTGGCTTTCCTTCAAGTAACACTTGAACGTATGCAGACCAAACCTTCACAGCTCATTTTTCACCCTAAACTGTGTTTTGATACAGACAGACTGCTAAGGAAGGGAGCAGGGGCTTGGTTCTCCTGGAAGAGCATCTTCTTGGCTCTACTGTAATTTCTCGTGAAGGCTGAGGACCTGCTTTCTGCATCCATGTCTTCATTCCTCCTGTCTTAATTTACTCTTTTCTGGTCTAGTAAAATGGTCTCCAAAAGAGCCAAAATCCACCACTCCAATAAACTCTCATTGCTTGATTGAAGGAGGTGAAAATCCCACTCTCTCATTTGATGCTGAAGTGAAAGAAAACAGAGTTTATAATGAATACGACTACAAACAAGTATTAAACGTAAAACCCGAGGGACTCGCGAGATGGTCACCAGTCGGTCAAGGGTGATGCAGGTTTTTATAAATTCTCTGTGGTCCTGAAAGGCCATTGCACGCTCTGCCGTGCGTACTGGGGGATCGTAGCATCGCCCAGTGCTTGTCAAATACTCCTGAAAGCAGACGGTTGTCTTAATTAAATTAGACTGACGTTTTTACAGCTTCATATATTTTAGTTTCTGCCAAGACAACTGACAAAAAGAAATGAGGAATTTATGAAGAAATGATGAAAAATTTATGGTGGCGTATGTGATTTATTCATCCGGCATATAAAATGTATTTTTAAATTCCAGCATCAGAGCTGCTAATAAGAAATTTGAAAACAGACTAAAGCTGTTGGTCGTTTTGTATGAATATGCGGGCTGCACACCAGATTTCCAGCCTTTACCGTGCTTCGTATTTGACTCCCGATGAAGTCAGCGTAGGTTTTAGACATTCAGCACTTCTGATGTAGAAGAGTTTGTTTCTTTGTTGGTCGGGATTTCAAACTAATTATTTGCATTAGAAAAAACACACAGAATAAAAGCCCTTAGGCAAAAACTAGAATATTGCCAATGACAAACTTAAACCAAATCCTTCCATGTTACATCTTTAAAAAAACAAACTCCCGACCCTCAAGTGCATCTCTGAAAAAAAAGCAGAATTGGTTTAGATTTTAATTTTTATTTTTTTTTAAGCTTTGCTGAGTGGTTCTTGGATATTATCTTCATAAAGCAGAACTTGGTGTGTGGAGCTGTGAGTCCATAGGAAAAATAAGAGTATTCCACTCGGCCTCATTCCAGTTGGTCGGTTGGAAGGGGAGGGTGAGGTTGGGCCTGGGGAACAATTCCTTCCCCAAAGGGCTGTCAGGGGCTGGAAGGGGCTGCCCAGGGAAGGGGTCGAGTCCCCACCCCTGGGGGGATTTAACAGCTGGGCAGAGGCGGTGCTGAGGGCCAGGGTTTGGGGGTGGGATGGCAGGGGTAGGGGAACGATTTGGCTTGGTGATCTTGAAGGGCTTTTCCAACCTAAATGATTCTATGACTGATTTCCTTTATGACTTGTGGCATCTGTAGTATGAATTACTAATTTGTTTGTTCTGAGAGTTGGGGAGGGGGGGGAAACGTACCCCCCTGAAGCCAGTGAGCAAAACCACTCCTGCATTCAGTATTTTTTTCCATGGTTCCCCTGACAGCACCGACTCCTCCATTTCTCTGCTTAACCTGGATTTGATTTAAATTTGTAAACTTCCCCCGTGCAGTACATGGAGTTTCGGATCAGAGCATGCTGTTCTCTCTCCTGTAAAATATCTAATCCCTTTTACTTACATGGTTCTGTTAAAGCTGTTCTCTTGTTCTGACACGGAAATCCTACCTGTACAAGCGTGATAGATGAAATACAGCAGTTGCCTTGATTTCACGTGGGGACTGTGATAGTTTTGTTACAGCTGATAAATAGAAAGGTTTCGCGTTGAGACACGCTGGAGCGGGTTCTGGGCAGGGACGTAGGTGCAGGGGGGGCAGAAGGGCTGCAAGACTCGGGTGATCATGAGAATTGATCTGTAGATCTATATAAGCTGTCTTTCCAGTCTGTCAAACACATGCGATGGCGATGTACTGCAATTAACCTGAGATAGCCGGCTTGGGGTGAGACAAGGTTTAGTGGTACGCGCTGTTTTTCCAAGTTTTTCAGCTAATTCAATTGAAAAGCTGGAAGGGCTGAATGGTTTTATGGGTAGATAGATAGCAAATAGACGCTGTTAAAACTTGGCAGGTGCCAATGAAAGGTTCTTGTGTGGTAGAAGAGATTCACTGGGTCAAGGAAGAGCTAAAGGTCCTCTTCTCTGTCTCTGGACCGCGTCGAGGTTCACATGGCAGTAAAGACAGCAGATGTTCATCGGATCATGGGATCATAGAATGGTTTAGGTCGGAAAAGCCCTCTAAGATCACCCAGCCCAACCGTTCCCCTCCCCCTGCCATCCCACCCCCAAACCCTGGCCCTCAGCACTGCCTCTGCCCGGCTGTTAAATCCCCCCAGGGGTGGGGACTCAACCCCTTCCCTGGGCAGCCCCTTCCAGTGCCTGACAGCCCTTTGGGGAAGGAATTGTTCCCCAGGCCCAACCTCACCCTGCCCTGGCACAACTTGAGGCCGTTGCCCCTTGTCCCATCGCCCCTTCCCTGGGAGCAGAGCCCGACCCCCCCCGGCTCCCCCCTCCTCTCAGGCAGTTGTAGGGAGCGATAAGGTCTCGCATCCGTGCCTGGATGGCACGGTCAGAAAGGATGAACCCCATGTGCTGAGTTATTAAATGAAATTGCAGTGATACTGAACCACCTTGGTTTAGAGGGTTTTTTTTTTTGCCTGCTCCCCAGTGCTATTTATTAATAAATTGAATTCTTTCCATGCAGTGAATAACCCTGTTTGGGATGGTAAGTACTGTAAGACATCGTACAGAGCCACTGCTGGATTTGGGAATGCTGCAGAATCTACCAGGAGCTTTAGGCTAAGAAGGAGCAATCCCAGAAAGCCTTTGCTAAAATAAAAAAAAAAAGGGAGATTTACATGTTTTGATTTATTTATGCTTAGAGAGAAAATCACCACGTAAAGGTTTTATCCTGTGTTACTCTCTAGTGTTGTGTCACTACCTTTTGATATATTAAGTAGAAAGTTCAGTGCGAAAGATCTTTGGGCTGAAGATGTGCCACCAGTAGAAGGGGTGCTGGGCACCATCACGTTGGGCTCGTAAGAGCTAAACGCGTGATTGCATCTTCCCTTTGCAAACTCTTTTCTTCATTAAGTTTGTCCATCGGAACACCGCAATGCCCATTTAAATGTAGGTATCATCAAATCAATCAAATAGATTCTTATATAGATCTAAATTTCCCTATGTAAATTCTCCTTCAAATTTCACTGGCAAAAAAAAAAAAAAAAAAAAAAAAAAGGAAAAAATTGCCTTTTTTTGTTGTTGTGGGGTTTTTTGTGGGTTTTTTCCTCCCTCCTGAAATACCCCATCATCCATCAGCCTCCTGGAGCAGCAGCTCAGCTGCCTGAAGTCCCGGGCATGCCCGCAGCAGACGTGCGCATCGTTTCTGGGGGACACTGCACAAGTCCCCTGCGTCGAGGGCGCGCGGCGCTCGCTGTGCCTTTGCCGAAGCCATCTGTGCCGTGCGGAACAAATCGCTCCCGGATCTGCCGGGCTTGCGGGACGGGTTCTGTGCGGCGTACGCTCGGTATGGGCGCCGGAGATGCGGCAGCTGCAGCCCGACGTGTAGCTGAACCTATAAACGAATAACTAATCTGAGTGGGGTGCTGTTGGGGTTTAACAGTATTTGTTTGTTAGGAAAAAAAAAAAAGGGTAATTGATTGTGGTTCAAGTTCTTTCTTTGCGTTTTTACTCTTGGAGCGCTACGTTTTGGGTGTTGACTTCATGAACAAGCTACTCATGATGAAGGTCCTAAACTTTTCTTATCACTTGAACTTTTAGAATGCTGTTTCTTTTTCCCCCTTTTTTTTTTGAGTTGCAAAATACAAAGAAAAATAGATATCAGGAGTTAAAACTTTGTCAGCCCTTTTTTCCCCTTCATGCTAAACTTTTTTTAGATTAATCTATATGTGTTGATGGTTACGCATACTTAAATTTCAAACATAAATTTATCAGGTGCTCTTATCCCACCATATAAGTCTCCTGATCTGCAAATAATAGGATCATTATAAATTCATGTTTATGAAAATGACTTTTTTTTTTTTTTGCTAGGTTATTTTGCAATTCAATTAGCTGAAGCAGCTCCTGGGTTCCAGGTGTACTGTAGCATCCTTCAGCTCTCCTTGACTGCAGTAAGCAATGGCTTTGACCATCGTCAACTTGCAAAACCATTCCCTTAAACGTTCCCTTCTTTCCCTGAATCTTAAGTTGCTTGGCTCCAGGAGCGTGGTCTGGTAGGGGAAATGCAGGGGCTGCTGATCTGCTCTGAGCACAGCAGTGTTAAACTGCGTGCCGAGTCGCAAAAAGTGCAACTCATTCTCATCAATCCACGGGAGAAATACCCGGCATGTGTGTTTTGGGTATTTATATCTTCTTCAAGACAGTTCGTGTCTTAAAAAGCAAGAGGAAATTAAAGCCCAGCTTTTCAAAAGAGCGTAGGCAATTTGTACGCAATGTATGACTTCACATATTGTTAGAGAGGAAAAAAAATAAAACTCCAACCGTATTTTTTTCTTGCTCTCCGATAGACATCCTAGCAAACCGTGACCAAGGGGATGGGAGAGCTCTGCTGCCTGGCTGGCCGCAGTAGTTCTCAGATGCTGGTTCTTTGGTACTGACCCTCATGTGTCCCCAAACGTGATTGATCAGAAAATAAATCTGTCGGATTCAGTGAGATAAAAATACGGTGCCTAATCAAATTGGTTGGCTGTATTAATTCTAGCTTTATTTTTTTAAAGCTGTAAACTTATTTGTGCTAAATGCTTATTTTAAACTAATCTAGCAAATGGGTCAGGAAGATGTGAGTGAATAATTTCAGGTTTGGGCTATTTTTTTCTCTTTTGGCAGTAACTCGGTGTAAATACTGCTTTTATAACTGAATTTTGATGGGTTATATCGATGTGAAAGTAAGAGTTTTAAAAAGCAGCGCTAAGTTCCCGTGAAAATGTTAAAATAAAAAAAAAAAACCCTAAGCAAACAACTAGCAAAACCTCGTCTGCAAAGATTTCTGTAACTGAGCCTGTTTTCAGGAGCCTGGGTTGGAGATGGGCAAGGAAGCTGATAGGAACGCAGGAAGACTACTAAAGGAAGGGTATTCTGCTATGTAAATTCCACGGGCTAAGAAGGATGTAAATTCAAAACCTTCATGAATCTTTAGCCCGTATTTCGGAGTCCCTCTGTCCGTTTTGAAGCCTGAATTACAGCAAATATGAAAAAAATGACAGGTTTAATGTCAAAATTCTGGTATTTCAAGACAGCACCATAGAGAATTTATATTATATCATTATACTGGGTTTTGCTGCATTGTGTAGTCTTAGCAAGTGATGTGAAAATAAACACCAGTACGGTATTGGCTGATATTAGTAAGGATACAATTTTGATGATTTTCACTTGCCTTAAAATTTGCCTTTCCTTAATCTTTGAACTGATTCCCAAGCCGTGGCAGAGAGCTGCAAGTGAGCTATGGTATAAAATCAAACGCCTTGTGTATCCAAATCCTGTGCCAGTCTCAGGTTCAAGATGATCAACGATTTATTTGTCAGGAACATAGCATGTTGTTTTCCATTTTCTATAAATATTAGTCTAAAACGGGCCAATGACCTTTCTTCAATAGCATTTTATTATGGTATCTAGTTTATCGTAACAAAGCATTATTTTTTGTGTGACGTTAGAAGTATTTGATTTAAAGGTACTTTTGCTTTGAATCCAATTTAAAGGTACTTTTGGCTTGAAGACAATTAATTTAAAATACATATTAAGGTAACTACAACACAAATATCATTGGCAAACAGGCCCAATTTAATCTTATGTGCAAGTATATCCATATCCTGTTGTTCTTAGATTCTAATCTGAGAAATCATATTTTGGATTTGTTACCCAAACAATTGGGCACTGTGGGTAATTTAAACTTTACCAACTTGTTCAGCTCAGCTTTGCTAAAGGGGTGCCGTTGTCAAAGACACTTTGTTTGCCATAAAGTAAGATTTATACTGACAGGTTTATATAGCAACAATAATATTAATTTGAATTATTTTTGTAAGGATCTGAGAGCATCTGGGGAAGATCATCTGCATTATGTTGACCTTACAGATGTTCAAGTTGATTCATAGAGGAATTAAGTAATTTGCCTGTGCTCATGCAGTGAACAACCAGCAGCGAAGAGCAGAACTCAAATCATATATTACTTTTCCTATGAAATACTCCGCTCCATCTCAATAACTAGAACATTTTCCATAGGAATATTAACTCATAACTCTTGTTGAGATGGCGCAGTTCACATCTTGGGTGCATAAGTGGAAAAATTATTCAAAATTTTCTACAAAAATAGGGAAGGTCGATGTAGTATTTAGTTTTTAAGCTCAACGTAGTTCTAGACGAACGTTCACCCCAAACAACCAGCAGAGGTATGTACTTTTGTGAAGCCTTACCTAGATGGTCCTTCCCAATTCCCATCTTCCTGCTGGAGGTTATTGCTTCCAGAATATTGCTGCAGAATGGCACCTTGTGTAACCATTCCCCTGCTGGCTTCAGGCAAAAAGAGCTAGGACGGGTTCGTATGGCTTAAATAAACCGAATTAACCCATTTGGTGGTGACTGGCGTAGATGAGAGCGCTCTCGTCAGCCAGTTTGCTGTACGAGCTGCGTGGGCACTATGCTCCGGCAGCCGGGACGGCGAGAAGGCGAAGGGTGGGAGCCTCTTCTGTTTGCAAAGCTGAATCTTCTTTACAGCCTCAGTCGGCTGTAAACTTTGAACGTGAAGCCTTCGGAGCATGGGTTATAGACCCAAGGATAATCAACGTCATCCTCGTCAAAACTTTCTGTAAAGCTGTTATTACTCGTAACTGAGACGGATATGCTTTGGCGTATGAGAGCTGAATAACGATTGCAATGTTTTCACCTTGCTCGTATAAAAAGATGGATCAGGCAACATGTATCGTACCATCAAATTATTCCGAGAATTGGAGTGTGTGGCGCATAAAGCTTCAGTTCTAATAATACTGTGCCAAATTAGCAGGAATGAATAGATGCTGAGTAAATAATCCCGTTTTGCTGTTAGTTTATAATGGATTTGTTGATAGGAAACAACTTCTCTATATGTTTACATCATGATAATTTGATAAACCCGTTTGTATTATTTAAACTGTGTATTTAGTAAATGCTGAGGCAAAGTCATTTGTAACAGAAGCGGTACGTAGGAACCGCTCTCCTAAAGTGTTTTTTAAATTGCTTTGCTTGCAGCTACAGAGTTTGCCATAAAGAATGATTTCTCAGTCAGAAATTCCGAAGCCTCAGGAGTGGTCATATAGCTGAGAAAGGGACAGTCTGATGATTTAAGACTCTTTAATGCCCTGCTTGTTGTGGAACAGAGTGCTGTAGACCTTACTGGTCTAGCAGAACATACCACTGCAGTTTCTTAATGTCCTAAACCAGGGAACTGATTTATCATCTATTGGGTCTTATTAGATCCCGTTCAGAGGGGAAAATGAACTGCTGTAGCTGGATGGCAGAAAATTAATTTGAAATAAATGTTATATAGGCAGGCTTCTTCAGTTCTTTTATCCAAGTCAATCTCGGTGGCTGGAAAGCTGGTTTTCCAGGTTTGATACGGTTTCTTGCAGAGAGGCACGCGGTGCATGCAGGCAGGAATACAAGAACGATGTAAAACCGTCTGTTCGAGGCAGGTGGAGCCCTGATGTGACTACTTTGCGCATTTATAATCTAGATTTTTAAAAAAAAGGAAAAAAATTTTGTGTGCCATAACTTGCCCTCCTTAGGCATCTCCTCTGGCACGCGCAGGAGCTGGCAGGTAGAAGGGGGGCGGCTCTCAGGCTGCCGCGTTGTTTGGGGTATCGCATCGTCTGGGGAGGGGGCTTAGTTACTTCTTCCAATAGAAGAAACTTCTATCTTTCAACTTCTTCCCCAGGAGAAGCCGTGGGGAGCTACTGTAGACATTTACCTACAATTTCATGTTCTTTCTGAGTTTAAATCTGTTGTTTTAAACCAGGAGTTGACTGCATTTATTAGGACAAGTAGGGGCGGTTGTCGGCTACGTGCTAGCTAAACACAAAACCAGAAGGGGCACTTGATGGTTTTTACAAATGACATCCTGCTGAATTTACTTCAGTTAGTAAGAACGGTGGTCTTGATCTCAGTTTTCTTACTGTTTTTAAAACTATGCTTAGGAACACAGGTTAATAGCCACACGCTTTGGTAGCGGCAGACCAGATTGTCTGGAGCGAGCAGCCTCCGCTGCAGAGGCTGGCAGGAGGAATGTGGGGGAGAGATGATCTTGCCGCCTTCTCACCCCACTTTTCTTTCTGCTTTGCCTTTTATTGCTGTTATTTTTAGTTCGGATAAAGATTCCTTTAAATGCAATGCAAGGACTGTCCTTCAAGTCAAAAAACAGAATTACAAACCACCGGTGATGTGCAGGGCTTTGGCCTCTTGTTGCCTTCAGACAGGACACCCCGAACGCCCTTGGGAAGATGTTATTCTTTGTTCTTCCATCCGAGAGCCAGGTATAGACTAACAAATAGTCTCTTGGCTTTGAAATCTGCCGAGCCAACCTGGCTGTCGGACCTTCCCTGGGAGTCCCACAGGGACAGAGCCCTGGCCAGCACCCACAAACTTCACTTCTGGCCCCGGTCCAGCAAGTGTTTGACCAAATTCCCCTTCGATGAGGAGTTCCACACGTGTACGGCCATGCCCTTGGTACTGCCGAATCGAGTAATTGTGTCTTGGTACATGGGCAGTGACATGGCTATTGCCTGCTCTTTACAGAAAAGGAGAAAATATTGAATTCAGCTGGCGAGGAGGTAGGAAAGCACAGGTTTGCTTCCACCCTGATCGATCATAGTCTTTTGGGCAGTGAGACTTCTTAAAGAATGAGAAAATGAGGTTTCTGTTACTGTCAGAGGCAGCAGTGAAGATTGGCTTTGAGGTTCCTGATGAGTGCATGAAGTTTTATTTATTCTCTAACACCAAACAAAAGATAAAATACTAATACCTTGTCTTGCCTTTGTACATCGTCATACCAGCATTTTCCTATTCCAAGATTAACACTGGCTGTGCTTGGTTTTGTGATTTGCACGTTTCACCCGAGGGCAAATTGCCTTTATTGGGTAGGAGAGTCAAAAATTGGCCTTGGCACGGCATACAGAGCGGGTCTTTTAAGATGCAAAGTCGTTTCCTTCTCAGTAGCATCTTCCAGTGTACAAAAT
>JADKXX010010548.1:0-21783 GCA_017310255.1 Butorides virescens
CTGGAAGGCTGATTTTTGTGCTGTATCATCTGTGACTGTTTCTGTGTGCGGTTCCTGGTCTGCAGGGTACATGAACTCCACGGGAGCCAAAAAACCTGCGAATAACGGCGGAAGGGACGGGCTCCTGCCGGGCATCGGGCTGGGAGGGTTTCTCTTCGATACTGCCAGGTATTGAAGCATCCTATGGAAGTATTTATTCCAGTCCCGTCTCCTTGCTACAAAGAGTATCAGATAGGAGCCTGAAAGAGAAATTAGAAGAATAGCAAACCACTGACCTTGTCCAAAGGTTAATGGCTGGGTTAGGTGAGCAATAGCCTGTACGGGAGCCGAGCGTTGTTCTCGCCTCGCTTCCCCACACACCCCACTGCCTTCTTAAAACGTTTTGTGTCACTTTGATGTCCAAGAGCCACCCTTCGGATCAAGTGCAGGCTTACCTAAAGCTCCAGTAAGGTGGTGTTTTGTTTTTTTTTTTTAACTTTACCAGCATTAGTGTTCCCTTCACAAAGCTGGCAGCCGCATCGGCATCCGTGGAACAGCAAAGCGGAGCAGCTTCTGGGGTTTATCCTTCCCATCTATTGCAAGAAATCGCGTTTTCACCTCTTCCCAGGGAGTCACTTCTTGTCAGGGAGGTGGATCCCTGTTTTGTGAAAGTTCAGCTCTTCTGGACAGCGTCTCTGTGTGTGTGATTCTTGATAGTTAGACACTAAAAGTAATAGTAAGGCATAGGACTAAAATCCAAATGCTTTCCCGCTCCCATGGAAACTCTCTGGCGTCAGGCGTCGCGATGAACTTTATGTTTTGGGTGGTGGACAAAGAGAAGAGACCTTTCCAGCAAACTGAGTTGCTGAGCACGCCTGATTTATGACCCCAGCAGCACTGAAGAGGTGTTAAAACCAACCCTTGGAGACCTCCTTCATCTGCAGATTACTTTCTTTTTCCTCATTAGTATTCTGTGATCGATTTTGATACAGTAATTAAATACCCACAAGAAAAATTGAGATTATTTTTCAGGCAACATTATGACATTTGTTTAGCCAGCTGCAGTTGTCCTAATAGTTGATTGCAAGATTGATGAAAATGCCAAAGAATTTGAAATGTAGGGAATCGATTCTATCGATTTATCCATAATTACCTAAAGTAGCCTGGATCAGTATTCACATCTAGGGGTCCATGGAAATGGGTGAGTTACGGAGGGCGGTGCTGTCAGCAGAAAATGAGGGAGATTCCCGTGCTGCAAACCGTGAGACACTGTCAAGTACTTGAAAACTTTTTGCCAAATTCAATCAGAACTTTCATGCTTTGCAGGAAAATTTACCGGTGATGTCCTTTCCCATGCTTTCCATGAGTTACATCTCTTTTTTAAAATTATTTCTCTTCCCAGACCAAATGCTTCTTTAAAAAGCAGTGCGATAGGAAGAGACATCTTCAGTTTTATTGATTTTTACCACTGCAATAGCGAGCTGAGTTCCCATCACGGGTCAAGTCAAAAGAAGAACCAAGGTGACGTCTTTCAAGAGACTCCACTCTTGCGCTGTAGGCATCTCGTGTGGAGGAGGTATCGGGAAAGCCATCATCATCCTCCTCCGTTTGGAAAGGCAGAGCTGGGTCCGGCGTCTCTTTGCACCCACAGCAGCAGCTCCCGGGAGAGCTGGGTGTTGAAGCCCAGGGGGAGACCCACCAGCCATGGCCAGCGGGCTCTGATCACCTGAGAGCCCACAAAGCTGTCCTCGCACCCTCGCCTGGAAGAGATAATTTTTAGCAAATAAACTCACCCGGGGAAGGTGATGATATCTGTAGCGTAGCAAAGGCTTTTTGCATTTTATTGAGCAGCGCATTATAATGAGAACTGCTTGTTTAATAGCGAACCTGATTGCAGAGATTTCTTCCAGCAGCACTACAACAAATTACATTTGTTTTAAATTATACGATCTTTTTGCCAACTACCGTAATAAGAAACACTCCCTCTGAATTCAGTAAGTCTTCTTCCTTTAGAGGATTAACTTTTGGGTAGGAGGAACACTAATGCTGTCCACTTGCCATAGACGCTACTTTCCCAGTATTGCAGCCCTAGCTAAAACCTCCTAAATTAAATTGTCTTCTAGCATTTCCATTAGAAAACACTATTTCCAAACTTTTATTACTCCGTCATAAAATTCTCTAGGTGGTGAAATTTAGTACATAAGGTTATATCCATGGCTGGAGTTACGTCTTAGATACAATTTCAGGAGACAGAATTTACTGGTGCTTTTGAAAAAGAGTGTAGAGGTCTAAAGCCTCTTCTTTCCTGCACTCTGAAAGCCACCAAGAGACCTGGACTTCAGAGGTCAAGAAAGGAGGAGAGTGAGGGCAGTCAGCCCTGCCACAGGTTGTCCAAGGAGTCCACCGAGGGGAGTCCGCATCCTTGGAGGTGCTCAAAGCCCCACTGGACACAGCCCCGAGCAACCTGTTTCGGTTTGTCTAGAGACCTCCAGAGGCACCTTCCAACCTCAGCATCTCTGCTTCTCTGACTCAAGGCCAAGACTCTTAAACAAGATAATGGTGCCTCAGGTTGAGCGTTGCAGGGGTGCTGTCCTCATGCTATGGATGCTTTTCTTGCCGGGAAGTCCCATCCATTTTATCAGGTGTCTGAGGTGGGCTGTATCAGCGTGGATCCGTCCAGCTACTGGGTAGGCAGAATACGTCTGCAAGGACATTTGAATGCCCTGTAAATCCAAACCTGGTTTTCCACTGTTGGGTGTTGGGCTCTGCTCCCAAGTAATGGGCGATGGGACGAGGGAAAATGGCCTCAAGTTGTGCCAGGGCAGGGTTAGGTTGGCCATTGGGAACAATTCCTTCCCCAAAGGGCTGTCAGGGGCTGGAAGGGGCTGCCCAGGGAAGGGGTCGAGTCCCCAGCCCTGGTGGGATTTAAAAGCCGGGCAGATAAGGTGCTTAGGTTTGGGGGTGGGATGGCAGGGTTAGGGGAATGGTTGGGCTTGGTGATCTTGAAGGGCTTTTCCAACCTAAATGATTCTATGATTCTATTTCTGTAAACATTGATCATTTGATCACTGATCATCCGGTGGTGTAACGCTCTTGCCTGTCCATTCCAACAGGGTTGTTCCGTCAGTTTTATTTTAAGGTGCAAGATAGCTGTGCCGCAAAGGTGGTTTGTAAAAACAATACCAGACTGTGCCTGCTTTTCGGTATCTGTTATTGGTAGTCAGACCACAAGTTTGTCCTTCAGAATTTCGTAACTTGCGGTTATTTTTCATTCACCCGTCCCCACTGTTTTAGAGGACACGCAGCACGGAATATAGATTAGGGAAGAGGTGTCAGTGATTATAGATAATATCCTAAAACCGTTTCTGAAATATTTATTAGTAAATAGGTTAATAAAGTGACATGGTGCACCTGTGCTGGTGTGGAGTAGGCATTATGAGAAGCTTATGCTAATGGAAGTATTTAGTAGCAAGTCTTCATTGAGATTACTCTGTGCTATTATCGTAGTCAGCCCAGGAATTGTAATTTGAAAGAAAGCAAATGATCGAGGTTTCTGTTTCCTTTTTTTTTTTTTTTTTTTTTTTTTAAGTTTTGACTGCTCCATGGCCTGATGAATTAGAGGGCATTACAAGGAATCTTTTAAACATTTAAAAGGGGGGAAACAAAAGAGAGAGAGGTAGACTGGATAGAGAATTATCGTGTACAGAAGCATAACATGAAAAGGATTTGGGAAACCTTCATATGGGCTGGGCAGTTGTCAAGTTTGGAGGTGTGAAGATGGGTGAGGAGTAGTAACATCACCAGGACAGAAAAGAGAGAATCTGGGAAGGGAGAAAATTGGGGGAAGGTGCAAGGAGGGCAGGTACCTTCCTGCTCACTCATTTTAATGATTTTGACTTTCATTTGCCTTGGACTAAATACGCGTGCGAGGTCACTGCCTATTCCCTGTGTTCCAGGGTTAAAATAATTGGAGAATCACCATACTGTGTGCTATGCCAATAGAGAAGTGGTTCTAGGAGGATATGAAAACACAACTTTTACTTCATACGCAAGTAAAAAGTTGGTTAAAACTTAACTGTTCTCTGCAGCACCGAGAAGTTGAAAACAAATCTGAAGGTATTTGAAGTGATTGCTGTTTAAAAGAAGGCTTTGCTATTCATGCTTTAGTGAGCATTTGCTCGGGTTTGGGTTTTGCATTGGGATTTCAAGGTCTAGGTCTGTTGTTTCATACGCCGGCTGACAAGATAAGAGTAGTCTGTCTCATATATGCACAGTAAATTTGTCTCCCAGAGAAGCAAAAGCTCAAGCATGGCAAGCATGATGATGTGCAGGAAGGCTGATCAGCCGTAATAAAGCATTCATTATCCTTCCATCTAAATTAACTGCAATGACATCATAATAGTGCCTTTTATAACCTCACTCCAAATTCCCTCGCTTTTATTGAATTATCAGCTAAACCTAAATAATTTTAAGCTGTATCTGTACATTCGTGTTTAGATAATTATACTGTCATTAGGGAAGCCAGTCGTTCGTTCTCGCGTTCTTCTTTTTTGATGTTCGCTTACGGAAAAATACTGGGGAGGACGTTTGTAGCTTGTATCATTTCATATTTTCTTGTCATAAGTATTTTGCTTAAGTGCTTATAGTGTAAATCCAAATCCCCGGGTACTAGACCTAACTAAATAATGTACAAAATGGAATATACTGTAAGAATATTTCTCCTTTTGCATACCCCCCCCCCCCTTATTTCTCCAGAAAAATCTTATTGCGGAGGCAGCTTGGTTTGTGTGAGTGCGTTACCCGATGGGAGAGGTGCGTTGCAGCCTCGTGTGGCTTCCAGCTTTCCTTGGCTCCTTTAGCTTCTGCAGATACTTTCCAACGATGTGAGAGGGGCTGAATGAAAGAAAATGGGGCATAGAATATTTTTAAACAGGAGCAAACAAGCAAATCAGGGCACTTGACTAATTGTAAGAGAGAATGGAGGAAGAAAAACCGGCTGTACCTGAGAAAGGGGGTGGGGTGGGGGGGGTGTAAATCAGTTGTTTGGCACGGTGACTGTCGTTATAAATTGAATCCCTTTGTCCCTTCTTCATTTATTATTGCCAGTTGACGTCTCGATTTGATATACATGAACAGCCTCCTGATTTCAGTCAGGTGGTTTGGAGGAAAAAAGAGCCTCTCTGCAAAGGTAAAATTACAGAATCGAACCCTTAATTTTTGCACCGTTTGGTGGAGCAATCTCTAAGCTGGCGTCCACAGGCCAGTTAACCACCTATGGGCCTATTGGAAGTGATCAGTAATCAATAACAGCAAAAATACCCAGAACTCAGTAGATGCAATTGAAGTTAGTTCATGGCTCGAGTCAGCAGCATATTCATTGATTTAGTGACTCGGGATTGAGAGCCATAAATGGGGAGAAATTACTGAAAAAATTAGTACTAATCTGGCCTTTTCATAGAATCATAGAACGGTTTAGGTAGGAAAAGCCCTTCAAGATCCTCAAGCCCAACCATTCCCATAACCCTACCATCCCACCACTAAACCCTGTCCATAAGCACCTCGTCTGCCCGGCTTTTAAATCCTTCCAGGGATGGGGACTCGAGCCCTTCCCTGGGCAGCCCCTTCCAGTGCTTGACAACCCTTTCAAGGAAGAAATTTTTCCTGATGTCCAACCTAACCCTGCCCTGGCACAACTTGAGGCCATTTCCCCATGTCCTATCCTTTTGCCTGGGGCAGGCAAGGTGAATGATGCGCCACCAGATCACAGGCGTTTGCCTAACCTTTTTGATTGGTTTTCGTGGGGTTTTTTGAGCGTTTCTGCTCTCGATGGTCTGTCCTTACCATCACAAAGTATTTCCTAATGTCTGACCTGTGCCATGGTTTTCTGCATCTCCTGTCCTCTTGCTTCTCTCACCTGAGCTCTGCTACATTTTCGCATCACGCATGGTGGCCTCAACCAAGTAATGTTCCAGCCAAGGTCTTGCCAGGGCCAGGTAGATAAGAACAAATATTTCACAACTTGCAGTGGACCCTTGTCCTAATACAGCCCAGACGGAGCATTTTGCAACGTGATGGCACTTTGATGTTCAGCTGGTTTACTGCCCACCATCTCACGCACTTTTGCAGTCTCCCACCGTGGGCTTGGGCAACGTGTTATTCCTTCTGGTTTATGGAGAAGTGATAAAGACATCTCACCAGGAAACAGAGAAACAGGGATAAGGTATCAAGAAATCCTGATGATGGTTTAAGGCCTCGCTGTCTAAACACAGACTAAGAGGACAGTCCCTACTTCAAAGGACCTTCCTACAACAGAAGAGACAACCTCAAGCTGCTGAGATGTCCCCAGCACTGCTCATCCCCAGGGGCTCAGCACACATAAACCTCACCTATCCACGATATTAATTTTGTTATTTGGTAGATACTTATGCCCTGTAGTAATGGTCATTCTTCCTTCCTCATATCCTGAAGTGACTTCCTTCTGTAATCATATTCCTTCTATTCCAATCACATCATAGGAAATGTTAATTTCCTTCTTTTAATTGGGTTGATAAAGTCTTTTGTCTAACAAATCTTTTCCAATATGTTAGCATTAGATTTTGTTGCTGCGTGTGCTGTTCTCGCCATCGCAGCGGGGCACGCTGTGATGGGTTCCAGGCTCTGAACTTCTCTCTTTTTCAAGGTTTAACTTTTGTGGCTCTTCCTGACACGGATAATGTATTCTTTTGTTAATCGAAACTGAACTTCGAGAAAAGCACTTCTTTTTATGCACATGCAACTGGAAAGTAATCTTCATTATTAATTGCAGGCAGATAAGGTATGCCCCTGCGGATTGGTGTTCTCCAGCTGAGCACAGGAGATAGTTTGGATGACTTGTCTGTGGGCCCAGTGATGCCCGAGCGCACCTTCCATCCTTGCGTGTGTTAGCAGCAGCCAGCTTATTCTTCAGTACAGAACTGGTGCATTTGGTTTAATTCTGCCTGTTCTGAAGAGTGACATCTCCCGCAGTTTTTGCAGTTTCTCTAACTTTGACGGTGAAATACTGAAAATTGTCAGTACCTGCGTTGGAGGAGGAAGAGGATTAAACTAGCACCTAGAACAATCCATAACATTTTTCTGCTTCCTCTTTTGAATTTTATTTGGGCTAAACCTGAACCATTTTTGCATTCATGAGTTGCAGCAAACTTCACAGGTGATAACGTACCATTGCATAGATTATAGCCACGAATTCAACAACATTTTTTTTTCTATCCAAATGATCTCTTCAGGGTCATAATCTTTATCTGATTAATGTACAACCGAGTGTCGTACCAAAATGGTGAAGCGATGCCAACCTAACCATCTGATGTTTTACTTTTGCCATCTAGCCCTGTATCCGTTGGTTTTTCTTCCGATTTCTTTTTCATCAAATTGCAGCTATTCACAGAATGGTGTTTGAATAGTCCAGGTAGAAATGCTCACCTACTTTCTCAGCCGACCCCTCTCCTCACTCTTGTGTGGGTACGTTAGAGATGACGCGGTGGTCAGGAGCACGCGGAGTGGTGGTCAGTGATCCCAGCCTGATAGAAAACAACATTTATCTAAATCCAACCTTTCCTCGCTGGGCCCCCTAGCAATAAACCTTTACACCAAGGTGGAGTACTGGGATGCACTCTCTCTACCCTTCTTGTCCCAGTATGCTACACAACTTGCTACTTCTTATTGCCAATATTATAAAATATATTCTTAAAATTCAGTTCATCAGATAAAAAAATCATCATAGTTTTTCCTCTTTTCTCTTGGCACTGGAGGTACTCGATGATACCAGAAAGCGCTGAGAGCCGAGTCGTGACAGGGTCGTTCTAGGGACTTCAGTTGTGCCAGGAGGTTGTGGTACTTAAGCTGGTTGCTGATTAATCCGTTTCATAACTTCCCTTTTCCTCAATTAAATCTGGATTATTGTCACAGATGGAGTGAGAGGGAGGCAAAAAATACAGTTTATTGATGTAAAACAGAGAGTTAACTAAGTTCAGTAAATGCGACTAGTTTATAAGATTCGATGGCAAGGTACACTTGGTTATTTACTGCATAGAGGACGGGGTCAGACAAAACTGCTGGGGAGACCCTCCCGTTGAGTCATGAGGTTCAGAAAAGATCCCCTGGCTTTCTAAACTCCTTCCTCAGAGCAGAGTCTGGGTGCGACTGGATCCAGTCTTAGTCCCGGAGTTGATCAATGGTTTATGTCTAAAGGATTATGTATGTGCAGTCAATCCTCTCTATCACTTAGCTAAGGTTTCAAAGTTCAGCATGCTGGTAGCCACTTACTAAGGATCTATTGGGGTAAGGAATCTCTCAGCCTCAAGGAGTAATCTTGAGGTGTCCCTACTCAAGGGGAGATCCTGGCATGCAGCCGACTGTGCAGGAGATCTCCAAGGGTTCTGGGGCTGCTCATCTTGATGGGGTAGGGTGGTTGGCTCATCATCATATTGCATACCGACCACCGTGCTTAGGGGGGCACATTCCACAATAGCCCTTGGCTGTGGTATTGTTATAGCTCTTCCCCCACATCACAGAATCACAGAATGGCAAGGGTTGGAAGGGACCTCGAGAGATCATCCAGTCCAACCCCCCTGCTAAAGCAGGCTCTCCTAGAGCATGTTACACAGGACTTCATCCAGGTGGGCTTTGAATATCTCCAGAGAAGGAGACTCCACAACCCCCCTGGGCAGCCTGTTCCAGTGCTCCGTCACCCTTAGAGTAAAGAAGTTTTTCCTCATATTCAACTGACACCTCTTATGATCCGGTGGGTGCATCCTTCATGACCAGACACATCTATCACGACCACAGAATCACACAGAATCACAGAATTGCAAGGGTTGGAAGGGACCTCGGGAGATCATCCAGTCCAACCCCCCTGCTAAAGCAGGTTCTCCTAGAGCATGCTAGACAGGACTTCGTCCAGGCGGGCTTTGAATATCTCCAGAGAAGGAGACTCCACAACCCCCCTGGGCAGCCTGTTCCAGTGCTCTGTCACCCTTAGAGTAAAGAAGTTCTTCCTCATATTCAACTGAAACCTCTTAAAATGTTTCAGTTTGCACCCGTTGCCCCTAGTCCTGTCACTGGACACCACTGCAAACAAACTGCTTCCGTCCTTGTGACTTCCGCCCTTAAGATATTTGTAGGTGTTGATGAGGTCCCCTCTCAGTCTCCTCTTCTTCAGGCTGAACAAGCCCAACTCTCGCAGCCTTTCCTCGTAGGGGAGATGCTCCAGACCCTTTATCATCCTCGTTGCCCTCCTCTGGACTCTCTCTAGGAGTTCCTCATCTTTCTTGAACTGGGGAGCCCAGAACTGGACACAGTACTCCAGGTGGGGTCTCACCAGGGCAGGTGGTTATCACTTGAAAGAGGTCGGGGAGGATGAGGAGTTGGGGGGGGGAGCACAGTGCCACAATTATTCAGTGACTCTTGGTGTTATTGTACTGCGCCAGTCGCGTTTTGCTTTGCAGTACCGTGATGGGCAATAGTCGCGTTTTGACTGCCCCCAGGTTGTAGTAAAGGGACTGTCAATATTTCCAGCAATCCTTTCCGTACCGGTCAAAACAGGGCTCAATCCTCATTGACTTAGGTTTGATTTGCAGCTGAAGATAGACTGTTATAATAAAAATACCGCTTGACTGCGGCAAGAAGTGGTCTTTCTTCACCGACGTGCGTGAGTGAGTGGCTTAGCCAGTAACGGAAGGATTGAGTGCAACATCTAATTCAATCAAAATTAAAATAGGGTTTGAATAATTCAAAAATCAACTCTTGAATCTCTGCATCTCTTCTTTTGATGTTCTTCTGTGGAAAGTTGGGAGGAACACCTACCGCCCGCCAGCAGCCTGGGTATGGGGTGGCACCCGGGCGGTGGTGTTTAATCCCAGCCGCGGTTTCGCAGACCCGCCGTGCTTTGGTCCTTTTGCCATCGCAATGTACAGTAGATTCCGCGTTGTTTGTTCTTTATTGGTCTTCACTAGAATTAATACAGGGGGAAAAATGAGAGTTACAATTTAAAGAAAAATAATGGTATATAAAGTAATGAGATTGTTCCAAAGCTTAATTAGATGGAGCAGATTGAATACATTACAGTGATGTCTTGAGGCAACATAATTAAATTGTAGGCATAATCCTCCCTGTATTGGAACCGATTTTATCTCCGTAAGGCAAGGAGCGTTAGATGGCCTTTCCTACTATGTTAAATTACTAATTCTTCTAGGAAGACTTACGGATCTCATAGCATTATCAGACTTTAAAACCACAAAACAAAACAGGGTATAAGTCTACATATCAAACTGTCGATAGTCTGATTACACGGATAACTTCAGTTTCAATCTTAGCGTACGCTACAGCTCGGTAATTGAATCATAGATCTAAAATACATATATCTGCAGTGTATTATTGTGTATGCTGGATTCATCTCAT
This sequence comes from Butorides virescens, assembly GCA_017310255.1. Lineage (NCBI taxonomy): Eukaryota > Metazoa > Chordata > Aves > Pelecaniformes > Ardeidae > Butorides > Butorides virescens. The sequence continues at coordinate 10,414 of JADKXX010010548.1, forward strand.
TTATAAAATCTCTTAATGAAGTTGTTTCCAAACCTATACACTGACAAAGATCCTGGTATATAACGCACAGAAGTGCTGCTCCTGAGATGCATCTCTGCCTGTGACATAAAGAGTAATGTTGTAAAATGTATGTATGTGTGTATACCTATAGATGTACGTATTTACTTTTTTCTTTCAATATTCTTTTGTATTTTATATATTCTTTCATCTTTTAAATTTTCTTTTGTACTTTCTTTCATAAATCCATTTTTTAATTGTCATGCTTGGATACTTTCCTTCTCCATTACACTACTGTGGGGGTGATCTGACTTTATAGTACAGATGCATCCCAATGGTGTCAAAATTTTTACCTTACTTCATTAATTTAGTATAGATAAATAATCTCCCTTAGCATCCTGATGCCCCTCTGTTACCTGGAGGCTTTATTTCTCTTGGGTTACCAAACATACAGCTAAATATTAATTCTTTTCAGGAGAGATCACTAGGTATCTTAAATTCAGCGAAAGATCTTTTGCACTGCCTCTACTGGTTTGTTTTCAATAATTCTGATATTTGTTTGCCAGCCTGTAGAAAGGTTAACTTTGTTGTTTGCATTGGAAGCAAACTCTCTTTCTAAAGATTGCTGTTGGAGAGGAAAAAAAAAGCAGCACGTGTCATGAGTGGTCTCTCTCATTGCTGGTACTCTCAGGAGACATAAATCTCTACCACAGTCTGTTCAAAAGACAAGCTCATTTGTCTGGGCATTAGCTGGCAGTTTCATAGCATAAATTTAAAGTTTTCAGGAGGAATCGAATGTTTATTTTGAAAATGGAGATGAGGGTACCAAAGAATAATATGTTTACTTTTCAGCACCATGAATATGTAGTGACCTACTTATACCGTACCATTTGGTTTTATTTTTAAAGCTTGTCAAGCCAACTCCTATTGCAATTTAAGAAGCATCCTTTTTAGAAGCAATAAACTGCACTGGGTACTAAATTAGCATTTTAGAAGTAGAACGGTGAACAATGTTTTGAAGATTGTCCTTCAACAGCATTTGTCATTCATCTTGTGCCATAAGTAAAATAGCGTTTGCCTCCTGTTTAAAAACATGTTTTGCTTGACCCGCAAATTTAAAATGCAGCCAATTGCGGGTCTAGGTTAAGTACGACACTAAGATACTGCAACTTTAAAAACAAATACATTTTTTTCTAATAAACTGAATTTTTAATGATCTCTTGATTATCATGAGGTATTTTAAAGACAAGTGATTTTATCCAAAACTTTCCTTGTGTTTCTGCATATGCTAATTTCCTTGATTAATTTTGAGAACATCTGCATATAATTCCGTACACTTAACAGTGGTGAGATCACACTGCTTGGCAAGTAACAGCTACAAATTGCACTTCCCAGACAGACTCAGGTTTTTGTCTAATTGGGATGCCAAATATACAAAGGTACCGCAGAAGAGTGTGTAATTATGTAATTTTCTCTTGATCTTTCAGAGTCTTCCTGCGAGCAATTAATCAGTATGCAGATATGCTAAACAAAAAATTTCTTGATCAAGCCAACTTTGAGTTACAGGTAAGAAAAAAAAAAAAACCCACCAGTGTCTTGGGGACTAATGTTAATGTAATAAATTTCTGCCCTAAACGTGTAATTTTGGTGTATGCATGTGTCGTCGTGAACCCTGGGGAGACGAGTTAAGTCATTTCAGGCTCAGCAGGTATGCACGATCCGTTCATGTCTTGTGGGTCTCATCTCCTAGAACTGCACCGGGTCTTACCCAGAGCATCCCAGAAAGCTCCTCCTTTCCTTCAGGAGCAGCAAAAAGGGGGGTCCTCCCCCTTCCAACAGCAGACACCTTAGCAGAATTATTGCCTCAAACGTTGAGATGCGGCGTCCGAGTGCCCTGCTGATGAGAAATGCGCCCGTTTAGGTCACTTGTTCAGGATCCCTTTCTTTTTTTTCCTATTTATGTGTTCACATTTAATTTTACTTGAATCATCAAAACACGATCAATTAGGATTTGTAGATAGGAAATGTTTCACGGAAACGCAAACACCATGAGGAGATGTACTAAGAATATATCAAGAAACACCGTCTCTGTGGTGTCTGTTATTTTCTCCTTTAAATATTAATGTGCATAATTTAGACACTTCTAAGTTGTCTTGTAGGTGTGCAGAAAAACATTTCAGAGAATTAACAGTATCTATTCTTGTCATTTTGGGGGCTTTCAGCTTTGGAACAACTACTTCCACCTGGCTGTTGCTTTTCTCACGCAAGAGTCTTTACAACTGGAGAATTTTTCAAGTGCTAAAAGAGCAAAAATACTTAACAAGTAAGTCCTATTCATCATCTAAATCATGGACAAGAACTTGAGGTCTATTAACATAATTTTAGTTTAATTTCTTAGCTAAATCCATTCAAATTGAGATGCAATCATGGTATAATGAAAGGTTGGTTTTAAAAACATGAATCAAGTATTGCATGTGTTTCTACCCTTGAATCAAGATCTAAATTACATGATTCATTACTGATGAAGACAGTATTTTATACTGCAGGATGTTCATAAAAGTCAAGACTTTTCAGAAGTATTAGCATATTATAAAACTGAATTTTTAAATCACTTTAGCTTTGTGCTTATTCTAATCTCATTTTACGTGCGCTCTTTATTGCTTAATCCCTAACGGCCTTTTAGAGTGAATTTTTGTAACTCCAGCCAGTTCCACTGCGATATCCCTGAAGAACAGGTTTGTATAACTGCAGTCTTGTGTGCTTTCCTGGTTAAAAGGGATTACATTGCCTACCTCTGAATGGGGAGCTTGAACTACCCCATTGCTAGTCAGAATCCCACAGCAAATGGAACCTGTCAAAAGAAAAAAGACAGAGGGGAAAAAAAAAAGACTGGAGCATGAATATTTTGTTTAATGTATGTATTTCTCCTAAATTTCATTGCGGTTCCAATATAGTGGACCTCAGCATTAGTTAACTGAACACTGAGCGCTGAAAAAAGCCGGTTACGTGTTTTCAAATCCGGCGCGTGGATAGTTTTTGTGTGTAATGATATTTTTAAAGAGCGCCTGCAAAAGCACTTGGTTCCCAGAGTCAATCAGGTTCCGCAGGCAATGCACAAAAATGAGGACTTTTGAAGCTGTGATTCCCTGAGCACGCATAGCTCGGACTCCCTGCATGTCCAATATATATTAGATATCTGTATAGAGAAAGATGATGCTTCTTGTATTTCTTCACCTTCCCTCCTCACTCCCTTTTGTATTTTATTATGATGAGAGAGCTCACAGTGAGAATGGGAAGAGTTTATCGCTGCTGCAGTGAGATCTGATTTTAAAGGCTTTTTGCTTTAACTGTGTGGGTCGCAGGCTTTGACCAGAAAAGACAGGGCTCTACGTCCCATCCTTTTATTTTTTGGCAGCTAAATGTTGCCCTTCAAACTCATCCCCTCCATGGTGAGTTTTGAGGTGCCTCCTGTGGAAGCTGTGCTTTACTTGGGCGTTGAAACAGAATTTTTAAGCGCTGTATGATCTAATGTACGTCCTGTGACTCGTGGGGCTTCCTTGATGAAACGGGAATATTTACAAGTTCAGTGGAAAACTGATGTCAAGCAGAGCTCAGGTTTTTGCACTTGTGCTATAAACATCATAAATAACATTACACGTTTGCAAAAGGAAATCAAAATGGTTCCGTAGAGCCAGGTAAATTTTAGTTCGTTAGATTTAGAATTTATGGAAGAAAATGGGTTTTTACAAGATGGGACCAGCGATGCAAATTCTCCTTTGTAATTAAGAGTGCAAAGGATACGTGCACAAGGCAAAGCGCTCCAGTCAATTTTTTTTTACATTTTTTTTTTTTCAATTAGAAAGCAGAGGGCTCAAAGCCGCGTCTGCTCTCAGTCTCCCTGTTCTCGCTCTGTCCAACGCCGTGAGCATCTTAGTTCAGATCCAACTCCTGACCTGAACAAAAAAACAACAGCTGAGCTGTAATTGGACTGGAAATTACCCTCACGTACATTTGTGGGCTGATATCCCTCTTCGTGAGGACCGGAACCTTAGACAGAAATTTTATTCAAGTGATTTTTATATTAAACTGAGCAGTATGTCTTGCTGAAGAAATTCAAGACATCAACGGGCATTTCTCACTGCTAATATAAGGGAATAGATTAAGTCATTTGAAGTGGTTGCTTAACAAAGTTTGCTAAATTGTAAATCTCTGTTTAAAATGCTTTTGCAAGTTGATATTTTCAGTTTAATCGTGAGATTTGGAGACCAAAATCAAGACCGTAAATTCTTCAAGATGCAATAAGTGCATGGTCTGGAAGCACTAACTTTTATTGCGATGTGGAAGCACTACCAGTTCTGTGCCAAAGGGATATAATGAATCAGTGAACTCAATATCACACTCGCCCATCTTTAAGTATATATTTCAATTAATGTGTCAAATATTTAATAATTAAAAATGTAATTATTGTAATTTGTAGTTTTTGCTAAACGTTGCACTTAAGCATTAGATAATAACAGATTCTTAATGATGCGGAAGAATCTCTTTAATCCGTGTTAATGACAGGGTATCTCACTATTATCCCACAGAAATCCCACAAGTTGCCAGATATTACCATTTTGCTCCTCATGTTATTTATTTAAGTAATGATCTTTAATACGCAAATATTCTGTGTAGCAAAGAAGTTCTTGGAGCTCATTATGGTTCTGCTCCCGTCATTAATGAAGGCAATAGGATGTTTTCCATTCACTAAGCTTTCCTGGTATTAACGTGGAGAGGGAGCAGAATATAAAAATAACCCTGCTGGGAGATGCGAGGCGTTGGTGCCACCGATTTTGCAGCGGAGCAGAGGCAGGTTCGTTTGGTCTAGCCCGGGCAGGACGCAAAGTCCCATTGGGACGTGGAAACCTTCTCTTTCTGATTTTGCACAGCAAGGTACAAGATGTCCCAAGACGTTCCGTGTTGTATTTTCTAGGACAATGCTATGCTAAGAGGGTGTATAAAAATAAAATACAGCCTTAGGCCGTGGAGCGCTCTGTTATGCTTCCTCCAGCCATTACCATTTGAAAACTAGAAAATGCTCACAATTATCTCTGTAACCACTCACATGTCCCGAAGGACGGTTGGGTAATTGGGAAATACGGCAAAGAGAGGTTTTGCCCAGGTGAATGTTTTGTGTGTGTTGCTGCAGAAATTGAAAATTGGGGTCTTTTGAGGGGGACGAGGAGCAGGAGCTGGTGGCTGCGTGGCTGGGGCTTTCGGGGTAGCCTGGACGTGTCAGGCAGCCCAGAGGCCTCGCTCCCCTGTAAAAGGGACATTCGGAAAAATTCAGTGTCCACGGGCGCATCGCTGAGCCGGCAAGGGAGGCCGGGCAATGTTATTGTGTTGGTCGAATTCGGAGAACCTGCTCTGTCATTTCAAATGTTTTTCGAATGCTGATCAGATTTTGAAATGAGATGTTTCTGCTTATTGGTATTAGATTTATTATTTTTTTTCTTTCCTTAATGGTGGTCTTGTTTTCCTATTCAAGGTACGGCGATATGAGAAGGCAGATTGGTTTTGAAATCAGGGATATGTGGTATAATCTGGGTAAGTAGCCCGAGCGCCCGTTGCTTACTGCTTTCACTCTGTGCTTGTATAAACCAAGTTAGGGATGAGACGAACTTGCTTTTTCTTGAAAAAACTTCCCAAAGGCATTTAAAAAGCAGGTGATTTAAGAAATAAAGCCGCGTCTGCACACTTATTTCGCCATCTGGGAAGATGCATAACTATAGTCAATGTTTACGTATCTTCTGCTTCTTCATGGTATTCAACTTAATGCTAAATAAAAAGAAACGGTTGTGGTGATACCTGTTGGATGGGGGTTTTCCTCCTTAAAAATACACACACACATATGTGTACGCATAAATATATACGCAGACACACATTTGGATGTTATAGCTGGGACTGTAGCAAAATGAACGCGTCCGAGGGTTACCAGTAACTTAGCCTGGAAATTCTGCTTAAAATCTGATTTTCAGTCTTGTTTGGCTGTGTCAGGGTGACTCAGGAAGATCAGTAAAGAACGGGAACGTGGACATCCCATAGGTAAATTAGGCATATCTGACTATCTCGAGCCTGTGCTATTCTGTGGGTACAATTCAGCTGTATACGGGGATTGAATTTCATGAGAAACTGAGTATTTACTGTGACCCGAGTGTATGCATCTGCCAGGTTTCATTTTCCTGAGCTTAACAGCAGAGGCACTTGAGCTCTTCCTAGTTTCATCAAAAGTTCCTTAAATGATCAGAAGTAAACGCATTTGCCCTTCACTTACATCTCTAGCTGGACTGTTGTTGCTGAAACTTGAAAAAAAAAAAAAAAAAAATTGGCATATATCGGAGAAGGGAATGCAAGGGTTCGTATTTGATAGCACGGCGTTTGCATCCATTCCGCTGGAATGATGAGAAAAGGCTTCTGAGAGCAGGCGAGTTCACTTTTTATTAGAAGCGTCTTTTGTGAATTAAGTGCCTGGAGCATCGTACACACCTGATACGTGACTTGAAAGACAGCTAATAAAATCAGCATCCTGCCTGGTGCTGGGCCAGCCCGCTCGGGGTGCTGCCAGCCTCTTTGGTAGTAATTGGCCAAATTCTTCCCTGTTGAGGCTTACAGTCACAGAATCCCAGAATCCCAGACTGGCAGGGGTTGGCAGGGCCCTCGGGAGCTCCCCCAGTGCCACCCCCTTGCCCAAGCAGGGTCACCCAGAGCAGGGGGCACAGGACAGTGGCCAGGCAGGGGTTGAAGATCTCCAGAGAAGGAGACTCCACAGCCCCCCTGGGCAGCCTGGGCCAGGGCTCCATCACCCTCACAGTCAAGAAGTTCTTCCTCATATTCGGTCTGTTACCTTTACATCTTTACTAATTTCTCAAGCATCTTTGGATTCTTAAACTTTTCCCAGAATTTACGGGACTGAAAGTAGAAAAGTTTGCATACGTGGTTATACATCTGGCATGTTCTTACATGAGGTTATTTTATCTGGGCTGGGGAGTACATTGTGCTTTTTATTACAGCTGCCGAGACCGGCTGCTCTTGGACAAGTTATTTAGTTGTTCTAGGGTTCAGTTTTTCACCATTAACAGGGAGATGATATTAATTTCCCCTGGTGTTTTGCGAATCGATTGGCATGAAGGGGCGGTGTTTTCTTGAATATTTCTTTCTGTGCTGAAAAGCCTTTTATTTTTAATAGAGTTTTTATATACCGAGATTATTCAGGTAGATGACTCCGTGACCTAGTCTAGCTCTAACGCCTGTGATTCTGTAAGTGGCTGGGATCATTAATGCCGAAATCTCACATGTTGAGGGAGGCAATAAATCGCTGCTCTTCCCAACAAAAGCTGCAGGAGAAAGGGAAGGACCCCAATCCAAGGCAGCCTTTGTACTTCTCCTAATGAGCAGCTTGCTTTTTCTCATCTCCTTTGTCGTACAGATAGCCCATGCTGATGGTGTTTAACTTCTGGCTCTTCACCAATCTCATGGATGTCACAGCATCAATTAAGGAAGAATTCTGGCTTACCTCTGCAGGGGAATTGATTTGGGGGGCGCTTGACACTTTTATCTTAGAAGTTGCACTACATTAGTCAAATGATTAACGTATACATTCCGAAACAAAATCAGAAGTGAAAAGCTATAACTCTTGCATGTGCTTGAGCATGTAATTTTTATCACTATGCCACTGAGCATAAGATACGATGAAGCCAAACAGCCCTGACTTTTGATTTATGTATTAAAGGGTATGGATAAGCCTCAAAAATTAATATTTTGTCTCATCAGTTTTTGTTCATAAATGCCACAGTTAACGTATAAAGCCTGCTGAGTTGAAACTCCCCAGTCGGGAACGAGACGGTCCTGTAGCTGTAACGCACATCTAAAAGTATAATTTATTTTCTGAAATTAAATAGTAAAATACATATTCTAGAAGTTTTTTTTTTCTTGTCTGTGCTCCTTACGCAGTGTTGGCTGCAATATTCATATCTTCCTACCTTTATAAGTAGGAAAAAAAAAATACCTGTAATTTAGGGAATAACATTTTTTGTTTTAAACAGGGAACCGCGTATGAGAGATCCAGCCTGAGAGATTTTCTGTTTAAATCCTAGCTGTAGCTATCGTGTTTGATACCCTGCTAGATCTGATGGGGAAGGCTTCAGATGCGAGTGCTCTGATGCAGCAGCGATGAGGACGGCTTCGGGGAGCCTCGTCCCAGGGTGCAGAGCCCCCGCTGCGTTGCCTTTTGGAAAGTGCTGCAAGGCTTTTACTTCCTCGCATGCACCAAGCCCGGGGTATATTGGTCTTCATAGGCTTTTTTTTCCTTCCGTATCGCAACCTGAGCTTTAAAATAATGCGGTATTTTGAGTCACTGTTTTGTTGGAACTGGGGCCTTGGACCTTGGTGAGACAGCACGTATCGGAGAAGCATAAAGCAAGCCGTGGCCTCGGTCTTCAAAATGTAGGAACTCGCACAACAAGTGCTTAAAAGAGTTATATGATGTGATTTAGCATATACAAAACACGGTTTGACACTAGGTCATGCGTACCGGTTTTCAGTGGTTAATGGCTTCGATGGTTATATGTTAAAGAAATTGTAATTACATTAAAAATAATATCCTCGTGGTAAAGTCGGTCAAGGAAAGCCAGCTGAGAAAACGTTGCTTTTACTGTCGACATCTGAACCGGCTGGAGGGAGATGGAAAAGTAAAATTCCTGAAGACGAAGTGAAACGGTTGCTGCCGCTGCCCTCCGGCAAGGTGCCCACCGGCCCGGCCCTTCCCTCCAAGTGCTTGATGTCAGAAAAGGTGTCTTGACGGAGACGTTAATGTCGTTGGAGGGAAAGCCAGGGTTAAAAATAGACCTGAACTTTGAGCGTTATATAAATGGAAGTCATTACAGATCACACTCTCTGAATTAGTCATGCATGCTCAGAGCTGACCCAAGCGAGAGGGGAGGTTGCTGGCGAAGCAGTCAGTGGTTTTCGTGGCCCAAATTTAAATTACAAGAACCTGGGAAATGAAAATCAGACGTTACCTGATAAAGCAAGCGCCTTGGGTTTGGTTGGCCTGGTGAGGTCTGTTCCTGTCGTGCCAGCAGTCTGCAGGAGCGCATCTCCTGGCAAGGCAGAAGCCACTGCAAGAGGAGGTTTGTGCATGTTCAGAAGAATACTGTTTGCATGTGGTTCTTCAAGCAGCTGCACAATTTCGTTTTCAGAAGAGAATCCTCAGTTTTCTTCCAGACTTGTCACATTTTGAGGCTCTGCGTGGGAGTTCCCGCACTCCCAGGGAAAAAAAAAAAAAAAAAAAAAAGGCGAATTCATTGTTGGGTTGTTTATCAGAAAGTGCTGGCAGCGGGGATGGATGCTCTGGAGTGCCAGAGGAAGATCATTGCCTTTTGTGTTTTGTTCTCGTGCTTTCTTTTGTGCCACGGCATCGCCCTGGATCGCAGAGTCATAGCGAACACGTGCGTGCGCGTCAGCGCGTCACCGACGCGTCATGGCGTCAGAAGGATGTCACACGGGGCTCTCAACCCTCCCCCGTGTTGCCCCATTGGCGGACAAACCCTTCCTCCGTGTTACTCCTCCTGATGAAGAAAACCAATCAAGATGGCTTAACGTTTTAATTTGTGCTGCCCTGCCTTCCCATGGTCGCTGCCGGCCCCGGCGGGGTGCGTGCTTCACGCCCAAAGCAGGCTTGCCCTGGTTTTGCTCTGCAGCCCAGCTGCGTCAGCTCTGGTGGGAGCCACCCACGGGCCCTCCGGACAACCTGAAGAACTAAGTGGGTTTCAAACAGCAGACGAGAGATTTTTTTTCGCAGCACAACGTACAAGTGATTTTAATACTTTCTGCTAATGACTCGCGCGCTTCTACTCCCCCCAAGTCCTTCTGGATTTCATATTCGAGAAGCTCTCCGTCCTCTTTGATTTAAAAACTCTGGTGGCGATTACCTGTGAGCCAGCACCGCTAATAAATACAGTTCTGGGCTCCCCAATTCGAGAAGGATGAGGAGCTCCTAGAAAGAGTCCAGAGGAGAGCAACAAGGATGATAAAGGGACTGGAGCATCTCCCCTATGAGGAAAGGCTGAGAGAGTTGGGCTTGTTCAGCCTGGAGAAGAGAAGGCTGAGAGGGGACCTCATCAACACCTACAAATATCTTAAGGGTGGGGGTCACGAGGATGGAAGCAGTCTGTTTACAGTGGTGCCCAGCGACAGGACTAGGGGCAACGGGTGCAAACTGAAACATAAGAGGTTTCAGTTGAATAGGAGGAAGAACTTCTTCACTCTGAGGGTGACGGAGCCCTGGAACAGGCTGCCCAGGGGGGTTGTGGAGTCTCCTTCTCTGGAGATATTCAAAGCCCACCTGGACGAAGTCCTGTCTAGCATGCTCTAGGAGAGCCTGCTTGAGCAGGGGGGTTGGACTGGATGATCTCCCGAGGTCCCTTCCAACCCTTGCCATTCTGGGATTCTGTGTAATGGCAAAAAGGCTGGGCACGTGTGGTCATGGGCGGCGGGGCTGGATCCTGCGAGGCCAGGGCGGGTCCTGCAGCCGCCCTTGGCTCCCGCTCACCCCGGCGGAGGCGTTTGTGAGCGCCTGGGAGGTGAGGTCTGTGCCTCTCCACGCCTTCCTCATCGGATGGGCTCTTCAGCAAGCCCTCTTTTTGAGCAAGAAGTTTATGTGCCCCCGGAGAAGAGGAAAGGGGATGAAACATTTGTAAAAAAACCTTTGGTGAATTCGCTGGTTTTCCCATCTGAAGTTCAGAGGATGTTCGTTACTTTTCAGAGGGAATCCCTGCGCTTGAAGCAATGGAAGAACCCACCGTGGCACACGGAGAACTTTGTTAAGTTGAATTTGTGCCTGACGAATAACTTTTGTCACTGTCATTGGTTTACTGAAATATTGACTCTGACACTTCTCAGGCATCGTACAAGAAAACTGTCACCTGAGAGGCCATATGTAATAATCCTTTGATTTTCGAGCTTGACTGTATGCGTCCATTGACACTGCAGTCGTTGGAAATGTCACCAGATGTGCGGTGAGGTTCAGATGAATCCCAGCCTGTTGCTGGGAGGGGAATAGATTTGTATTTTCTAAACTTCTGCCATCAAGTCCTCTGCCTGGAGCTCTCCGGTCCTCTCCTGCACTCCTCTACACCAGCATCTTCCCATGGAGATGTTGAACAGATAATTTGCCGAACGTATAATCTGCGTTCTCTACGCTTTAACTAATAATAATACGAACGGTAACTAGATGTTTTTAATTAGTCCAATATCTATTAGGTGCCATGTGCCTGGTAAGGTTTAATTTCTGTTCCATGTGCGGAGAGCGTGGGGGGGGGGGGGGGGGGGGGGGGG